>CM060397.1:3005000-3411545 GCA_030545235.1 Helianthus tuberosus | reverse complement strand
TTAATGTTTGCAGCATGATAAACTGAAAAGCATTGTTCATGCAGAAATCAGGAGAAACAAGCATTCATTTGGCTCAAAACCTGCTGGAAAGGTTAAATTTTGGGACCCAACAAAGGAGAGTCATAACCAACAACCAATAGTCACCACCACTATTGTTGTATCAAGGGGGGGAAAGCCATTGAAATCTTCATTTGCCTCAACGGAACACGCGAAACGCGAAAAGATAAAAGAAGCAATGAGGGTTTATGATAAGGTATACACAAAACTATTACAAGCTAAAAGCTTGAACTCAAAGGGAGTAAAGATTTCTCATTGGAGGGTTTCTATAGAGGCTGCGAAATTAGCGAAACGAACGTTGAAATGGATGGAACCCGAAAAGAGTTTAGGCCGATATGTGGTGTAAAAATTGGTGATAAGTTTAAACACAGGGCGCAACTTAAGATGATCGGTCTTCATTGCCAACCTTTATCGGGTATTGATTATGCTAATATTAATGGAAAGAATTTGGCAATAAGCATTGTTGACTCTCATCGTTACTCGAATGAAAGCGCTTCTAGTAATAAGCTGATTTATTGTGGTCACGGTGGGCTTGGATTCTCGGGGCGTAAATTGCCACGAGAAGATCAAAAACTTAAATGTGGTAATCTGGCTTTGAAGAACAGTATGGATGAGGGAACCCCGGTTCGAGTGATTAGAAAAGTTGGAGCTCAGAAGAATGAGATGTTTGTGTATGATGGCTTGTATGTTGTGAGTCATTGTACACAAAAAAGAAATGAAGGCAAGATTATGTTCTGGTTTTATTTAGATAGAGAACCTGGGCAGCCTCCACTTCATCAAATGCTGAATGAATGAATGCTAGCTGTTGATATTTGCACCTTTTGTGAACTTGAACAATCCCATGTTAATTCTAGTATTTTTAGTTTTCTTCTTTAGATGAACTTCAGTTTGGCATGTTTATTTCTGATGTTGTAGCTAGCTAAATGTTTGAAATTGTTGTTGCAACTTGTCTATGTATTCCGTATACGTATAGATGCAAACACCCAAACGACCAGTGGCGGACCCATGAATTATTTTCCGGGGGGGGGGGGGGGGGGGGGGGGCGAAAGAGGGGTTCAGCCTTATTTTTAAGGGGTGCGCTTGGATTTTTGCCTATAAATACACTATTTTTTTCCAAGGGGTGCGCCCACCCACCCATACACATGGGTCCGCCCCTGCAAACGACCAGGTCAATGTATTCCGTATACGTATAGATGCATCCATTATAGCATATACATGAATCTTAAGTATACAAAGAGGTATGTAAAAGAGAGCATAAATATTTGTGTTATAGTCATATTTTTAAGATTCTTATCTATTAAATCCCATTAGAGTAATACTAGATCATTTAATCCATGTTATTTTCTAATCCTGCAACTGTTATAGCTGTGCTATAACTTATAGTCATGTTTTTATGTACACATATCCATCTTTCACATTTATTTAGCCTCAAACTTCATATTGAGCTAGCTCGGGTCGATTTAAATATAAAATCGAGCTGAATTCTTAAACCCGAGTTCGACTCGATTAAAAATCAATTTGGCTCACTTGAATTAATTTGGCTTGATGATATTTATCAACGAGGGACAAAGAAACAACGAAACTGGTGATATTTTTATAGAGTATGTGATCCCTCCACTTTTGTTTCTTTATCAACGAGGGATGAGAAAATGTAAAAAATTCAAAAAGATTTGTATCCTTAGAAAGTAATGATCAACACAAAAAATTCACAAAGATATGTAATCCTTAGAAAGTAACGATCCGCACCTTAATTATTTTTTTTCTATCCATTTTGATGATATAATTTAAATTATTAATTATTTTTTGAGTTGCTCTTTCATATAACTTTTGATATATATATAAACTAGTATTTTGGATCCGTGTTGTGAGGGAACCGCTAAAACGAAAAAATAGACATAAAAATGTTGAATCATGCAAGCGCGTTACGGCGTGTTAACTCGCCAAAATTAGATCTGAATGTAGTACATTGTGCTAGAAAAGTATAACAAAGTCGAAATGGTAAAAATATTATCGAAATAGTAAAAATGTTACTAAAGCGGGTTTGAATTTAAATTAACTAGTTGATTTTCTGCCCGCGCGTTGCGGTAGGGACCCAATGACTGCAAAACGCGTGTCAACAACGGCAAGCAAATACTGAATATCAAAACATAAATAAAAATGATGTGGTAAGGATAGTCACTCGGTCCTAAAAAAGGGATTTTAAATAACATAATATATAATAATAGAACCCACACGTCTTACACGTTGGAAATTCGGTTGTTTTTAATTCAGTTATTACGGTGCTAACACGTTAAAATATGGATGAGCTCGGTACCGGTAACGGCACCGAAATTACCGATCCGGAAAATATTGAAATTAGGTACCGGCACCGAAAATACTCGGTATAATACGGTATGGTATTTGAAGGGTAAGATCAATAAATACAGGTATGGTGCTAGACCGGTGTCGAACCGAAAGTAACGTTTCTGAAAACGCCAAAAAGTGGATACCAAATTAGCACCGAAAATGATTTGGTATAGTAAATTTGGTACCGATACGATACCGGTTTGATTACAAGATTTGATACGATTTGCTCATCAATAATCTAAATATCCAAGTTAATTTTACATGCTACAATTCATTCATTAAAAAAACAAAAAAGAAAGCAAAATAAGTTGTTGTGTATATAAAACTTCTTTCAAACGAATTACAGTTTACTTACTGTGTGTATGAAAAGTAATCTAAACGGTGCAATTACTTGCATTGCTACAGGATTTGATGAGCTCGGTACCAACAGGTACCGAAAATACTGTTACCGAAATCCCCAAAAGTGGGTACAGATACCGAATATACCTGGTACGGTACGGTTCGGTACCGGTCGGTACTGATACGACACCGATATTTGAGGGTAAAAACCGATGAATACCGGTGCCGAACCGGTACGGAAAATACACCCGGTTTAATAAATTTAATAACGGTACCGGTACCCGATACCATTTGCTCATCACTTAGTATCGGTACCAACTGGTACCGAAAATACTGTTACTGAAATCCCCAAAAATGGGTACAGGTACCGAATATGCCTGGTACGGTACGGTTCGATACCAGTCGGTACTGATACAACACCGATATTTGAGGGTAAAAACCGATGAATACCGGTGCCGAACCGGTACGGAAAATACACCCGGTTTAATAAATTTAATAACGGTACCGGTACCCGATACCCGATACCATTTGCTCATCACTTAGTATCGGTACCAACTGGTACCGAAAATACTGTTACTGAAATCCCCAAAAATGGGTATAGGTAACGAATATGCCTGGTACGGTACGGTTCGGTACCGGTCGGTACTGATACGACACCGATATTTGAAGGTAAAAACCGATGAATACCGGTGCCGAACCGATATGGAAAATACACCCAGTTTAATAAATTTAATAACGGTACCGGTACCCAATACCATTTGCTCATCACTTAGTAATATTACGATTCAATTCTATTTTTAATTTTTAAAATGTTATTATATTTACTTTTCATTCCATTCAAAATTTAATATATAGGGTTTATATTTCCATTCAAATTTTAATATATAGGGTTTATATTTTACTGTTCATTCCATTCGAAATTTAATATATTCTATTTTTAATTTTTAAAATGTTATTATATTTACTTTTCATTCCATTCAAAATTTAATATATAGGGTTTATATTTCCATTCAAATTTTAATATATAGGGTTTATATTTTACTGTTTATTCCATTCGAAATTTAATATATTCTATTTTTAATTTTTAAAATGTTATTATATTTACTTTTCATTCCATTCAAAATTTAATATATAGGGTTTATATTTCCATTCAAATTTTAATATATAGGGTTTATATTTTACTGTTCATTCCATTCGAAATTTAATATATAGGGTAATAATAATAACAATAATAGTGATAGTTAAATAGATTTATAAAGAGTTAACTGCCATTTTCGTCCCTGTGGTTTGGTCACTTTGGCCATTTCAGTCCATTTTTCAAAAATGCGCCATTTTCGTCCCCCACGTTCTGGAAAGGTGCTATTTCAGTCCAAAAATCATAACCCAGTTAAGTCAGTTTGTAAATAAGGACTGATTGTGTAAATTTGTAACATAAAGGACTGATTGTGTAAATTTAAAAAATAGACTGAAATGGCAGTTAACACCACCACCACTAGCCCTGCCACCACCACCACTCCGCTGCCACCACCGCCACCACAGCCACCACAGCCCTGCCACCACCACCACTCCGCTGCCGCCACCACCGCCACCACAGCCACCACCGCCACTGCCACCACCACCGCCACCACCGCCACTGCCACCACCATCAACGTCATGGCAAGACCCATATTTTCAGACGTTTGTATGTAATATAAAGTCAGAATTTATTGTATTTAATCCGAAAAGTAAACGAGCAAAACAAAGGAACGAGAACGGTATACCGAAACGAAAAGCTTGCGGGTTACGGGGACGTCTTCGTCTTCTCCGGTCGTCTTCTCCGATGAACTCCGAACTCCGGCGAGTTGCAGAAATGAGCAGGGGTGGAACTAGATGTTTGTGGGGATCTGCGGAACTTCTATAATCCATTCGATTCGACACATAACGACAGATTGTAGTGGGATCGATCCACTTTTAATTTTTATAGTGGATCGATCATCGTGAGTCCGAACAAGCAAACATTAGAAACTGCATTATTTCGAATATTTATAAACATAACATCTCAAAAAAATAAATGAAAGGGTTATTTAATTTGCATGATCGATGTATAAAACTATAATTACCTTTGGTTCTTGTTTCTCTGCTAGTTGACGATAATAATCTGGATCCTTGCTGCGAATATATATAATATAAGAGTAACCTATGTAAGTAAATTACTATATATGGACTGTTTGACCCCATGATCTTACAACCACAACAATAAAAAAATGACATAATTAAGGTTCGATGCGTTTACTTGAATTCATTAATCTTGAACTGCTCAAACCCATCGTTGATCCTTTGTATCGGATCAAATGTTGTCGACATGTTGATCAACGTGTTCTTAATGTTCCTGCAACGTTTGGTTTAGAAATGTAATTGCGAAGATTTTGGTGCAAGAAAACATACTTAATTGCATGTGTATATAGTGATAATGAATGACTGCGTAGAATCCAATATCACAAAATGATAATAATCTCACCGGAGAAGACGAAGACGTCCCCGTAACCCGCAAGCTTTTCGTTTCGGTATACCGTTCTCGTTCCTTTGTTTTGCTCGTTTACTTTTTGGATTAAATACAATAAATTCTGACTTTATATTACATACAAACGTCTAAAAATATGGGTCTTGCCATGACGTTGATGGTGGTGGTTCCGGCGGTGGTGGTGGTGGTGGCAGTGGCTGTGGTGGCGGTGGTGGCGGTGGCAGCGGAGTGGTGGTGGTGGCAGGGCTGTGGTGGCTGTGGTGGCGGTGGTGGCGGTGGTGGTGGTGGCAGCGGAGTGGTGGTGGTGGCAGGGCTAGTGGTGGTGGTGTTAACTGCCATTTCAGTCCATTTTTCAAATTTACACAATCAGTCCTTTATGTTACAAATTTACACAATCAGTCCTTATTTACAAACTGACTTAACTGGGTTATGATTTTTGGACTGAAATGGCACCTTTCCAGAACGTGGGGGACGAAAATGGCGCATTTTTGAAAAATGGACTGAAATGGCCAAAGTGACCAAACCACAGGGACGAAATTGGCAGTTAACTCATTTATAAATTATAGAGTTTAATAAAGTTAGAAGTAAACCATAAATGTCATTTTGTACTTTTACTAATATTTCAAGGGAAAAAAACAAACCAAAGAAAAGAAAAAAAAAAACCTTGGACTAATCACTATTTTGGACAAGAATTTATAAGGTAATTTAGGTGTTGTTTGTTTTTTCTGCAGGAAAAGGTCTGCGGACCACATTTGCAGGCATCTGCAGGAGAAGAGGTGGACCAAATGTCTGCAATCTGCAAGGAGAAGAGGGTTTGTTTTTTCTACAAAAACCCTTCTCTTCTCTTCTCACACACAAACACACACATACCACTACCCTCTCTTTCTGCCTTTAACTCTCTCTCTACAATCTGTCACCACCACCGCCCATTGCACCACCACCACCGCACCACCACCGCCATCATCTACCGCCAAGAACAACCACAACCACAACCACAACCACAACCACCCACCCCCGTCTGCCTTCATCTACCACCACAACCACCCACCCCCGTCGCAACCACCACCACCGCCTTCGTCGTTCCACCACCGCCAAGAACATCAAAACCCACCACCGCCGATTTGGGGGTTTTGTTCGATTTGGGGGTTTTGTTCCACCTCCGATTTGGGGGTTTTGTTCTACGGTCTCCGATGATGATGGTGGTGGACGGTGTAGCAGCGATGATGATGGTGGTGGTGGTGGTGGTGGTGGGCTTATGCAGGTGGGAGAGGTGCGACGGTGGGATGGGGTGCGACGGTGGGATGGTGGCAGCAGATGCGAGATGGGAGGGTGGCAGCGGGTGGGAGGGTGTGATGGTGGCAGTAGGTGAGGTGAGGAAAAGGGGTCTGTGATGTGAAGAGGAGTGTTTAAAAGAGGTTAGAAGACATGGGTTGATGTCTGCGTGGGGAAGAGGTCTCGCAGACCTTTTTTAATGAAAGGTCTGCGAGAAAACAAACAAGCTGCAGGACCCAAAGGTCTGCGCGCGTCTGCGCGGCGCAGACATAAGTGGCCAGAAGTGCTTCTGGCCAAAAAACAAACAGCACCATAATGATTAAATTAGGAGTAGTGTGTTTTTGGGATATTTTCAATATATATGAATAAAAAACAGAAAAATGACACAGGATATTACACGGAAAGCCCTTAATCCCTGGAGATCTTCGACATAAAACCTTGGGAGTTGTAACACCCAAACCGGCGGCGAAAACATCGAGTTGTCATACAACAAGATTATTCAATAACACATAATAACTAAATTAAAGTTAAAATATTTTATTAATAAATATAACTAGAAAAGTAACCCGCCGCAACGCGGCCGGGGCTAGATTTACATTTCCATCAAGTTAGATACATGAGCTGCAACCAAGAGTTTATGCCTAGATGTGGTCAATTTCTTTGCCCTGGGGCAATTTTCTAGTTCAACACTAAAACCCATTCTCAAAATCTTGTATACTATACGCTAGATTTAGCTAACATTTCCTAATTCATTTTTTCAATACGTCCATTTTAGCATTTGGATCATATTTTGATAGATGCTTGAGATTATATTATATTCCATGTATCACAACTTTCTCATTTTTCTTCCACTACATGAGTGTTTAGAAGTATATTTTGAATACACTTGTAATTCTGAAAGACATCCCTTGATTCGCTATCGGAGTTTCTCGTTATTGATCAAAGTAATAAGTAAACCATCGCGTTTAATCAAAATTGTGAACAACAGTGTTTCAAAGTGTAAAAACCAAACTATTCAGCTCTACTTATTCCAAATAACTCCATACCATGAAGCTGAATCGATCTGCTTGGAATCGTAACTCGAACATCATCAACAGCTCAAGACTTGGCCATATGACGGATCAAGTCAACAACACGGTTACTGCAACACATAATAACCCAACACTTCAATAAACAACTTATGCCACAAACACAAGCCCAAAATCAAGAAAACCGTACATGTATCCCCATTCGTTGTCATACCACCAGACAAGTTTCACAAAGTTGTTGTTCAGAGCAATACCCGCCTTCGCATCGAATATGCTATACCTACAGTCACCCACAAAGTCTGTAGACACCACATCATCCTCTGTGTATCCTAGGATTCCCTTCATACTCCCCTCTGCCTCGGCCCTGCACAACATAATATTAATCCCGACAACAAATGAATTAAACAAAACTTTAAAAACATTATTTATATAATTATCAGAATCTTACTTAATAGCAGCCTTAATGTCATCATATGAGGCAGACTTCTCGAGCCTAGCTATAAGGTCAACCACAGATACGTCAACCGTAGGGACACGGAATGACATCCCTGTAAGTTTCCCATTAAGGGCAGGAAGGACTTTTCCAACAGCCTTCAAAAAGAAAAAAAAATGATTACTCATGGAAAAAGTTATTATACATTTGAGAATAAATCTTTGAAACTGCACACGGTACCTTAGCAACACCCGTACTGCTGTGAATAATATTGAAAGAAGCGGCTCTTCCACCTCTCCAATCCTTCATTGATGGACCGTCAACAGTTTTCTGAGTCGCTGTGATGGAGTGAACAGTGGTCATAAGGCCTTCAACAATGCCAAATTTGTCATGTATAACCTGTATTATAAAACCAAGAACGTTAAACGTCAAACACTTATCATCAGAACTTCACAAGCATGCTGCAAGTAACGAAAGTTACGAAACCAACCTTTGCCAATGGAGCAAGACAGTTAGTGGTGCAGCTAGCATTAGACACAATAGTGATATGGATTTATACTCTTTTTCATTTACACACATGACAAACATGGGAGCGTTCGCACTTGGAGCTGAGATCACAACCTTCTTCGCACCTCCCTAATCAACAATGAAACTAACTCTCAAAAAACATGTATTCATTTGCATCAAACCTGCGATAAATTAAGATTAATAACCTTCAAATGAGCAGCAACTTTGTTCTTATCTGTGAGAACTCCAGTTGATTCCACAACACACTCAGCTCCTGCTTCACCCCACGCGATTTCCTTCGGGTTTCTGCACATTAGTTCAAGATTATTATTGTCACACCCCAACCAATGGCGGAAACATCGGGATGAGACGAAGTGTGAAGATTGCTAGAGACATCATAACGCTATTTGTGACAAAATTTAATAAATTGATTTCATTTCATAGAGTAAATTGTCAACATTACAAGAAATTCAAATACAACAAGTTCAAAGGAAATACATGACAACATAATCAAAATTGATACAACATATTAAACCTAAACGTCTATATGTGTATCTAGGCATCAACACTACTTCTTTTCATAGCATCGTCATCATCAACCTGTAACATGTTTAAAATACAATTCAATGCAAAAGTAAAGGCGAGTATACAAAAGATAAGTTTTAAACAATTCCTCATAGCAAGCATGTGATTCAAGATAAACAATAAATTTGGCATGTGTCAAACATATCAAACCAATAATGAAACGGAAGATGCTCATGACATAACCACAAGTCTACGGGCGGGTCGTTAATCCTATAGCGCTACATATGTCATGGTTAGGCTTGTACGAAGTTAATGATAAGTTCAACACATAATGTCCTCAACCCAAGTTTAAAGTATCAAGCAATCACGTATACAAGCATGTTATAGGAATGTTCATGTGTTTAAGCAAAATGTTCATGTGTAAGTTTTTGATAAGTAAACATGTTACACCCCAAAAGTGGTAAAAGTAAAGAGGGGAATACGAGTATACTCACGGTTTTGCAAGCTTTCCTACTTGAATCCGTGAAGAGTTGATTGATGGAGGGAACACCAAGTTATCCTACAAGAGGAAAATCAAGGTGTATGAGTAATTTGGAAGTATTCGGACTTAGATTCAAAGAATGACAAAGTATGTATTAGGAAAGTATTCACTATGGTATTAGCACTTGTCTTGACACTATAGTAATCCTTAAGGATTGTATATGATTTCATAGGTTCAAAACCTATTAGAATCGTGACAAGGAACTACACACATAGTGAGAAACTTATTAATTTGGTAGAAGATTTATATAATCACTATCAAGGGTTCGGTTTATAATATATACATAATAATATAGTTAGTCATGTAGGAGGCGGGAGGTTGAACCTTCCACTTTGGTACCTCTTGGTGTCATGTAAGTCAAGTAGGAGGTGAAATACTCCACTTTGGCACCTCGAATGATATGTTACATATAGGTCATGTAGGAGGTAGGAAGACGAATCTTCCATTTAGGAACCTCATAGATATGTACAAGAAAGGGAAAAATACAACTATGCTTAAACAAAACATCAAGTGATGTGTGGACTTGTATGTAGGTTAGCCTAGGCTAACCAAGTAGTCGCAACATCTTCAAGTTCAAGACTTGACACCACTTGCAAGCTAAAGGCTCGATTAAGACAGAAAGTTTAGAGTGTTTAGACACTCATATTAAGTGTAAAACAACCTTGGTTTGGCTTTACTAATCATACACTTGATTAGAAGCATAAGAACACAAGTTTGTTTGAAGTATACAAGAGTTTAAGAAGTTTCAAAACGCAAAAGAAAGTTTATGGACATTTTCAGGGCAATTCCGGGTCTGATTTCTCCAAGGAGAAGTCAAGGAATCAAACCCCATGATTATCCAAGCAAGTAGGAAGAAGAATCAAGTAATTTGGTTGAGTTTTGAGCAAGTTATGCTCACTTTTGTATGAGGGTATGAATCTGTCCGAATTTCAGAATCTTGCAAGAACTTGAGAGTGATTTTGGAGAGATTTGAGAGTGTTGAAAGTGTAGAATGGCTTGGAGGACCTTGGGTACTTATAGGGGAGTGATTAGGGTTGTTTTGGGGGGATAATTAATGCTAAAACTCGGTTTAAACATGGAAATCCCGCTCAAAAACGAATCTGGTCGCGATCTGAACATATTTCTGATCTGGGGATGGCCAGGCGGCCTGCGTAAACATAGGCATAAGTTTACGCGGCTGGTATGGAGGTGTGGCCTGAAGTTTCAATTTATTACACTTAGGCCCCTATAGTTTGTTATTTAGGGTATTTAGGGTGTTTTAAGGACTAGTTTCGCCATTTTAGCATAGTTTAAGGCCATTTTAAGTATGAGGAACATAATCAAAGTATAATTAAGCGTATGAAGGTCGTATTCAAGTATCGTTTATGATCGAAACACGTTTTATGCATAAGTTTCACGTATTTACAAGTTTAGCACATAGTTTCCAAGAATTACGAATAAGCATCAATTGTTCCACGAAATTGAACGTATGAGCATATATA
The DNA here is from genome assembly GCA_030545235.1 of Helianthus tuberosus. NCBI lineage: Eukaryota > Viridiplantae > Streptophyta > Magnoliopsida > Asterales > Asteraceae > Helianthus > Helianthus tuberosus. The sequence continues at coordinate 3,400,516 of CM060397.1, read as the reverse complement.
AAGTATGTATAACATGTAATTAACAAAATACGAGTTTTATTCATGATTCAAGTCTCGGATTTTACAACGGTTACAAAGAAAGAACGATTACAAGGACACAAGGTTTCCAAAAATAGAAATACGAACAAGTTTTTGCTATAAATGGAAAGTACAAATAAGCAGGGCATTACAATTATCATGATTCGGTTAAGTCAGTTCCATGTTTGGTGAGCTGCAAGGATGGAGAATCGAATCAAATCAAACTGAACTTACCTGCAGCCAAAAACAGTAACAGGTTTATCGCTGAAGAGAAGAGTCTTAGAATCCTTAACTTTGATTTCATCCTTCTTATATTGGCCATGAACACTATCATATTTGAACATGTAAATCTGGACAAAGTAACCAATTACAAACAACCGTCAATCCGTCATCTTCAGCATAATCAAATCAGTTTAGGGGAAAACCGGAACACTCTTCCTAATCTAGATGATTATTTCAGCTTCTGCATAATTTGATTGAAGCAATCACTGATTTTAAGTTTACTCATGGTTTAGTTTTTCTATATAAAGTGATGTCGTTTACCCTTCTCGTTATTTTAATAATATAAAAGTTGATTATTTAGTTATTTACCCTTACGAACCAAAGCAATACCGTCCAGTGTCATGAGAAACCGAACCAATTCAAGTATCGAACTGGTACCAGTATTCATTTTTATATTTTTCAATCAAGATAAAACGCGTGATGGTATAACTCTTTTGGTCACTATACAAGTGTTCTGCAGTGGAGAGTTACCTTTGAAACCACATATCCATCTAACTACATACACATATATCTGTATAATTATAACAACCCTCCAAAATATTTCTGACACCTCTAATATAATTAGAATGTCCCAATATGTCTTAAAATACACCCCGTATGCGAAAACCAAGCCCAAAACACCTTTAATTGAAAATAAAATAAAAACAAGAAAATAGTGTCGCTCGCGGGCCGCGAAGACCCCTTAGGGATCTTACGCGAGGCGCGACAGCTCGTCACCAGGGCGCATCCCGGTGCTGCCACGTGTCAAACGCGTGTCGAAGCTAGATCAGTGACTGGGCCAGGCTAGGGCCTACCCAGCCTACGTCGCGGGCCGCGAAGCCCCTTGCCGTTTCCTTCGCGGGCCGCGAGGAACCCTAAATCAGCTCCTATAAATTGGGAGCTTCGGCAGTCATTGTCCGTCGCTCATTCCCTCGAATTCTCTCTAAAATTCTGTAGTGTAAACTCTATAATCGGGTATTATACCCACTAATTAGCGAAGCCCTACCTCGTTGTAAGTATTTTAACCCCCGATTACGTATTAGATACGCTGCCCGATCGATCTAGGGTTCCGTAACGGCTGTCGTGGTTGTGCCCGACGTAGTCGTTGGAATGCCTTCTCGGGGAGGGTATTATTAATGTAAATATTGGGTTATTATACTAACGCGTGTGCATTTGTGTAATTAATAGATAATCACCAGGAAATCCTTAAGGAAAACCCTAAGACAACAAAGTGAGTAATCTCCTTTTTGCAAACTATTTTTACAAAACCTCATATGATTAACATTATATTAAACAGTGATTGAGTATTTGTATTCTACAATTATCGTCGGTATGTTGGGGTTTTGTATACAAAATTTGTTACTACATTGTGAGTAGTAACATGACCACAAGTCGGGTTGACAGTACCGTGGGTGGTAATTAAAGTAGATGGAAACAAATGTAATTGCGCGACCGCCCTCAATACTGTACAACGGTTTTTACTTATCTTGATTAAACTGGGATTCACTCACCAGTATTTCCCACTGACAAAATGTTTTTAAACATGTTTCAGGTAACAAAATGTGAAAGCCAAATAGAAGCCAGCTTGACAGCACTGAAGGCTTGGAAAAGTGGCTATAAAGTTACCTAAAATAAAGAGATGTTTTATTTAAATAAAATAGGGTTTATCCCTATGAAAATGTGTGTACTTGAAAGTTGGGATTTTTCCATATGATTAATATTATAAAAGCGTGGTATTTTACTCTAATAAAATATTTCCAAACTACAGTCCTGATGTAAATTCCGCTGCCAAACTGATAAACACCGATACCACTGAAACTGGCCGCGCCCGCCCGTTCCCGGGTAGTTAGGGGACGGGGGTTGCGACAATAATTATACAACTTAGAAGAACAAAGCTTGAAACGGTCAGATTTACCTTACCCGGCGGTTCTGAGTTCTATAGTGTGGTTGAGTGTGTGAATGTCCTACTGGGTGATCTGCACCTATTTTTAATCCCCTTGGTTCCATCAGTTTTTTAGTTCTAGTAGCTTAAGCTGCAGCTGGATGTACGATTGTCTCGCTTTCTACAGAGATAAACAGAGAGGGGGTGTTGCCGTGTTGTTACTAGCGGCGGACGTTTGCGATGCCCTCTTTATCTCGGTTTTATTGGATCATAGGGGCGGTGCCTGGCGGACGTTTGCGATGCCCTCTTTATCACTAACTCAAGTTCTATAGTGACCTGATTCTGAGTAAAACCATCACCTACTCATCGGAACCGATCAGAGTTTGCTGGAAGCCATCTTTCTTCATCAGAGATCACTGAGTCGCCGCCATTGACCGTCTGTAGACGCCGCTAATCTGTTGGATGTCGTATCAGATCGAATCCAAACCACCATCACCGCCATAGAGGAAATCAGAACATGGCCACCCTTCATTAAGCAGGATTTTATCTTTGAGGTCTGTTTTTAAATTTTTCTAGGGTTTGGGGGGTGATTGTGCTAGGATAAGCATGGTGGCCTTGGTTATACCATGGTACAACAGGAGTACTACTCCTATAAGCATAAAACATCAATTAAGCAGTAGGTACAAACACCTGATGTTCAAAGTTGTTGCAAATTAGAAGTATATATAATATTCAACATCCAAAACAACGACGCAAAAAACAAACAATGGTCCAGAATTCTAAATTAAAAACTAAGACAAAAATCTAAGCTTTCAATGTGATAGCAAGTCCTAGCATCATCAAACATTACCACCTGAAACATGTGTAAAATTAAGCGTCAACTTGCGTTTTATGCATTTCGGTTTTCGAATTTTTTTTCAAAAGTATAGCAATAGTATGCTCGTTTTCAAGATAAAAAAACGCTCGTTTTTATGGTGTAATTTTTATAAAAAAATATTGTTGTATGAAAAAGTTATTAACGTTTTAAAAACGATTAGTGATTGGAAGAGAGAGAAACTATTGACTTGGATGGACTAGAATACCCTCAAACTAACTCACACGTCTCTTTTCTTTCTGTTCGGTTCCACCCATTTAATCTTAGCCATTGATTACTTACGGGGTGTTTGGGATTCCTTTTAAAAGTGACTTTTGGAGCTAAAAAGGACTTTTGAGAACGAAATGAATCCCAAACACCATCTGAGAAGTACTTTTGAAGTAAAAGGAATCCCAAACACCACGAAAAAAAGGACTTTTAGAGCAGATTATGTTTTTAAAAAGGAGATTTTGAGAAGTCAGGATTTCTTACTTATTGAATTTGAGAAGGACTTTTGAGAAGAAGTTGAAAAGGAATCCCAAACACCCCCTTGATAGATTGTTAAGATTAATTCTTAGTCTAGTACGGTATATCCTGATCCATGTAAGGGTGTCCGGTGTGGTGCGGCAAAGGGATGTGGCAAAGTGGTTTGCCGGGCGGCAACACCGCCGCCGACCCCTTTGCCGCGTCGGTTTCATTGTCGCTCGGTGAGGGCTTGCCGTGCGGGAATCATGAGAGAGAGAGAGGGGGTAGTGAGAGAGAGAGAGGGTAGCGTGGGGTGGGGTCCATTCCAATCTCAACCAATCACACCTTTCCTTTTTTAAAAAAAAAATAGTCTACCACTTCACCAAGTGTCTACCCATTGCCAACACTTTTGAGCATAGTTTACCACTTTGACATGGCACACTCTCATTGGTTGATTTTTTAGTTCGTCACTCTCAAATGTTTATCCCATAATAAAAATCAAAACTAAAAATCAAAAGTGTCATGTAAACATTAGACCGTGGGGTATGGTGGGGCCTGGGTTGGGGCATTTGTTGACACGTGGAATGGGAGCCCCCCACCGCCTAGTTACTTGTCCGCGGGGTATGGCGGGGCGTGTGTTGGTGCACTGAATGTCTGTTGACTACGTTTTTGTAACACCCCGGCCCGGAACGGGCCGACGTGTCACAATAACAGTAGTCAGATCAAAAACATAATTCCATTTATACTTATATGTATTACAAGGCTTTACAACTTAATGGAAATCGGATATTTAATCCAGTACATTTATTTCTACTGTCTTTTCCAAACACTCGAGCACTCCTCCATATCCCGTCCCAGATTGTCTTGATAACCTGACGCAAAGAAGAAAACACAAAAAACGTACGTCTGAGCAAAATTTGAAATGTTTTGCCCAGTGTGCGGATAGAGGAAAACAAAAACTTATTTCGTAACATAATTTCATAATCTTATCATACGGATGTACCCATGAGCAAACTGAAAACGTGACAATATACAGGTAGCTACTCCTGCATAATTATCACATGTAATAGCGAGTTGGCATACCCTCTATCCATCTCCTTATACTTAAATCCTAGGATCGATCCATACGCCTCCTAGTAGCTTTGTACCACACTTGTACCTAGGGACGCCGTGAACTAATCTCTCCGCCACGGATGGAGCACATGATGTTGATGCCGCAACAACATGCTCGTGGGACACTCCACGAGAAGCGATACTCAGGGTATCAGAGTACAAATGGTCTTATTCTTATAACTTATCAAAAATATTTTCATAACAAAACTTAACATATATTGGAACATGCGATAATGAGTACCACTAACAGAAAACTATCGCAGGACATAAAAGCTAAATCCAAAGTTTAGAATAGGAATCTAACGGACTGTCAAATGAATCGATAATCAAAGACGTGAGGAGTTTTAAAAAGACATAGTAACAATTTGACTTGAGTAACATAATACTTGTATATCATATTAAACTTGTAACTTATTTACTTATAACTTATAAGTCTTAAGATATTTAACTTGTAACTTGTAAACCTTAAGATCTTTAACTTGTAAACCTTAAGATCTTTAACTTGTAACTTGTAAACCTTAAGATCTTTAACTTGTAACTTGTAAACAATAATTTGATTGAAAATATGAATCTTTGGCGAGATTGAAAATCTAAGAGTGGAACCAGTCACCAAGGTATGGAGATCAATCCTATCTTGACAATTTCGTCCCCAAAATGTGGTTTATTAACCGAAACAAGATAAAATCTTGACTCGTTAATAAGGAACCATTAGAGTATGAAATGAAACTCGTAAGTTCGTTGATTTGTAAATTCCTAAACAAATAACTTACAAAAATACGAAAAGAATATTTTTCATAAACCATTTTCTAAATAACCAAAACCTTTTTCAAAACGTTTGTAACTTCCAACACTTAATTCCTAACTTAATCTTAATACGGAACTTAAAATCAGGAATGATATACTTATACCCAAATGACATAAATTGAAAGCAAGGATTCTATCCGTACCCAATGGAAAGAAAGGATTCTATACGTACCTAACTGACATAAATTGAAAGAAAGGAGTATAACTTATTTCATAACTTAATCTTAATACGGAATAACTTAATCTTAATACGGAATAACTTAAATCTTAATACGGAATTTAAAATTAGAAATGATATACTTGTATCAAAACGACATAAATCGAAGGAAAGGAATCTATCCGTACGGAACTTATAACTTAACTTAATCTTAATACGGAATTTAAAATCAGGAATAACGACGTAAATCGAAAGAAAGGAGTCTATCCGTACTGAACTTATAACTTATATCCAAACGACGTAAATTGAAGAAAAGAGTCTATCCGTACCTTAAAATTTCCAAGTGATGCTATCTTGTTTTCAATTGTAGATTTATACGGGCAGAGTTTAGCCTACGGATTATCCTCTTAACCTAATTTGCACACAAACTAGGTATTTAACTTAATACAGCATTTACGATAACTCACGAGATCAAATTCTCACAACGAACGACAAAGTGCGATACTTAAACTCATTCATCGAATTAACGACGAACGACAAAGTACGATACTTAAACTCATTCATCGAATTAACGACGAACGACAAAGTATAACCCTAATGTGGGCAGCACTTAAACATCCATTGGATATATTGATCGATCGGACAATGAATCGTAGCAGCGATTGAGTTAATACCCTGATTGCGGCAGCACCCCGCTATACTAATTAGTGTTTCGTGTGTGTTTGGAAGAGTAATTGGACGTTTTCTCGGTGCCTGAAGAGAATTTCTTCGTCGTTTGAACACCCAGAATCGAGTGCCAATGTTCTGTATTTATAGCTGAATTTTCACCTTGCTTACGGATCGTAAGCCTTACAATGTTGCGGTCCGTAAGGGTGCTTACGGACCGTAAGACTAATATTGTTACGGTCCGTAAGGGACACCTAAGTACTATAGGGTTGCCACGCGTGGGACTAGGCCTACTGCGTCGACAGTTCCTTAATTTTTAACTTCGACAGCAAGTTTTTTAGGATAATCATCAACAGGGAATACCCCCCTGAGTTTTAGGGTCCCTAATCCTGATTCTGAAATTTCTGAAAATTCTAGGGTTTGTACAGAATTACTTGGGTGTCTTAATTATGGTTTCCTATTGGACTATAAATCATACTAAATAATAGTTTTTAATGAGGGTTGTTATATTTTTTGTTTTTAAAATTTTCAGGTGTTACAAATCTACCCCCCTTAAAAAATTTCGTCCTCGAAATTATGACATACATATATATATATATATGTAATCTTACTTGAACGAGGCTCACTATGATCAATAGTCATACTTGAAATTAATCTATAGTAAAAACAATGAAGATGACGAAATACTTATGTTCGAGACTATGAAGTGAAAAGAAAAGTTACTAACCGATGTATCGACTGATTGGACATCGAAATACTAACCCAATGTCTACCCATTACCTCACAGGTCTTAACTTATGTTTAAGTTTTCTACAGGAAAGAGCCTTTGCTCTGATACCATAGTTGTAACACCCCGGCCCGGAACAGGCCGACGTGTCACAATAACAGTAGTCAGATCAAAAACATAATTCCATTTATTCTTATATGTATTACAAGGCTTTACAACTTAATGGAAATCGGATATTTAATCCAGTACATTTATTTCTACTATCTTTTCCAAACACTCGAGCACTCCTCCATATCCCGTCCCAGATTGTCTTGATAACCTGACGCAAAGAAGAAAACACAAAAAACGTACGTCTGAGCAAAATTTGAAATGTTTTGCCCAGTGTGCGGATAGAGGAAAACAAAAAATTATTTCGTAACATAATTTCATAATCTTATCATACGGATGTACCCATGAGCAAACTGAAAACGTGACAATATACAGGTAGCTACTCCTGCATAATTATCACATGAGATAGCGAGTTGGCATACCCTCTATCCATCTCCTTATACTTAAATCCTAGGATCGATCCATACGCCTCCTAGTAGCTTTGTACCACACTTGTACCTAGGGACGCCGTGAACTAATCTCTCCGTCACGGATGGAGCACATGATGTTGATGCCGCAACAACATGCTCGTGGGACACTCCACGAGAAGCGATACTCAGGGTATCAGAGTACAAATGGTCTTATTCTTATAACTTATCAAAAATATTTTCATAACAAAACTTAACATATATTGGAACAGGCGATAATGAGTACCACTAACAGAAAACTATCGCAGGACATAAAAGCTAAATCCAAAGTTTAGAATAGGAATCTAACGGACTGTCAAATGAATCGATAATCAAAGACGTGAGGAGTTTTAAAAAGACATAGTAACAATTTGACTTGAGTAACATAATACTTGTATATCATATTAAACTTGTAACTTATTTACTTATAACTTATAAGTCTTAAGATATTTAACTTGTAACTTGTAAACCTTAAGATCTTTAACTTGTAAACCTTAAGATCTTTAACTTGTAACTTGTAAACCTTAAGATCTTTAACTTGTAACTTGTAAACAATAATTTGATTGAAAATATGAATCTTTGGCGAGATTGAAAATCTAAGAGTGGAACCAGTCACCAAGGTATGGAGATCAATCCTATCTTGACAATTTCGTCCCCAAAATGTGGTTTATTAACCGAAACAAGATAAAATCTTGACTCGTTAATAAGGAACCATTAGAGTATGAAATGAAACTCGTAAGTTCGTTGATTTGTAAATTCCTAAACAAATAACTTACAAAAATACGAAAAGAATATTTTTCATAAACCATTTTCTAAATAACCAAAACCTTTTTCAAAACGTTTGTAACTTCCAACACTTAATTCCTAACTTAATCTTAATACGGAACTTAAAATCAGGAATGATATACTTATACCCAAATGACATAAATTGAAAGCAAGGATTCTATCCGTACCCAATGGAAAGAAAGGATTCTATACGTACCTAACTGACATAAATTGAAAGAAAGGAGTATAACTTATTTCATAACTTAATCTTAATACGGAATAACTTAATCTTAATACGGAATAACTTAAATCTTAATACGGAATTTAAAATTAGAAATGATATACTTGTATCAAAACGACATAAATCGAAGGAAAGGAATCTATCCGTACGGAACTTATAACTTAACTTAATCTTAATACGGAATTTAAAATCAGGAATAACGACGTAAATCGAAAGAAAGGAGTCTATCCGTACTGAACTTATAACTTATATCCAAACGACGTAAATTGAAGAAAAGAGTCTATCCGTACCTTAAAATTTCCAAGTGATGCTATCTTGTTTTCAATTGTAGATTTATACGGGCAGAGTTTAGCCTACGGATTATCCTCTTAACCTAATTTGCACACAAACTAGGTATTTAACTTAATACAGCATTTACGATAACTCACGAGATCAAATTCTCACAACGAACGACAAAGTGCGATACTTAAACTCATTCATCGAATTAACGACGAACGACAAAGTACGATACTTAAACTCATTCATCGAATTAACGACGAACGACAAAGTATAACCCTAATGTGGGCAGCACTTAAACATCCATTGGATATATTGATCGATCGGACAATGAATCGTAGCAGCGATTGAGTTAATACCCTGATTGCGGCAGCACCCCGCTATACTAATTAGTGTTTCGTGTGTGTTTGGAAGAGTAATTGGACGTTTTCTCGGTGCCTGAAGAGAATTTCTTCGTCGTTTGAACACCCAGAATCGAGTGCCAATGTTCTGTATTTATAGCTGAATTTTCACCTTGCTTACGGATCGTAAGCCTTACAATGTTGCGGTCCGTAAGGGTGCTTACGGACCGTAAGACTAATATTGTTACGGTCCGTAAGGGACACCTAAGTACTATAGGGTTGCCACGCGTGGGACTAGGCCTACTGGGTCGACAGTTTCTTAATTTTTAACTTCGACAGCAAGTTTTTTAGGATAATCATCAACAGGGAATACCCCCCCTGAGTTTTAGGGGCCCTAATCCTGATTCTGAAATTTCTGAAAATTCTAGGGTTTGTACAGAATTACTTGGGTGTCTTAATTATGGTTTCCTATTGTACTATAAATCATACTAAATAATAGTTTTTAATGAGGGTTGTTATATTTTTGGTTTTTAAAATTTTCGGGTGTTACAGTTTTAATGAAGTTTTAGGTCTAGATAGGATGTAATTAGGGTTTACATGTAAAAGTTTGGTAGTTCGCTTGAACATACATGTGACACATTTAAGCGAACACAACATCAAAGTCTAGTTCGCTTGAAACTGGTTCTTGCATGTTCGCTTGAGAAGATATGTGCACATTCAAGCGAACAGGCTACAACTATAAATAGGGGTGGTGGTGTGTCATTTGAAGCGATCAGTAGTCATTGCTTGTGAGACGAGGTTCTGCCAAAATCTTGTTAGAAACACTTGTAAAGTCTCGGAAATCGTTAATAGAAAAGAAATTGAAAGGAACAAGTTGTTGTGACTTGGTTTACTTTGATTCCGCCTCTGTAAACTAAGATGAACTGCCTTAACTGACATTTAGGGTCACGCAAACGGTCCAACAAGTGGTATCAGAGCTCAGGACAAGGAGTTCATACCATTACAGCTTGATATTACCAGATTTTCTTACTTCTACTCCTTTCTTTTCTGATTCGGACATAATTCACGGTTGAAATGGCCTGAAACTCATACATATCAAGCGAAATACATAGTTAACTAATCCTTGAAAGTTTCAAACTAAAACTCGGCTTAAAACTGATAAAAAATGGCTTAAAACATCTGTTCGCTTGAACTGTTCTTCGTGTCTCGCTTGAAAATGATCTGTTCGCTTGAACGAACTTGTATGTTCGCTTGAAATATACTGTTCGTCGCTTGAAATACTAGTGTATTTTCAAGCGAACTAAGATAATCAGTGCTCGCTTGAAAGTGATAACTAAGTTGAGTTCGCTTGAGCTTAGTTCGCTTGAACTTGCATTATTTGAGTTTGCTTGAAATTGTATCACCCGAGTTCGCTTGAAAGTTGCTGATTCTACTTGAAGCTATTTCGTTTCAAGTGATCTCGTTTGAACTTGGTATTTTTCAAAATCAAGAAATTTCTAAAGTGTTTGTTGATTTTTTTTCAGGTACGTACAAAATGGATGATTTCAATCCATTTTATGATGTCTTTGCGTTTGCTGGAGACGGTGGAAATGATACATCTTCTAGTAACACTAATGAGAACACGCCGAATTCAAAGAAAAAGTTATCAGATGCATTGGAGGTTGAAAGTGCTTTTGGAACCTACAACAAACCCCCGAAGTTGATGGCTATAAAAGAATACAGTCGGTGGGCAAAGAAATTTGAAGATTGGTTGAGAGCTTTTGCTTTTTCCAGCTGGAAGAGTCTAAAAAATGGTTACGATGATGGAGGCAAAAGTGGCGAAAGCTTAACTACACCTGAGGAAATAGAATCATTTGTTGCTGAGCAAAAATGTGTTGCGTTGCTGTTTCAATCTGTTCGAGTAGATATAATATCTTTGATCGAATACTCTAGTGCTACAGATCTCTGGAAAAAATTGAAAGATAAATGTTTGGGAAGTGCAGAAATAGTGAAAAACAAAAAGAAACTACTTAGAAAAGAATTTGATTTATTTGGTTGCTTGAAAAATGAATCAGTTTGTAAAATGATTGAGAGGTTTGGGCATTTAAAACTGGAGCTGGCAAGACACGAAATTTCTTATTCTCAAGAAGAGCTAGTCGACAAGTTGTTTGACTCACTACCAGATGAGATGGATTGGCAGTATTATGCCTTGATGCTAAAGAATACTCTCAAGCCGCCAGAAGAGTTGACAGTAGACTTGCTGATTGAGAGACTAGAAAGTCACGAGTTGGAGTTAAAGAAGACACACAAAGTCAATCACTGATATTATCAGCAGAACTTGGATTTGTATTATCCAAAGAGCATGATGCCAAAGAGTACATCTCCCAAGACTGCTTTTTCTGCTGAGAATGTATCCACAACAAGCAAAGAAAATCAAAGCAGTGGATATCACAGTGGGTCTTCATCAAATTCAAACCAGTCTGATGCAAAGAACTTATTTCAATGCAACATCACTGTAGACTTAAAGAACGCTCAGAACTTCAGTGAGGAGTCTGCCAAACAACAGATGGTTTTCCTAGCATCTGTGCTAGAATCTTATGAAAGTCTTGTAGCAGGGAAGATAGGCAACACCAACCTGACAAAAGAAGATTATGATCAGATAGATCCTGAGGAGATGGAACTGATCGACATAAGATGGTGTATGGCCAGTGCAGTTCGTCGAGCACAGCGTTTCATGGAGATAACCGGGAGGAAGTCAATTGGTGGACCATCTACCAAGTTGGGCTTTGACAAGTCTAAGGTGACGTGCTTCAAGTGCAAACAGAAAGGTCACTTTAAGCGTGAATGCAGAAATGCGTATGCTGATGAATCTGAAAACCCGTTCAGAGAAGATTACTACAAGAAGGCGATATATCATCAGAACAAATCGGAGCCGCCAAGAATGAAGCAGATTGAAGATAACAAAGAAAAATCTAGAGCTCTTGCGGTGATTCACGACGATGAAGGTTTCGACTGGAGTGAGTTGTTACCTGAGGAGGATGCGGTTGGATATGCATTCATGGCAAATTCTGAACCTAAACCTTGGAAAGACAGCAGAACTGAAGAACAAAAATATAAACAAAGAAAGATGTTAGCCACGAACAAATTGACCAGATTATCTGGTATCTTTTCTGAGGCAAAAAGAGCAAAAAGATGGGATCCAGACAGAGAATGTTATCTTGACCCCTATGGAAACATTGCTATTGATCATAACACTCTTGATATAGAAACCATAATCAAAGAATATAAAGTTGAAGATGATTACTGGCAGAAGAAATGGTGGGGAAGCGGAGAAGAAGAAGAGAAAGAGAAGAAGGAAAAAGAAGAGAAAGAGAAGAAAGAAAAAGAAGAGATAGAGAAGTCAAAGAAGATTGACACTGGGATCATTGACACGACACAGGAGTTGAATGCTGAAAACATGGGAAAGATGGCTGACAAGGTGCTGGCAGCTAAGGCACTTGAGGTAGATTCTAAATCCGTCTCTGAGTCTAAAAGCCAAGTCAGTTCAAACGCGTCAACGTCTGAGTCAGGTAAGAAGGTCAGTGGTGATGTTGACTGCAAAAATTGCATCAAGCAATGCAAAGTTTGTAGCACAGTCACTTATCTCAACGGTAAGAAGGTTGAAGATCTGACTGCGAGAGTCAGAAGTGTTGAGGATCAAATTCTTGATCGTGATAAAATGGTGAAAGCTTCAACTGAACGATTGAAAGAATTAACTAACAAAATTGAAAATGATAAAATTGACCAAGAAAAGGTTAGGAAAGAAAATGAAAGGTTAGTTCTTGAAAATCGTCAGATTTCTGAAAATTTTGAGAAGCTTAAAAGCACGGTTAAAGATAATGATGATAGAAACAGTAAAACATATAAAGAAAATTGCCAATTGCAATGTGTTTTGAGAATCAAAGAAGAATTAATCAACAAACAATTGGATGAGATTGCTAAATTGAAGCTTCAGTTTGAAGAAGCTAAGATTGAAAATGAGCGAATCCAGTTGAAGCTTAAGAGTTACAACTCCGCAAGCTTTGTGTTACAACACATTATTCCCAAACCCATCGGGAAAGACAAAGCAGGCGAAGATGTATATTGTGATGGAACTGGGGTCGGGTTTCATCAAGTTCCACCACCAGTTCTAGACAATTATTCGAAAAAGCAATCTGGGTTGGTTAATCTTGAAGAAGAAAATGAAGTGAAACTTCCTGATTCAATTGATGTGACATTTTCTTCATCATCATCTGATGATAGTGTACAAATTGAGATTGTTAAAAGCACAGCTGAAAGTGTTTTGATGTCTGATTCAGCTGCAGATGATGAATGTTTCTTGAACAAATACATTCCGAAACAAAAGTCCAAAAACAACTTAGGTGATGAACCGGGTCTTGTGATGTACAAGATGGCTGGATCTGATAAGTTGTATTCGGATTCTGAGTTTCCTTTGGAGAATGTGATTGTTTCAAAATTGACAAATGTGTTCAAAATGGTTGAAATCGATTTGTCTGAAGTAAAGAGTTTAAAACAAACAAAAAGGCAAATGAATTTTGAGAAAGATAAAGCTTATTACAAGAAACCTGTAGTTCCACCACGTTTTTATAACAACAATCGAAACAATTGCTCGAGTGGATATCAGGGTGGTAAGAGTTATCAGAAAAGGAGTTTTCAAAACAAAAGGTTTGATGAAAAGAAAGTGTTTGTGAACGGTTCAAGTTCACTTTCTGATGAGGAAAATGAAATCTTTTCGAAATCAAATGAAGAATTTTTTGAGAAGAGGGTCTCACAACATCAGTCTGAAGGCACAAGTCTGGTAGTTGATACTCGTACATGTTTTAGATGCAACAAAGTTGGTCACATTGCAAGAAATTGCACCAACTTCAAGTCTAAGACTGAAGTTGTTGAGAATCGACAGAAGAAGGTTGATTCAAAAGGCAAAGCTCAAATGGTTGTTGAGAAATTTTTGAAAAACGGCAACACAAAAGTCAAAACTGAACCCATAAAGAATGTGGTAATTAAAACTGACAAGTTTTACAAACGGGTTGCATCACCTCAACAAACATGGAAGCCAAAAGTGGTTGAAAAGAAACCAAGTTCTTCAAATCCAAAGGTTTCTGAGAAAGAAAACATTCCAATTTCTTATGAAAATTTTGTGAAAAGGAATGGTTCATTGGAAAATAAGGTTAAAGTTGAAATTAAAGAGGTTGTTGATAACAAATTGGAAATAAATGATAAAAAATTTCCACCTCTTAAATCGGTTGTAAAGTGCATTGATGAGATTAAGTTACCTGAGTCTGATGAGGCTTGGGCAGCTTATTTCAGCTAATCAAGTTTTGACTTGCCGGAGCTTCCTAGTTGGTAATCGTGAAGCATGAATCAGCATCTTTATTGAATTGTTTGTGATTTGTGCAGGAACTTCCGAGAGCTATTTCAAGATGGATTATGGATAGCGGAGCGTCTCGACATATGACAGGAAAGACTGCATTGTTGTACGATGTTAGAAATATCAATGGTGGTTATGTGGGATTTGCTGGAAATCAAGGTGGTAGAATTATTGGTGAAGGAACGTTATCCAATGGGATTGTTACGTTTGAGAGAGTTAACTACATTGCTGAGCTGGAGAATAATCTGCTGAGTATCTCGCAGATTTGTGATAGGATGTATACCACTCACTTCACAGACAAAGAATGTTTGATCTTGAAACCAGGATTTGTTATCCCTGAAGAATGGATTATTATGAGGGCACCTAGAGTGAATGATCTGTACGTGTTGGACATGAGCGTAGCTACTACAACAACAGGTCAGGCTCATTGTTTTGTGTCTAGAGCAACAGAGAAAGAATCGAAGTTGTGGCACCGGAAGATGGGGCATATACATCTTAGAAAAATGAATCACCTGGTGCATAATGATTTGGTTCTTGGAGTTAATATCAAAGGTTTTCATCTGGAAGGGGAGTGCATTAGTTGCATTAAAGGCAAGCAAAAGAAGAAGTCACACCCTAAAAAGCAAATCAATTCAGTTTCCAGACCGTTAGAGAGACTACATATGGATTTGTTTGGTCAAGTAAACGTCAAAAGTATTACAGGGGATCTCTACTGTCTTGTGGTTACTGATGATTATTCCAGATTTTCGTGGGTGTCATTCTTGAAGTCGAAAGATGAAACGTTTGACAGTTTGATGGCGTTGTTCAGAAAGATTGAAAATTTGTACCAAAGGCGTATAAGAAGAATTAGAAGTGATAATGGTACTGAGTTCAAGAACAACAAGATAGAAGAATATTGTGATGAAAGAGGTATATTGCATGAGTTTAGTGCTCCGTACACTCCGCAGCAGAATGGAGTTGCAGAACGTAAAAACAGGACGCTAATCGAAACGGCCAGAACAATGCTTGCTGATTCAAAGCTACCGATAAATTTTTGGGCAGAAGCAGTTTCCGCCGCATGCTATACGCTCAACAGAGTTCTCACTGTCAAGAAATTCAACAAAACATGCTTTGAGTTGATCAATAACCGCAAACCGAATCTGAAGTATCTGGAACCGTTCGGGTCACCCTGTACTGTTCTAGAGCCTTTTGGAAAGTTTGGTCCAAAGAGTATTGAAGGGATATTCATAGGTTATGCAAGTCCATTACGACGTGTCTTCATTCCAAGTCTGAAGCGGATTATTGAAGCTCCAAATGTTGAGTGTCAGGGGTATACTATGCCGCCTCAGAACCCTGGTGACTCATGGCGTTTTAATTACGACAAGTTGTGGGATTCGTTTGACATGATGGAAGAACAAGAAGAAGAAGAGGATTTCTTTGATGAGTTGGATATTTTTGCGACAGTATGAAGAATCGCAGAAAAGGTTCCCAGCTGAGTATTCAAGGAGACCAAGACAAGCTTTAAATGATGATGAAGCAGGTCCAAGTAATGCTGGTGAACATGATGATGTCCAACAGGATGAAGTTGCTCAAGATAATCAGATGGCACAGAATGATAATCAAGAATCTGAGAACATGCCAGTATTTGATCGTGGTGATTCATATTCTGAGGGGGAGCAAATTCAAATTTTAAGTCAAACAAATCCAGTCAGTGAACAAGGTGCAAATCAGAATGTTACTAATTTGGAAGGCGATGTAGATGTTTCAGGCGAAGTGATGCCACGAACTCTTTCATACCATCCAGAGGAATTGATCATTGGAGAGTTGCAAACAGGCGTCCGCACTCGAAGACAGATTGATAAAGGGCTTACATGTTTTTATACAAAAGTTGCTCCTTTACAAACTGAATTCTCAATTAGTTGTTTTATCTCGCAGGTTGAGCCAAGGACTTACAAAGAGGCGCTTACTGAAGATTCTTGGGTCAATGCAATGCAGGAGGAACTAAGCCAATTCGAGAAGTTAGGTGTGTGGAAGTTAGTGGATTTACCTGATGGTCAAAGGAAGATCAACACCAAGTGGGTGTTCAAGTGTAAGAGAGACGATAGAGGAGTTGTGGTTCGCAACAAAGCTCGACTCGTAGTTCAGGGTTTCTGTCAGCAGGAGGGTATCGATTTCACTGAAGTATATGCTCCAGTTGCTCGACTAGAAGCGATCAGAATCTTTCTAGCATTTGCTTCTTGGAAAAACTTCAAAGTATATCAGTTAGATGTAAAATCGGCTTTTCTCTATGGGAAGGTAAAAGAGGAGGTTTATGTCGGTCAGCCACCGGGCTTTACCGATCCACACCACAAAGACAAGGTCTACTTGCTGGACAAAGCACTGTATGGTTTACACCAGGCCCCGAGAGCTTGGTATGAGACATTGTCTCAACATCTACTAGCCAACAGTTTCATTCGTGGAAAAGTGGATGCCACTCTATTCACCAAAGAGGTCGATGGTCATCTTCTGATAGTTCAAATTTACGTGGACGACATCATATTTGGGTCAACAAATGAAGATCTATGCAAAGATTTTGAACGTGTTATGAAGCAGAAATTCGAAATGTCATCGATGGGTGAGATGAAATTCTTTTTGGGATTACAGGTTGATCAACTACCCAAAGGAATATTCATACATCAAACGAAGTACGTTCATGATATCTTGGAAAAATTCGGGATGTCAGGTTCTACTCCAGCAGCCACCCCATTAGCAACGAATCATGGGATAAACCCTGATCTCACCGGAGAGAAGGTAGATGAAACGATGTATCGTTCCATGATCGGATCGCTGATGTATTTGACAGCTTCAAGACCCGATATCATGTACCCAACCTGCCTCGCAGCAAGATTTCAATCTAACCCGAGAGCATCGCACATGATAATAGTCAAGAGGATATTACGCTACCTGAAAGGAACTCCATCATTGGGGTTGTGGTATCCAAAAGATGGCGACTTTACGCTCGAAGGGTATTCCGATTCCGATTTCGGATGCTGCAAAATTAATGCTAAATCAACAACAGCAGGGTGCCAATTCTTTGGATCATGATTGGTCACTTGGCAATGCAAAAAGCAAACCTCTGTGGCTTTATCCACATGTGAAGCGGAGTATGTATCTGCTAGCAGTTGCTGCTCACAGATCTTGTGGATCCAGCAACAGATGCGCGACTACGGTTTGCAATTTCTAAACACCCCTATCTTTGTTGATAATTAGGCAGCGATTAACATTACTAAAAATCCAATACATCACGCTAAAACGAAACATATTGAAATTCGTCATCACTTCATTCGAGATTGTTTCGAGAAGAAGTTGATACGAATTGAGAAAATCCACACTGATGAACAAAAAGCTGATTTACATATGTAACACCCTAAATTTTTATACTTGAATTAATTACTAATTTATACCAAAAGATAATAGATTAACATAAGTTTAATAAGTGACATAAACCTTAGTCATCTAATGACTAAGTTGGAAATTTCAACATTTGTTTAAACTAATTGTTTACAACCCATAAACAAAATCTAAGTATGATAAAACATTTGCGGAAGCTTCAAAATGTAGTGTTCGATTCTTCATTAATCACTTGATCGCCACCCGTAAGATCCCTCAATTTACCTATGATCAAAATCGTTAAAAACATTAGTTTTAACGTTGTTATATAATATAATCACAAGGTTTAACATCACATTGGGAATAACAAAAATATAAAAGCTATTCTGGATCCACCGTAAATTACGGTATGTTTGACCTTTCTGTCTAAAATCTCGTAAATGTTTATTTCGTAAATGTTTGACCTTTCTGTCTAAATATAAAAGCTATTCTATACAAAAAATATAAAAGCTATTCTATGCTCCCATTTGACTTTGACTTGGTCAATTTGTTTATTTCGTAATTGTTTGACCTTTCTGTCTAAAATCTCCACCGGTCTTACCACATAATTCAGACTATTATCCACTTCGATATCATCGTAATGGATATAGGCCGTTTCGTCTGCTAGGCACTTTCTTAATTGCGACACGTGGAACGTGCCATGGATTCCACTTAGCTCTTCCGGTAATTCAAGGCGGTAAGCTACCTTGCCAACTTTCCCGATAATTTTAAATGGTCCAATAAACCTTGGGCTTAGCTTCCCCCTTTTTCTGAATCTAATAACACCTTTCCATGGGGAGACTTTTAGCATGACCATGTCACCAACTTGGAATTCAATCGGCCTTTTCCTTTTATCAGCATACGCCTTTTGCCTGTCTTGAGCCGCTTTCAAGTGTGCCCGAACTTTATCGATCTTTTCATTCGTGGGTCGTACACTTCCTACCGTAAAGCATTTCGTATGGTGCCATCTTAATACTAGATTGGTAACTGTTGTTATACGAAAACTCGACTAACGGTAAATGAACATCCCAACTGCCTCCAAAGTCGATTATACACGCCCGTAGCATGTCCCCCAATGTTTGTATCGTTCTTTCACTTTGTCCATCCGTTTGAGGATGGTACGCAGTGCTAATGAACAATTTGGTCCCCATTTGCTCTTGGAAATCTCTCCAGAAATTCGAAGTAAACCGGGTATCCCTATCAGACACGATAGACACCGGCACCCCATGACGTGCTATTATTTCATTCGTGTAAACCTCTGACATCTTTTCTGACGTGTAAGTCTCACGTATCGGAATGAAGTGAGCACTTTTCGTCAATCTATCTACCACTACCCATATGGCATCGAAACCACGACTCGTTTTAGGCAACTTGGTTAGTAGGTCCATTGTGATATGTTCCCATTTCCAAACCGGAATTTCTAACGGTTGGAGTTTGCCGTATGGTTTCTGATGCTCCGCCTTGACTTGTAAACATGTCAAGCATTTTTCCACGTACTTCGCCACATCTCTCTTCATTCCGGACCACCAATAATTTTGTTTCAAATCATTGTACATCTTGGTCGCACCCGGATGAATTGAATAACGGGATTTATGAGCTTCATTAAGTAGAAGCGCCTTCACTCCACAGGTATGTGGGACCCATATCCTTCCAGATCGAGTCCTTAACCCGTGATTCCCATCCGACAAATCTTTCAACTGACCAATTATTCTTTCTTTCTTCCAATTCTCTTCTTTTACTGCTTCTAATTGCGCCTCTCGAATACGTTCAAGTATACCCGAGGTTACCACGAGTTGCATCGATCTTACTCGTATCGGGACATAATCCGTTTTTCTGCTCAAAGCATCCGCCACTGCATTAGCCTTTCCTGGGTGATAACGTATTTCGCAATCGTAGTCTTTCACCGTTTCCAGCCATCGCCTTTGTCGCATATTTAACTCCTTCTGATCGAAGAAGTATTTCAAACTCTTGTGGTCGGTGAATATGGTGCACTTTACCCCATACAAGTAGTGCCTCCATATTTTTAATGCAAACACTACCGCCGCCAACTCGAGATCGTGTGTGGGATATTTCTTCTCGTGTATCTTCAATTGTCTCGAGGCATAGGCTATTACCTTGCCCCTTTGCATCAGCACGCAACCGAGTCCCGATAGTGAAGCATCCGAATAAACCTCCATGTCTTCGACTCCGTCCGGCAATGTCAGTACCGGAGCTTGAGTTAGCTTTTCTTTTAGCGTTTGAAACGCTTTTTCTTGATCGATTCCCCAAATAAACTTTGCTTTCTTTTGGGTTAGCTTGGTTAGCGGTGACGCAATCTTGGAGAAATCTTGGATGAATCTCCTATAGTATCCCGCAAGTCCCAAAAAGCTTCTAATTTCAGAAGGGTTCTTTGGAGGATTCCATTTTGACACAGCCTCTATCTTTGACGGATCCACCAATACTCCGTCGGCGCTTATGACATGGCCAAGAAATTGTACCTCTCGTAACCAAAAGGCACATTTAGAGAATTTTGCGTATAACTTCTCTCGTCTAAGGGTCTCTAACACTTCTTGTAAGTGATGTGCGTGTTCAGCTTCACTTTTCGAATATACCAATATATCATCGATAAACACGATGACCGACTTATCCAGCATTGGTTTGCAAACCCGGTTCATGAGGTCCATGAAAGCCGCGGGTGCGTTTGTTAGCCCAAATGACATCACAAGGAATTCGTAATGTCCGTATCTTGTGCGGAAAGCCGTCTTCGGCACATCTTCTTCTTTGACCTTTAGTTGGTGATACCCCGATCTAAGGTCAATTTTGGAAAACCAGTTCGCACCTTGTAGTTGGTCGAATAAATCATCTATCCTCGGGAGCGGGTATCGGTTCTTTACCGTGAGTTTGTTTAACTCCCGGTAATCGATACACATGCGCATGCTCCCGTCTTTCTTTCTCACGAACAATACCGGTGCGCCCCAAGGAGACACACTCGGCCTTATGAATCCCTTGTCAAGCAGGTCTTGGATTTGGGACATCAACTCTTGTAATTCCGACGGTGCAAGTCGGTACGGGGCTTTTGCTACAGGTTTCGCGCCCGGAATCAATTCGATCCCGAACTCTACTTCCCGTTCAGGCGGTATTCCCGGTAAATCTTCCGGAAAAACATCTTCATAATCTCGTACTACCGGTACATCTCCAAACTTTCGTGATTCTTTCTCGGGCTCATTAGCGTATATTATGAATGCCTTGCATCCTCGCTTCATTAGCTTGTGAGCTTTCAACATTGAGCATACTATGGGGTTGCCTCCTTTTTCGCCATAAATGGTGACGTGTTTCCCGCTCGGAGATGTTAGTTTTATCTCTTTACGGAAGCACACGACCTTTGCATGGTGTCGAGATAGCCAATCCATCCCAACGACTACTTGAAATTCTCCCATCGACATCGGGATTAGATTTATCAAATATTCTTCATCGTCGATGCTTAGTTTACAATTTTCACATACATCACAAACAATAAAGCTTTTGTTATTACCTATCTCTACTTCTAAAGGCACAGGTAATTTTGTTAGAATAAATGAAGGATGTCGAATAAGTCCATATGAAACAAAGGATTTATTCGCACCCGTATCAAATAACACGTGTGCAGGAATTGAATTTACAGCAAATATACCTGAGACCACGTCAGGTTCAACCTTTGCTTCTGCGGCGGTTAGTTGAAAAGATCTTGCCTTTGCTTTCGGGGCTTCACCTTTCGGTTCCTGCCCATCCTTCTTTCCAACCAGTTCCGGGCATTCCGACTTCTTGTGACCAGTTTGATAACAATTGTAACAAACCGTCACTTTCTCCGGGCATGATATAGCCATATGTCCCGTTTTCTTGCATATGGGACAAGGCTTATCCTTGTAACGGCATTCGCCTTTATGACCCTTCCCGCAGATTCTGCAACTTGGCGACCCGCCTTTCGTATCAGATTTCTTTGCGCTTTCGTTTGTTCGTGCCTTCTTAGTAGGGCTTGGATTCACCTCTTGTGCCCTTCGTTCACCCCGTTCTATGCTCTTTTTCAATTCGATCTCCCTTTCCCGAGCAGCATTGACAATCTCGGTAAGGGTCTCGTATTTTGAAGGGGTTATGAACTCTCTATATTCCGCACTTAGCATGTTATGGTAGTAATAGACCTTTTGTTCTTCGTTTGTCACCAAATCATCACAGAACTTTATCTTGTCCATAAACATCCCCGTGATCTTGTCTATGGATTCACCCTTGTGTCTGAGTTGCATGAACTCATCCTTGATTATATTTATGACCGCTTTGGGACTATGGTGTTTAAGAAACGGCGTCTTAAACTCCACCCATGTCATGGCCTTAGCCGCTTCACCTCCAATCTCCTTCTTTTTGTTATCCCACCAGTCTTTCGCTTGACCTCTTAATTGACCCGTACCATAAGCTACGTAGTCGTTTTCATCACAATGAGATCTCTCTAATACTCCTTCGATATCACTTAGCCATCGTTGGCACACAATTGGATCAACCTCTCCATTATATATTGGTGGTTTACAGGCCATGAATTCCTTGTATGAACAAGGCTTTCGTCCACCATGCTTTTCCTTTGCTGAATTGGAATCATCTTCCAATTTCTTGATTCTCTCTTCTACTATTGATAAAACTGTGTTTTGAATTTTATCAATAAAGCCCGACAAACTATTTTCGATCGCCTTTCCAACCTCTTCGGCAATCACTTCCTTCATTTGTTCGGTGACTCTTGGCACCGCATTATCATTACCTCCATCAGCCATCTCTATTTCTGAAATGTTTACATAGATTGATAAACATTCCATTTATAACACATGCTTTACTTGTTTTGATTTAATCAAGTTCATAACTTGATTTAATCATTCTTGTTTCAATTCAATCAAGTTCGTAACTTGATTTAATCATTCTTGTTTCAATTCAATCAAGTTCGTAACTTGATTTAATCATTCTTGTTTCAATTCAATCAAGTTCGTAACTTGATTTAATCATTCTTGTTTCATGCATTTCTTGTTTTTGAGTGAGCTTACACACTCTTTTCATGCATATTGTTCCTTTCTCATTCTTTACGTAGTACATAATTTATTAACAAAATAAGTTAATTCTTACCGGACGATCGATCAAGCTTGAACCGAACACTTATTGACAACCTTGAGCTCTGATTACCAACTTGTAACACCCTAAATTTTTATACTTGAATTAATTACTAATTTATACCAAAAGATAATAAATTAACATAAGTTTAATAAGTGACATAAACCTTAGTCATCTAATGACTAAGTTGGAAATTTCAACATTTGTTTAAACTAATTGTTTACAACCCATAAACAAAATCTAAGTATGATAAAACATTTGCGGAAGCTTCAAAATGTAGTGTTCGGTTCTTCATTAATCACTTGATCGCCACCCGTAAGATCCATCAATTTACCTATGATCAAAATCGTTAAAAACATTAGTTTTAACGTTGTTATATAATATAATCACAAGGTTTAACATCACATTGGGAATAACAAAAATATAAAAGCTATTCTGGATCCACCGTAAATTACGGTATCACCGTAATTTACGGCGAGTCCTGGAAATGTCTGGTCACCGTAAACCAGTAGATCCACGCCGTAACATATCTGACCTTTACCGTAAATTACGGTACTGCCGTAATTTACGGTAATACCTGGAAACCCATGTCTTGTTTGTTTTGTACATTCCACTCAAACCCAACTCTTGGAATTTACTTTTCTAACAAACCACTACATCAAATTCTAGTAGTTCAAACATGTTATATATATTAACCAATATCAAAGAACAATCAACCATATTCCGAAGCATTAACCATACTTTACTTGGTTATCCGACCCGTTTGGCTCGTCTAAGGGATCCTCCTATATGACGACTACCAACGAGTTCAAACCAAGTTTTATCAATCATTTAATGTAACGACTTCATCGCTTAATTCAAAACCACTCTCATATAAAAATTCAAGTACACATTATATAAACCTCCAATCTACCAAATGTAACGGGTCAAGTTACATACCTTAACGCACGCCCTTCAACCGCGAATCACCACCGGCTTGTCCACTCGACGTTCCGGTATCTTGTCCTATAGAGTTCAATTCAAGACATGTTTAGAACTCTCTTTAGACCTCATTTTGCATAATATACCGAAACATCATACTTATGCGTTAAAGCTCTGAATTTCTATTTTTAAGCCTTCTTTGAGGCATTTCTACAAACACTATGAGGGCAGAATTTCTACATCATTAATATTCATGTTTATAGTTTGCTAATTAGTTAACTTAACTTCAATAAAGTCATTATATAGCATTTAAACATCATATTTTTCTGAATTCACCTTCTAAAATCGAATTGCATTAGAATAATCACTCTAACCCTAGTGTTCATCATCATCATGTAAAACCCACAACCCACCTTCAAGGTGTTCATGGAAATTTCCTGAATTTGGTCATGATTTCACATGAAATTGGCTAGGTTTTACTTTTAATCACCATATCAATTCTAATCCAACCACATAACACACATGCAACATAGTTCTTCAGATTTTCCAAAATCATGAGAAATTCAAGTAAAGAGATTTCATCAAATTTTACATACCTTAGAATCCTCTTGCAATGAGGATCACAATTCTAGGTTCAATTTCCGATTTCAACTTGAATTGAGACTTCAATTTGCAGATTTTAAGAAGTTTTAGGGTTTTGAATATGGGGGTGTCGCCCCCTGCTCCTTCTTGGTCGACCAGCACTCCTCAAATGGGGTGTTTGGTTTATTATATTTTTTTTATCTATTTTAGTTATACATTTAACAACTAAGGTCCCTCAACTTTCTTCAACATATTATTTAGTAGTTTTTAACCCTATTATAGGTTATTTCTAGTCTTGTAGTTAACTAGGTTAAAAGTTCCTAGTTAATAATTTCTCGTCTATTTATACTTTATGGTTACAATATAAAGTTTTATATTTTCGGGGTGTTACAACATACTAAAGCATTTGATAAATCACGTTTTCAGTATTTGCTAAAACTGAATGGTATGAAGCTTTTATCGGTGTTGGAGGAGGTTATTGGCGTTGATGAAGGAGACATTGTAGATGATGTTGAGAAGCAATCTGCAATGGTTTGTCGATTTTTTACTTGTTTTGGTATTTAGGGGGAGGTATAGGGTAATTTTTCAGAAAATACAAAAACAATAAAAAATGACAAAAATACAAAAACATGAGATATTTTCAAAATCCAAAAACAATAGAAAACTAGAAAAGAGCTTGTGTAAAAAGGGAAAATGATAGTACATCGGCTTGACAGTTACGGTATGCTAAAGAATTGAAAAGTTTAAATGCGTTAAACAGTCTCGCTGATGATGTGCCGATAGGTTTTTACACATTTAGTAGGTTTGTTCGGGATATAAACATAAATCTTTACTTAC
Source organism: Helianthus tuberosus (assembly GCA_030545235.1). Lineage (NCBI taxonomy): Eukaryota > Viridiplantae > Streptophyta > Magnoliopsida > Asterales > Asteraceae > Helianthus > Helianthus tuberosus. The sequence goes on along the minus strand of CM060397.1, from coordinate 3,375,180 downwards.
TTATTTCGTGGGGAACACTACTTGGATATATAGGTAACCCCTGAAATCGTGTTTGAAAGATTCCTTTTTCTGATATACTAGGTCTTTATACTCAGTGATATCTGGGGTATTATTCCGGGACTTCTGCTGAATGGAAGTTCTGACCTAGTCCTCGAATAATACTTTCTGCAATGCTTGAAACACAGCATCACCCTCAGCATATATGATAAGACAATAAAATTGCTTAGCAATGCTGTTGTAAAAAAGATCCTCTAAAGGGGACACACCCGAAAGTTGAGTCATGATCTCTCTGCTGAACGATGGTTTTGACCTGAGCTCTCATGATTCTTCATAATTTATTAACCCCTTACAGATATCATTTGTGTTATAATTACCTGTAAGACTGAATATTGGGATCTGGATACGGGAGTATATTCAAGAGGTGGGACACACGTATAAGTTTAAGTCTCTAAAACATTAAATTCGTATCCTGGACAGATTGAAAATTGTGTGAAAATTTAAGTGGATCAGTATATCGACAATCTACGCGAATTGTTTAATTCTGAGTATGTAATTGAAGCTTAATGGTACTTGTGACTTGTCGAATAGCTGATATGATTCCCTAACACGCTCACCAAAAATTTGTTTGTATATAGTTTATTTTTACTGTATTTTAGTTCTGTATTTCATTTCTAGTTTAGAAGCTTTATCATAATCCAAAAAGATTTTACTTTTCTGCTTTATTTTTGACAAACCAAAGTGGAGAGTTGATCTTCGGATTCGAAGGTTGAAAGCAGATGCAGGAGGTTTCTGGACTGGATGATGAGTCGTGAGCTAAAACATGATAAGATTGTGAAAGTTGAAAGGATGAAGCAAGTTCATTAATTTGAAACTTGTAAATTTTCAGAAACAAATTAAACAGAAAGTCAGTGTGAATTGTCTCTGATCAACCAAGGTCATTAAATTGGACTTGGTAGATTAATTGAGTAATCAGTGTCATTAACTTGAACTTGAGTACTTAAGTGGATTTCTAACACTGAAGGTTAAATGGTAAGCTTGGATTGAAACTGTTATTGTTATATATCTTATATTTAGGTAGAGTATATGCAGGTAACAGGAATCCCCATGGCTATGAAAAAGTCAAAGTTTGTACCAGAATTTAAAGCCCTAGTTTATTGAGAGGGGGAGTCTGCGAAATGGGGAATCAGAATTCTGGATCAACAGTCAAAGGGGAGACTGAAGATGGAGCCAGATTAAGATCCTGAACCTGTATGAAGAAAGAGATTTTGCAATGAAGAGACAAAGTTGAAAAAGGCTAAGACTAAAGACTTGACGCTGAAGACTTCGCCAACATCCAAGGGGGGGTCTGTTGGTGCACTGAATGTCTGTTGACTACGTTTTAATCAAGTTTTAGGTCTAGATAGGATGTAATTAGGGTTTACATGTAAAAGTTTGGTAGTTCGCTTGAACATACATGTGACACATTCAAGCGAACACAACATCAAAGTCTAGTTCGCTTGAAACTGGTTCTTGCATGTTCGCTTGAGAAGATATGTGCACATTCAAGCGAACAGGCTACAACTATAAATAGGGGTGGTGGTGTGTCATTTGAAGCGATCAGTGGTCATTGCTTGTGAGACGAGGTTCTGCCAAAATCTTGTTAGAAACACTTGTAAAGTCTCGGAAATCGTTAATAGAAAAGAAATTGAAAGGAACAAGCTGTTGTGACTTGGTTTACTTTGATTCCGCCTCTGTAAACTAAGATGAACTGCCTTAACTGACATTTAGGGTCACGCAAACGGTCCAACAGCGTGGGTTGGGTGCACCGCGTGGCAGAATATTAAAAAAAATTACAAAAAATTTATAAAAATCACACAACATTTATAAAAAAAACCTACAACTTCATTAAAATTTTAAAAATTACATAATCCGAAAAATTACATAATTTCTAAAAATTACAAAATAACAAACCTAGAGCGTTAAATAAATTTCAAAAAGGTCGATCTTGTCGAACGCCTTTCGCTCCTTGCCTCGAAACTCTATGTTCGCCACCGCCACCCGGTCCTCGTGGCTTAACTCGCCGCTCGGAACGGCTTCGTAGTAAGCCTTAAAACGGTCGAGCTTGGGCCGTAGCTCGCGCCATTTATGTTGGCACGCGTTGAGGTTGTGGCGGTCGTTACCGACGTTATGTCGGTAGGTTGCGAATGCTTCCGGCCAATATTTTGTTTGGCCCGGTGGCCGCCCCTTCATAGCGTCAACGACGCTTGTGACGAGAGCCAATTCTTCCTCGTGGGTCCAGGATGCCATAGCGGGTTCGTGGGATGTTGGGGTTGGGGTGACCGGTTGGGGTAGCGGGTTCGTGGGATGTTTGGGATGGACCACACGGTGGGGTTTGGGATGGACCACACGGTGGGGTTTGGGGTTATTTATAGGGGATGTTGGGGTTGGGGTGACCGGTTGGGGTGACCGCTTGGCCAAGTCAAACGGTTTGAATTTAAAATTCAAACTTTTCAAATAGTCCGCTATGACATGGCGGGGTCAGCGAAAAGGAGGCCGCCAGCTAGGATGTCAAGACCGTCCCACGCCCGGCTTGAAACCCAAGCCCCAAGGGCCACACCCCAACCCAAGCCCACCCGGGATGTTGGCTTGGGCGTTTTCCCCCAACCCACGCCCAAACCCCCGCCTAAACCCCGCCCAATACCCCATAGTCTTATATGGGTGCAATCCCACTTCAAATACAATAACCAGAAAATAATGGTGTGGAAGAATAAGATGGTTTGACCGGTAGACCAGAAAATAGTGGGTGGTGACGCCTACTCAACGTCAAGTCTCACATGTCTCTTGCTTCTGCTTCTGCTTCTCCACCCACCCCTTTTCCGGCGGCTATGGTGGTTGATTTCTCACGTAACAAGCTTCACTTTTCAGTTAAAGGTTCACTCTTTCTATATCTTTTTTCACATTTTTGCAAACAAGAATCACAATCTTAGAAAACCAATTTCACTTCTTCACATGATTTGTCATTGAAAGCCCCCTTATTATATAGTTTGATTATTTCTTTAAATCCATCTTAAATGGTATTTCTTGATCATACCCATCTCAAAATTTTAAATTCTTTCATTGTTTGTTTAATCTGAGGGGTGCTTTTTCACTTTTTTCATTCAACCCATCAAGAATTTGAGACTGATTCATCTCAAATTTTGTATAAAAATGGGAACTTTGCATTCAAAAGCACTAAAGATTTGATTTTTAATGGTTTGGCTATGTGGGTTTTGTCATTCAACCCATCTTTAGATGATTTCATTGTTTATTTAACCTCAGGAGTGCTTTTTCATTAAGCCCATCAAAAATTTGAGACTGATTCATCTCAAATTTTGTATAAAAATGGGAACTTTGCATTCAAAAGCACTAAAGATTGGATTACTAATGGTTTGGCTATGTGGGTTTGTCTTGATTTCAATATCTTTCTATGTTTCAACTCTAGTATTACCATCTTCTTCCAATAAAGAGCAAATCAAGAATCTCATGAATTCAGTGGGACCCACTGTTACAATATTTGCAGCTGCTTGCCCTTTTATTGGGTTGATTGGGAGTAGACAGTCTTTGGCTGTTAGATCATGGCTTGGTTTATCACAAGACATTAGGGTTGTTCTTTTTAGTCAAGACCCTTCTGTTTTCTCTTTTGCAGATTCTTTTGGGCTTGATTCTAGAGTTTCTGTTGAACCGGACATTGATTACACGTAAGCCGTCTTTGATCCACCTAAAGTTCTCATTTTTATAGATTTTAACTTTAGAGTACACATACATTTGCCTTGATGAGATGTAAGATCTTATAAATTGTTCATATATGAAATCCAAGGTGAATCTTTAGTTTATTAGGTGTTTTGAGTTTGCATTTAGGGGGTGTTTAAATCGTATTGGAAAGACCGAAATGCCCTTTTGTTCGGATAAGCAAATCCTAAACACTTTGAGAATAGCTTATTGATGTATCAAAACTCAGTAGGCATATAATAAGTTTTAATAAGCAATTCCTAACAACCCCTAATTGATTTTAACGATTTGATGTCTTAATAATCAAATTGAAGTTTTCGGGTCAAAAAATGATCTTTGTTATGACTTTATGCTTATTTAGTGTGAAAATCATTAAATTTAAGGAAACGTGTAAGAAATGTATTGAGATAGATGTAAATATACCTGCTTATCACTAGCTTTAATCTTGAGCATCATTTATAACTATAGTTAAATGTATGACTATATGATATAATGAGTTTAAGTATCTAGGATTTTACATTTTATGTTATGTGGCTAGATTTTTAGGTACACCCTTCTTTCACTCAATGGTTGCAAGAGCACAAACGTCAGATTCCGACATATCTGTTTTGATGGACTCAGAAACCATTCTTTTTCCGGACTTCATTTCTACATTAAATTATGTTCATAAACTTGACCATGATTGGCTCCTAATTGCTTCATCAAGAAACATATCGGATTTCCCATTTCAGTTGGATGTATATGGTCAACATTGGATAGGGGACAACGGTCAAAGGATTGAACCAGAAAAGGTAGGAAGATAGGTGCATAAACCTTACGATTATATTAAAAGTTAATGTCAAAAATCTGCATCACACGTTCATTTTAGTTGCAGGAATATCTTTCTCATGGGTCGTTGGAACATTGTGATGACACTAAAGTAATTATGGCATGGAACAATGGAGATATTCCTCTGCATAACGGGGTTTTACCCCCGTTTTTGTATGGAAAAGGTTTTCACAACGATTGGGTCATTAACGAGGCTTTATCCTCAAAATTTAGGTTCGTATTTGATGCAAGTTTGACCATTTCAAGTTTCTTTGTCAGCAATCTTGACTTTGACCCTAAAATAGACGCAAGAAAGTGGGAAAATGTTGGAAATTCTCATTTGAGAGCTTTATATGGATCGTTATTCTTCCATGAAGCCGATTACTCCAATGTGATTAAACTTTTCATATGTAACGGGCACTATCATTTTGGAAACGCTACAAGTAACATTGTCTATCCACTAGGACCTCCTAAAGGATTAAGCTTTAATGGCGTAGAGGTGTTTAGATTGAGGAAATATAAGAAACTTATTGGTTGTTTTGATAAAATAAAATCATTTGGGAAGAAGGCTGGGTCCTCGAGAAAGAACCAATTGATGCCGTTAGAGCCGTTAGTTCTTCCATTTTCTTTAGAGCGTCTATTATCTGTGCGTGCGGACCAAAATAAGACGATTGTTCTAGCGGTTGCAGGATATAGTTATAAAGATATGTTAATGAGTTGGGTATGTAGGTTACACCGCCTTCAAGTTTCGAACTTTGTAGTTTGCGCCCTTGATGATGACATATACGACTTTTGTGTCTTGCAGGTTAGCCTTTCTATGCTTGTTTAAAATTTGGATTTTGGATCTTTACTAGGGGCACGATTTCTAGGGCTGTAATCAAGCCGAGCCAGGTTGGGCTTAAGCTCGAACTTAAACGAGCTAGCTCGGCTCGGCTCGTTTATTTTTTCGAGCTGAAAAGTCGAGCTCAAGCTCGGCTCGTAAGAACTTCGAACCAGCTCGAGACCAATCGAACCTACTTGTTAATTTTTTTTATTTTTTATTAATTTTTTTACAAATATTGATAAAATAAAAAACAAAAATAAAAAAGTAACACACATTTCTAAAAATATTATACACACACACATATGAGCCACTGAGTCGAGCCACAAAGCCGAGCCATCGAATCGAGCCACGAGTCGAGCCACTCGTCAAGAACCCCTGGCTCGAGCTCGGCTCGATTACAAAACAAGCCGGCTCGGCTCAAAAACAAAACGAGCTTTTTTCAAGCGACCTTTTTTCGAGCTTTTTCATGCGAGTTTCAAGCGAGCCGCGAGCTTTTTGAACACCCCTAGCGATTTCGACCCGTTTACTTTTGAATCGATTGATTTGGGTTGTGTTATATCTCAAACGGGTTAAGCGACAATTAGCTTAAAGTGGAATGGTTCAGATAGGGGGAACACACGGAAAGTCGGCCAAAGTCTGTTTTTAAGAATAAAACCTCTGATAATCTTGTAATAATATCAACTGTTGAAATATGTTTATCCTTTGTATTACAAGGGGGACAAAAAGGTGTTTACTCATCAACCTGACCCGGACCATTTTGACCCATAATAGAAGTATAGGACAGACCTCTTTTATCTCAAATCTTGTTTGACCCGTTTCCCAACCCAAATGACCCATTCTTCTTGCGACCTCTAATATATATACTTTTGTGAATCCTGTAGGGATTGCCTGTTTTTAGGGATAGATTAGCTCCAAGCAACATCAGCTATGACGACTGCCACTTCGGAACAAATTGCTTTCAAAGAGTAACAAAAGTAAAATCAAGGGTAGTTTTGGAAATTCTGAAGCTGGGATACAATGTACTAATGAGTGACGTTGATGTTTATTGGTTTAAAAATCCTTTGCCACTGCTTACCACCTTCGGTCCTGCAGTTTTCGTCGCTCAATCTGATGAATACAAAATCACAGGTTTGTTTTTCAAGCAATTTGTCAATAACAATTACAACGATAATATGTTAAAATAGTTAATTACTCTACTCTTGTGTGTAGGTCCAATAAATTTACCTAGGCGACTAAACTCGGGCTTTTACTATGCTGTCTCCGATAATACAACAATCACCGCCTTAAAAAAAGTAGTAAAACATGCATCGTTATCAAATCTTTCAGAACAACCGAGCTTTTACGATACACTGTGTGGATTTAATGGATCGTACCGTCTAGATGATGACACGTGTCAAGAACCTGAAACGAATCTCACTGTGCGTTTCTTGGACCGAAATCTCTTTCCAAATGGGGCCTACCGAGACCTATGGGACTCAAGTAACGTGTCGTCAACGTGCATGAACATAGGTTGTTTTGTGCTTCATAATAATTGGATTAGTGGGAGACAGAAGAAGCTAGAACGCCAGGTGTCATCTGGCCTTTGGGAGTATGATACGAGTACTAGGATGTGTTTGCGTAGCTGGCAAAGATTCAAACCCATAAGTTACTTTTGAAAAAAAAAGATAATTGATGAGGAGTTGATGTTTACAAAGTGACGGTATGTTCCAAAAAGTATTAGCTAAAACTTTGGTTATAACAAAATGGCCGGCTATGAACAAGAGAAACAAGAAGAAAAATCCAAAGAAAAAACCGTTTTTAGCAGTTTATAATGACTGAAATTGGTACCAAGGGGGTTTTACCATTTTAGTTTCTTGCAATGCTTAGAGGGTGTATACAGTCACTCTTCGGAGCCCAATCGTCGGACAAGAAAGGTTCAAGAAACCGAAAGGCGGTTAAAGATGATTCCTCTTCTAACGGGAATAGCGTTAAATCACGGGAATTTTGTGTTAGGGTGGTTCACGCAGGCGGGAAAGAAGATCTTTATCAAAATCCCGTTACGGTTTCTCAGTTAGTCAAGAATTACCCGGGGATGTGTTTCGCATGGCCCGAGGTTTTCAAGAATCCTAACGAGAGTGTTTTATCAGCAACGGATATACTCTTGCCCGGGCAAAAGTACTATTTAGTCCCCCTGACAACGTTAAAGAAGTTGAAAAGGAAGCACGACGCCAAAAAGAAAAAGTCGTTGGAAGAAACGGGCCGTGTTGAGTCCGATGATTCGGTTTGTTCAAAAGTTTATTATGTTTCGAAAGAGAAACGGTCAAGACGCTCAGTTACGAAACATAGAGAATCAAGAAAACCCATGCTACCGGTCAAAAAGTCAAAGTCAAAGTCATGGCGGGGTTCTGACTGGGAGCCTAGTTTAACATCGATTCAAGAACTCTCTCCATGAGCAATATGTTCAAAACTGGTATGTAGTTTTATGAACTGCAAAATGTTACTGCTTTAGCTGCTTTTGCAATGTATCAGTGTCACGTGTTCTAGTTTTATGACCTTTTACATCATTGGAATCTGTTATTATGCTTGTTTTGACTGTCAAGATATGAAAAAACTTATATTGGACTGCAAAGTTTGTTGATTTGAGTTATGAAAACGTACTGTTTGCGTACTGAAAAGAAAATATCGTGTATACACTTGCTAAATTATGGGTGGAAACTTGAAACAACCAATAAAGGTAAACTATAGTTCTATGCAATAACTGCGTTTTATCCGTGCTACATTTGAACACAGTTATTGCATACAACTATATAGTATACTTCTCCTATCAATAATATCAAAAGATTTATAGGTTTTTATTGCCTAGTAGCTATGCAGTTAATATCGGTGATACATCACCGATATATCGGTCCCCATGTAAAATATCGGTGTCAAATATCGATACTGATATTATCGGCGATATTGACCGATATATCATCTATTTTCTTGATATCAGTACCTTTCTTATTAGTTCTACCATTCCTCTTTCTTCTTATTGCTGCTATTAGTGTTTTACGTCTTAATTGTTGATGTTAAATGTTAGTGTTTTAAGTTTTAATAATCTCTACTTGCTACAATTGTTAGTGTTTTTGATACGACCCTAGAGTTGGGTCAAAGCAAGTTATCGGAAATGGGGGGTAGTGGGTAAATGAATAGCTGAAATTATTATCTCTTATATGCTTATTTATATCTTTTGTTCTTAGTCATAAGGTTGGTGTGGATGTTTATTATATAAAATTAGGGTTCTAAACCTTTGTTTCTGGAGATTAACCCATCTCGAATAGGGTCACTATTTGGATTGTTTTTATTTCAATCCAATCGGAATTTTGGGTTCTGTAAGTTTTGCAAGCTGCAAAAGGTTAATTTGTTAATGGTAGGAGAGTATACTGAATTGTTAGTTTTAAATTGCTATATATATAAATTCTACATGATATTAAAATTACCGATATCCAACCGCGATAACCTATATCTCAAATATCCGTCCTTGACCGATATACAATTGTTTTACCGCATTAACTGCTTAGCCTAGTAGAGAAGCATTAATAAGAATTAAACAGAAAAAGAAAATGAAATTCTCAAGTACAAAGATGCGAAACGGTAGAAACGATGATTTCAGTTTAGGTAATCATAAATCATATATCGAATAAAAGAAAATACAAAACGATTAGGGTTTATTAGAGCCTCCAAATGGATAAAGTTTGAATCTTTACTCAAAAAACAAGTGGCAAGAACTTGGTAAGAATCCAGGTGTACAGCACAGCAAACATTGCACCAACTGGAATTGTAACCACCCATGATGTAACAATTTCCCGTACAGTTTCCGCTCTCACACTATTAAGTCCTCTAGCAAACCCGACCCCCATAACCGCTCCGACAAGAGTATGCGTAGCGGATATCGGGAGTCCAAGTTTCGATGCGAAGAGTACAACCGAAGCAGCAGCAAATTCGGCTGCAAATCCTCTTGTAGGAGTAAGTTCTGTAATCTTTTTCCCGATTGTAGCGATCACTCTGTACCCGTACATCATAAGCCCTGCAACAATTCCAAATCCACCCCAAGCAAGAACGTCAAGTGGAATCACGATTTCTCCCCCGGTGGCCCCGCCTTGTAATATAGAAAGAGCTGCGGCTAACGGGCCGATTGCGTTCGACACGTCGTTTCCACCGTGTGCGAATGACATGAAGCAGGCGGATAGGATCTGCATGTCACCGAACACACCGTAAACTAGTTCAAGCTGGGTGCCGGTGGGGCCCGCGATATCCGATAGGAACCCGATGTTTTTCGGAGTTGACTCTTCATGTGCGTCGTGGTGGGCTGCCTTTGCTTTTGCTGCCTTTGCCTGTGCCTTTTCTAAGAGGTGACCGAGTTGTTTTCGGATGATCTTGTTGACTACAAACGCACCGAGTATGCCACATCCTAACGCTTGCGCTAGTGCTATCGGTAGTTTGTTGCTTAACGGAAACGCTGTAAAACTTATCGCTGTCACGCCCAAAAAAACCGCAACAGGGGCAGCGGCTGCGGCCGCTTCACCAGGGTTTGGAGCACTGTAAACAAACTAAAATATAACATAAATTGGTTAAAATTACATACAAATGCAAGTAAGTGCATTCATTTCAAGTGTTAGTAGGTTGTACATACCCTGCGGATGCATTTGTACACAAGAAATGATGCTACCGCGCCCAGAATAGGGGATATAACCCAAGATGATGTCACCCTCGCTAATGAGCTCCAGAAAACCGCACCGGGCCCGCCATACACCAGGCCAAACCCAACCATGGATCCTACAATACAGTGTGTAGTCGACACAGGCCACCCGTAGTATGATGCAACCTGACCAAGACCCAAAAAGTCAACATTTATCTTGTATAAAAGGTCAACTGCAGCTCCCTAGTTTAGTTTAAGGATCTTTCTTGTTCTAGGAATATAAGTTTTTTTTAGACCTGAAAAAGTCAACGTTTTTCCTGTGTAAAAAGTCAAATGCAGGCCCGTAGTTTAGTTTAAGGATCTTTTTCGTTCTAGGGGTGGATCCAAGATTTGTTACCAGAGTATGTACTATCACAAAATGATGCAAACTGATCAAGACCCGAAAGGTCCATATATTTTCATGTTTAAAAAGTCAAATGGAGATCCCTAGTTCAGTTTAGGAATCTTTTTCGTTCCAGGAACAAAAGGGGTTTTTACATATTCTCTAAATATTGGTGATTCCGGTATTTTTTTTAACTAGGGTCTGCACTAACTATGCAACCTTAGCTTGTATAGAAAGTCAAAATGTTGACCATTTATATCCAAATGGTCAACATATTTTTATGTATAAAAAGTCAAATGCAGATCCCTAGTTTAGGTAAAAGATCTGTTTTGTTCTAGGAATATAGTGTTTTCAGATTTATCCTAAATATTGGTGGATCAAAGATTTTTGCCCGGGTATGCACTTAACAAAAAATGATGCAGCTTTCGCAAGACCCAAAAAGTCAACATTTTTCCTGTATGAAAAGTTAAATGAGGCTCCCTAGTTTAGTGTAACGATCTTTTTCGTTCTAGGATCAAAAGGGGGTTTTAGATTTATCCTAGATATTGGTGAATCCAAGATATCTGACCGGAGTATGCACGATCATAAAATGATGCAAACGCGAGCAATATCCTAAAAGACAACATTTTTCATGTGTATAAGGTCAAATGCGGCTCCTTAATTATAGTTATCTTTTTGTTTCTACGAATTACGGGTACGTTGGATCTATTCTATATATTGTTAGATTCAAGATATCCAACTTTATTCAATCAATATGATATCATAATGTGAAGATCACATTTAATTAATGTACCAAGTAGTCTAACTGTCATGTTTGACCACACAAGACAGTAGTATTGACTAATAAGAACCGAAAGCCGTTATCTTTACCTGTAACCAAGTACCAGCAGCAGCTAAAGAAGATAACAAACCAGCAAAAAGCAGAGAATCTTTCCCTTGAAATACATTAGCAACAAGAATCCCTTTCTGCATTGTATTAGTCACATGCCCACCCATCAACAACGCGCCAGAAAACTCCAACACCGCAGCCGTTATCACCGCCTGCCGGAGCGTCAAAGCTCCGGACCCCACCGATGTCCCCATGGCATTCGCCACATCATTCGCGCCAATATTCCAAGCCATAAAAAACCCGAATAAAAGCGTCGTATACGACAACACTTTAACCTTCAAACTCACTCCTTGAGCTAAAGTCTTCATGAAAATTGGCAAACTCAAAGCTGCCACAGCTATGCATATAGATATAGCAGAAGCTGTGCTTGAAGATATGTTAAACGCTTGGGCCATACCCGGCAATTCACCTTCTTCTTCTTCTTCTTCTTTGACATGTTCTTGATTCTGACTCGATTCCGATAAAGATGCAAATGGTTGTGTGGATGGTTGTATGGATTTATGATAGGTTTTCGGGTACGAAAACGGAAAAGATGATTTGGGTATGCTAAAAATCAAATCTTTTTTTGGTTCTTGAGTGAAAGCAACATGATTTCTGTGTTTTGGTAGATAAAGATTGGAATTAAGGAACAAGAAGTTTGAATGTGTGATAGAGTTTCTAGTAGAAGAAAAACAGTAAGAAGATGTAGTCATGGTTTGAGGACAATCCTAGAGAGAATATGCTTATTGTTAAAGAATAATAATGAGTAATAATTTAGCCTGTAGCCATTGAGAGTGGTGGTGTAAGGAGGAGATGTGGTTGTTGGAGGAGGAGGAAGAGGTTATTGGGCATTTATTTTTGTTTTTACTTATTTTTTACATTTTTAATGATTTTTTTTGCTGATTTTTCAAGTGAACATTGTGGTCCTTGTTGATTTGTGGATTTGTTGATGTGCTACCTTTTGAAATGAGTGGTGGTTGTGCAGCTTGAAGGCTTAACCACCCAAACACACACTTACTGTTATTCATTTTTGTTTTTTTTTTTTCTTGAATTTGTGTTTATACCCCCACAAGAATGCCCCACTTCTTTAATCTTTAGTCTCTAGCAAGTGGTTTGACTTTCAAACATTATACAGATAATGTAAAAATGAAACATTATATGATAAAGAAGACACTTGTATACTTAGCTTAGTAAATTTCCCCAGCACGTTACGACGGTATCGAAATATAAAGTAATGCGAATTTATACTGTCTAATGAAAATGTATTGTATTTAACCTGACTCGTTTTCGAACAAAATTTACGTCAAAACGTAGATCAAATGAAAGCGTACATAAATATAAGCATGAAAACGATTTATATTTGACACGGCTTATTTCTTAAAAGAAATTAGAGTGAATTTCAAGGACTGTCCTTTATCTTTATACCTATTTTCAGGCGTTGTCCTTTATGTTCAAAATTGACGAGTTTTGTCCTTTATGTTTTCATATCATACACGTTTTGTCCTTTAGGCCTAACCCAATTAGTTTTTTTCAGTTAAATTTGGTCATGTGCTTTGCACATGAGGGCATTTTTGTCAATTCAAAGGTAAGTTCAACGGCAGATTTACAGCTCAAAGCTTTTGCAACCTTTGAATTAACAAAAATGTCCTCATGTGCAAAGCACATGACCAAATTTAACTGAAAAAACTAACTGGGTTAGGCCTAAAGGACAAAACGTGTATGATATGAAAACATAAAGGACAAAACTCGTCAATTTTGAACATAAAGGACAACGCCTGAAAATGGGTATAAAGATAAATGACAATCCTTGAAATCCACTCAAGAAATTACAACAAAACGTAAGAAAATAGTGTTTTTTAAGTTAAAGAATGGTACCACGTTGCGACGACGTCGAAATGTAAAGTAACTTGAATTTATACCGTACAATAAAAGTGTATTATATTTGACCCAACTCGTTTCCAAACAGGATTTACGTCAAAACGTAGACTAACTGAACACGTACATAAAAAAATGGGCGAAAACGTATTATATTTGACCTGACAAAATTTACGTCGAAACGTAAACCAACTTAAATTTATACCGACGCATACATATATACAAATAAACACTTAAAACTTGAGGAGGTCAAAATGATGTTTTAGAAAGTTTATAGAAAGTTAAGGAAGTATAACTATAAAAACTGAAAGTTGAGGGGTCAAAGTAAAAAAAAAGAAAAACCAAAAAGAAAAAGTTACTATAGCTCAGATGTGAGGGATGCTATAGCAACAAGTTGTTCTTTTATAATATTTATAATTTATAATTATAACGAGTTAACGCCAACCCGCGCGTTGCGGCGGGGCGTTAATTATGAATGTCTTTGATGGGGGTGTTCACGATCCGGTTTTGACGGGTTTTAGTAATAAGTGTGATTAGCCAAACCATCTATAATGGTTTTCTACCATAAAAACCTGAAACCGGACTGTACAAAACTAAAACCAAACCAAACCAAATCGTTTCTAATGGTTTGGCTCTAATTTAGTTATACAGTTTTACATCTCCGACTACGCTTACTATTTTCATGTATAATAATATGATTGTGGGTCCAAATACTTGAACACAGAAACCATACAAAGCTAAATATTACATAAATTATTGTTAACAAAATCCCAAAAAAATATAATCCATACAAAAAGCAGTAAGCGTCCATTAGTTTATTATAACATGTGTGTTTGTATTTCTTTTTATATGGTTATTCCAAACTAATACTTATACAAACAAAAAGAGAATTTCATCAAATTCAAAACAACAAAGATGAAGAAAGTTTATATTGCGATTCTATACAACACATGATCATATCATATCTTGTGATGGTGAAGACTAAGGCTGTGTTCCAGAGATCCACTTAACAGGGAGAGGGGAGGGGAGCGAAAATGGGGTTTTTTTTTGCCTGAAAATAGTCTTTCCAATTTGGAAAGACATGGAGGGGAGGGGAGAGATGGGAAGGGATTTTTAACTCGGGAACACACCGTAAAGGAACATAGATTTTAACATGCATGCCTTTGTTAGATATGCTTTAACAGAAAACCACTTTATTTGTTACATACGCATTAATATTAATATAAACACTATAAAAATAAAATTTCAAATAATAAAAATAAAATTTCAAATTTCAAATATTATGGATAAAAAATCATCTTTCAAGTTTAGTAACTATAAAATAGTAAATAAAACACCATGATTCTGTCAACAACCACTGGTCCACCGCTTCAACCCTAATCAATTTAATCCGGTTTACCTAAATTCCTTTCTAACTCCATTTTCCAATCGTAAATTGAAACCATCCGTTATAGAAGTTACCAGACAAGTTCTACATCATGGTAACATCTCTAAGATATTGAGTTTTCCATGTTTATCTCCTTATTTCCTTCCTGAATATACAGAGCGATGTTGGGGTTCTTTTGTTTGTCGTTATTTATCAATTTTGAGTCGCCACAAATCGATAGATTACGGTTTACGATTGGTTGGATGTTCATCACTAGTCGATGATTACAAAGAATGAATTGGTTTAAGGGATACATGTTGATTAAGGGTTTGTTCAGTGATTTAATGATTATAAAGAATGAATTGGCTTAAGGGATACATGTTGATTAAGGGTTTGTTCAGTGATTTAGGGATACGTGTTTTAAATGTTTGTTCAAAATCAGTCCGGTAAACCGTTAATTCATATTAGCAGATGCATGATGCTTACAAAATTTATTTTCGATTCCAAAGTGTTGTTTTGAACAAAACAGGGGATAGAGAAATTAAGGAGTTAGAGAAGCGGTGTGAAGGAGATACATAGGGATGCAAGATTGTACAGATTAAGAACGTACCTTTAATGTCAAACGCAGAAGTTTTTGGATCTTTGAAAGATGGGAGAAATTGGGGATGGCAAGATTGGGCGGTTGGGAAGTGGGAAGAGGAAACGGTGTTGTTAACAGATGACGTAATAGGGTTTATGTAGTGTAACTGTAAATTGTTGGTGAACCGGTGCTTAAAAAAAGGAAACGTCACAACAGTTCCCATATATTAACGAAGAGACGCAAGTTGCTTTTTGTATAAGAGATTAATTATAATTTGAATATGTGTGTACAGGGAGTCATGCTAAATAGACTGTTAAACATAAAAAGTATAGACAATCATTAGGAGACATGACGTGTCTAATGAAATTTTGAACGGAATAAAACATGTGCAAACATATCGTGATACGGGATAAAAGCACCATTAAATCTTGTGTCTAATGAAATTTTGAGCGTAATAAAATATGAGCAAACATATCATGATACGAGGTAAACACACCATTAAATCTTGAAAGTAACAAACACAAGACATAAAAATGAAAAAAAACGTGTGTGTCCATTTTTTTCGTTTCTATAATAATAATAAACCTTGAAAGTAACACACAACACATAAAAATGAAAAAAAAACGTGTATATCCAATTTTTTTCATTTCTATAATAATAAGAAATGATTTTTTTACCCTTACCGTCTTACATGTTATTAAATAGGAGTTAATATTCACACGCTGTTTCCCTCTACATAAATTTGCTAGTGTTAATGTTGTTATTGTTTTTTTTATCGTTTATTGAAAGGTATAAAATATCTTTTGTTGTAGACTGCATCCATCAAATCAATTTTCTCAATGGTGGAAGCATAAACATTATCATTTCGAATTTCTTAACTATAATGTTATCATCTTGTTTATTATTTTTATCCTAATCATGTAAACAACGGATAAGCATGACTAAATAGTAAACATAAACATTACTAACGTTAGAACTTCAAGGATTAGTAACCATTTAGTTTCTGGGTTCGATTCCTACAAAAAGGTTTTTTTTTCTAGATTTGTTGATCTTTTTCCTGAATTGGTGTATAGACATAATTGTCAAACGGAAATGAATATAATCGGGTGGTTCTGCTGGCAACACGATGATACTCCAGTGATCCGTAGTGATCCAAATTTGCCGTTAAAAAAACCTCAAGTAATTTTTGTATGTTTCCTTTAGTTTAATATTTCAAAAGATGACATTTTGACAATATTTCAAATGAAATGTTCATTATATCATTTTTTTTTTTTTGAATACCTCACTTCAAATTTTGTATGTGGTTGAGTCTTAACATCTCTATGGTCTTGGAAAAAAAACTCGTGTGAAATGCGATTTTTATTGTTCTTTTATATATTTTTTAAATGATATATATAATGTTTGTGATCATGTGTGATACATTAAATAGAGTTGATGTAGCCATAGCTAACACTCATATTTGTCTCAAACTCCATGGTAAAAAAAGGTAAAAAGCTCACTATTTAAGATGAAGAAACACAAACGATTATGTTTTTTGCAATCTAAAATCACTTTATAACCAAGGGCAAGGCAGAAGATATGCACTCATGTGTAACCACACTAATTTTGACATTCGAATCGTCATATGCACAACATGTAGCAAGAAAACACAACATGCCAGACTAGGGTGACATAACAGGGTAAACCCCTTCCCCGACTTCAGAAATACTTGATATGCAACGACTTAGGACGTCTAGACATGTGGACTTTAGTGGGTCCGGACATGCTTACACATACAAATCTTAAGACACTATATATGAACGTCCAACATCGAAAATTTGAACAGAAATAACTATATTAGGACCATAACAATGTCGGACCACAACGGGAGGATTGGATCCAACATTAACTTGCCAAACATTAAAAAATCATTCAACCTGTTTATTAGTCGAAACCTCCAACTTGGAAATGTATCAAAAAAATCATTCAACCTATTTATCAGTCGAAAGGGTTTATGGGCCAGGTTAGTTAAAAAGCCGGTTGATGTGTAGTAAAATACACATATTTGTCCTGTGTGAAATGTATAATTATTGTATGGTTTTTATTTGTTTTTATTTAGTTTTCAGTTTGTTTTATTTTATTTTGTGTTTTGCCAGGTCCTGTTGCAAATGGAGCAAAAACGGCGAATAAAACGGAGTCCGAATGAAGAAGAAATGAAGAAAAGAACATAAATACGCGCCAGAAACAGTCAGAACTTCATCTTGACATATCCGGATATGTCAAGATGAAGTTCTGACTGTTTCTGGCGCGTATTTATGTTCTTTTCTTCATTTCTTCTTCTTTCAGACTCCGTTTTATTCGCCGTTTTTGCTCCATTTGCATCAGGACCTGGCAAAACA
Source organism: Helianthus tuberosus (assembly GCA_030545235.1). NCBI lineage: Eukaryota > Viridiplantae > Streptophyta > Magnoliopsida > Asterales > Asteraceae > Helianthus > Helianthus tuberosus. The sequence goes on along the minus strand of CM060397.1, from coordinate 3,357,697 downwards.
CAAAATAAAATAAAACAAACTGAAAACTAAATAAAAACAAATAAAAACTATACAATAATTATACATTTCACACAGGACAAATATGTGTATTTTACTACACACAAAAACTTTGATGTGCTAAAAGTGGTTAAATAAAAACTTGTAAAAATGGTTAAATAAAGATTGACTCAAAAACTAAACTTTTGGACATGCTTTGGCCTAATAGGTATCGGTACTCTCATTGGGATTGTCCCCATGTAGGCAACGGGTCCTTATAATTGGATTTGTACGAATGCCAGCCTAGACAGGAGTTCCCAACTATCGGTACTTAACCCTTCCAGTTACTACATGTCCAACACGAAAAACACATTTTTACAATTAATGTACAAAAAGACAAACTTTAAAAATAACCTTAAACTAGACACTCTAAATTTTAAATTTATAAACTTAGACTCGATCTAAACCTAAACCACACATCCGGCAGTGTACCGATCAGTGTAGTATAGTTGATGCAAGTCCGAGTATCGAACCCAAGGGACTCTGTTGAATTACGTTAATTAATTTATTTACACTAAAAATGACACCACACTAAACATTTATTTTATTTTTGTATTTTTTGATTTAAAAGGGGGGTTTTACTTGAAAAGTAAATTAATTAAAAACTAATTAATAAACATGTACTAAAAACAATTTAAGACAAATTATGACAAAGGACTATCTAGGTTAGAATCCCACTTGTTAATAATATATTTTCTACTGGGTAATTGTGTGATATGAAACCGGGATCTTTAGATATTAAATCCTAAGAGAAGACGAATAGGATTCCCAATCCTTCTCGGGAAGACAACTATGTAACTCTAAAGATTTATTTTGATTACCGGTTTACTAGACTTCCTTACGGTTGTCTAGTGTTCTAGAAAAGTGCTTGGAAAGATTGACTTCCTCACGGTTGTAAATCTAAAGCAATTTAAGAAAACTTGATTTGGTTTAATAGACAAGTTAGTGACAATTTAACTAAAACCGGGTTTCTCACAAAACACAATCTTAGCAATACACTAAACTAGACCTATTAATATCTTTATACCTTACAGCGCTAAAAATAGTAGAATATTAAAACCGGATTGATTCTTGATCATTATTTCTATGGTTTATTTCACAAACCACCATAAGATTACCCAAACCGCTAAGACTTGAATATCAACATTAATTCTTTTTATGAAAATACATTCACCGGAATTTATGTGAAACAAATGATCAAAGTGTTAACCAAGTTAAAATATGCATATACACCAAAACATATAACTTAAATTATTTACTTAACAAGAACAAACCATAATCACACAATAACCGGTAAAAACTACATTTTTAACAAGTGTTCATCACAACCTAGATAGTTTTAGGTGATTAGCTACACATAATATTCAATAATACAACTGAACAAAGATTGAAAACAACTGAAAACATTGTACAAAGCGAATACAAACTGAAAAACGAATATTTACCGAACCCGGATGGCTTAGAACTCGAACCGAAAGCTTCCAAGACTCCCGAGAAGCTCCAAGGCGCTCCAAGATCTTCTTAGACTACATTTCAAGGTGTGTTGAGATGTCTTGAGGTGTTTTTGACTTCCATGGCCTTTTATAGGCTTCAAATCCTTGCCATTTTGCTTTAAATAATTCACCCATAGTGCATTTAGTTTGACTTTGCTTTAAGTAATTCACCATAGTGTATTTAGTTTGACTTTAGTTAGGCCAAAATTGTTTTTTTTTTTCAAATAAAAATCCCGTCACCATTTAAATGCCTTCCAGAAACGGTTGCCCAAGCTCTAGTCACTCGATTTTAACCTCATATTTGGATTCCTCTCGTCGAGCTACCCCAAAAGCATATATTATGGCTCCCGTAACTCATTTTCTAGCTCCGGATATGTCAAGATGAAGTTCTGACTGTTTCTGGCGCGTATTTATGTTCTTTTCTTCATTTCTTCTTCATTCGGACTCCGTTTTATTCGCCGTTTTTGCTCCATTTGCACCAGGACCTGGCAAAACACAAAATAAAATAAAACAAACTGAAAACTAAATAAAAACAAATAAAAACTATACAATAATTATACATTTCACACAGGACAAATATGTGTATTTTACTACACATTACCGGTCATATCATAAGAAAAGTTGTAAGGTAATGTTAACAAAATATATCGAGGTACTCATAACATGCACGGGTAACTAACCACTGGAACAAATGTTTACTTATATTAAATAATCAAAGTCATCTTTAAAAACAAAACATTTTTAGACTTAATTAAGTTTAGGTTAAATAAAAATGTGTAATGATAATCTATTAAAAACAAAGCAAAATGTAAGTACATATTGTAAAACATAAATGAGTAAATTGCCATTTTAGTCCCTGAGGTTTGACCAAAATTGTCACTTTAGTTCTAATAGTTTTTTTTCATGCCATTTTAGTCCAAATCGTTTTGTTTTCTGCCATTTTAGTCCCTGACTTTTGTTATTTTTTGCTATTTTCATCGACCACCACCACCACCTCCCGCCACCCACCCCATCACAACCTTCTATCATCGCCACCACCTGCCTACACCGTCACCACCCACCCCACCACCATCACCACCAGCCATTTCCACCACCACCGCCGCCATCATCGTAAAACCAACAACCACTGCCATCATCTTCACTGTAAACCGACACAACACCATCCCCATACCATCGCACCTGAAAAAAAAATGTGGTTTGACCAAAATTCACCTAAGTTAACTAAATTTTTTGAATGGAGTTAGTGGGTTGGATGAAAATGGCAAAAAATGACAAAAGTCAGGGACTAAAATGACAGAAAACAAAACTATTTGGACTAAAATGGCAAGAAAAAAACTATTTGGATTAAAGTGGCAATTTTGATCAAAGCTCAGGGACTAAAATGGCAATTTACTCAACATAAATATTACCATAAGAAACATGTCATTTAGGCATGAGGCAAAGAGGTCCCAAACGTAACAATATAATTTTGTACAAGGATCGTCGCTTCGTCTTCCTAGTATTGTCAAAACCATACACCCTTCGCTTGCCATCTTCTCGGCACGACACTTGAGGAACGTCAAAAAAATACCTTTAGAATTGCGTGTGTATACTCTTATTACGCTAGGGGGACTTGTTGTTGCCATGTATATGCTCCCCTTGTTTGATGAATGTGTTCATTAAAAGTACGGCAAACTTAGATTTTTTAGACCCAAAGCGGATAATAAAATTGGGTCCCTTTTCATTAAAAAAAAGGAACAAAGGGTATTTTGGATCATATTATTCATATATCATCTTTGTTGTGTATGCATAATTATAAATCATAAAGCTCAATGCCAGCAATCAAATTACCAAAATCACCTACATATAATATATATTGGTTCCGCCCCTGAGTGAGGCCGAAAGCATTTGCTTTATTTCACTCCCTCTCTTAAGCCGGATCAAACTAAAAGTTTATTCCAACATACTTTATTAACATAAAATAAAATGGTATATACTTTTTTAACCATACATAAAAAATAAAGGATGAATAAAAAAATGTAAATTGATTGGTTTGGGATGGTTATTCAAGTCCTCACAATATATGTATTAATATATTTAAGTTCTAAACTGATCCAATATATGAGTTATTCAAAAAAAAAAAAAAAATCATTTGACACGTTACTCAACCCTTGGTTAATAACTACGTACTTATTATTGTAATGCTTCACAAAAAAAAAAAAAAAAAAAAAAAAAAAAAAAAAAAAAAAACCCACAGTAGTTTAAATAAACGGCCATGTGAAAATATATGGTATAAATAACGGGTTTTATTGCTTTATTGAAAATGTATTTGGACCTTTAGCTTTTACGGGCCATATCAAACATTGGGCTTGATGTCCAAAATATGACCCAAAGACCCAAACTTTAGCTCAAAATCGTTCATGTATTTTGTCCAGCTTTCACCGCCTGTTTTTAATATGACGAACTGTTGGGCCCTTTGGGCCAAGACAATCTCTCTATAGGAGGGATTTCTATTTGTTTTTCACATGTAAGCCCAATAGTTGTCCATAAATTTGACATTAAGAATCAGACATATTCACCTCGATTGATATGCTTTACATAATTTAAGAATTCAAAATGTTGTATAAGTGGTTCGGTCATCGCTAAAAAGATTTCATAGCATCCAGTGGCGAAGCTTGAGATTTTCGACCGGGGCGAAAGTCAACGGACCTAAAAATTTCTATAAAACCGGGGGGGTCGAAAATGTATATACTCAAAAATTTCTGTACAAAAACTACACACTCTCCACTACTGAGCGAAAAGTTCGGGAAGCCGGCCGCCCCCTCCCGTCACTTAAAAGTTTTGCCCATGATAGTCTCCAGCTCGGTCTGATTCGTTTCCTTACTGGTCTGGTATATTCGTTTCTTACTGGTCTTGATTCGTTTCCTTACTCGCAACTCGCAAGGCTCAAGGCTCTGCGGTTCTGAAGAGATCACTGATCACTGATCAAATATGTCGTATGATTATTGGGCCTTAATTGTCAATTATTTCGGTGTTATTAGTTAGAATTTGGTGAATATTAGTTGTTAGAACTTAGAAACATTTTTAGAAACTGACAGATTTATTAATTGAATTAGACTTGTTAAACTTTGTTAATTGATAAATTGTTAGTCTTCGTAAGTAAGGGCCTAGACGTACGTTTTTTCAGGCTCGGAATAGTTATCTGAGTTCTCAGGACCAACCCTGGGTCGTTTCTTGTTTTATGCAAGTAAACATTATGGGTTTAATGATGTGCCACATGTGTGTATTTTGTCTGAATAAGGACAATCATGATTGTCCACCACACATAAGACAAATCGTAGTTCTATTGACTACGATGTATTAAACCGTAGGTATCTACAATCTAGTATATGTCCACAGTTGTCGACCACTTGTGCTCTTGCTGCTGCCTCTCTTCACCCAGTGACTTTCTGACCATGCACCAAGAATTGAGGATGATGTGTTGCACCACTTCATGGTTCGTATGAATTAAACTATGTCAATCATGCATCTTTCTCGTTCGTTAATTACTTAAAGGTAGAGGATCCTGTAAAAAAGGACTAAAGTGTGAGAAAGGTAAGAAAGAATCTCAGCCATTAGATCTTTGATCTAATGGTTGAGATAATAGGGACCAAATTGTAAAATATTTTTATTAATTTGGACTGAATTGAAATATTTAAGGGCAATTGTGTCTTTTTATCCCCATTTTCTAAATCAAAATCCCTACAATTTCTCTCTCTCTCTCCAGATCTCTATCTAGCATACGTTCAGAATTTCTCTCTCCAAGATCAACTCCAAGACCACCACGAATCGGAAGATTAAACATCAATCGGAAGCCGGTGTCGGAAGCGGTTGTTGAAGACGATCGTTGTTGATAAATTACTGTGTCGGACGGTGGCGGAAGCCGGTGGTGGAAGTCGGTGTCGGAAGCGGTTGTTGAAGACGATCGTTGCTGATAAATTACTGTCGGGTGATTTCTGTTATATAATCGGTTAGATCTCGCTGCATGTTTATTGATTCGGATGACGGATGCGAGCGGCAGCGGCGGTGGTGGTGGTTCGAGCGGCGGCGGTTGTGGTGGGGCTGGATCGGCAGTGGTGGTGCCGGAAGTGGCAGTGGTGGTGGTGCCGGAAGTGAAGAAGATGATACAGAGGTGTTTATTTTATTTTTCTGAATGGTGTTATTTTTTTCTGAATGGTGTTATTTTGTTTACTGAATGGTGTTATTTTGTTTGCTGAATGGTGTTATTTTTGTACTGAATGGTGTTATATTCTTTGTACTGAATAGTGTTTTTTTTTTTTTTTTTTACTGATGAATGGTGTTATTTTTGTACTGAATGGTGTTATTTTTTTCTTTTCAGTAATGGTGTTTATTTTATTTTCTGAATGGTGTTATTTTTTTCTGAATGGTGTTATTTTGTTTACTGAATGGTGTTATTTTGTTTGCTGAATGGTGTTATTTTTGTACTGAATGGTGTTATATTCTTTTGTACTGAATGGTGTTTTTTTTTTATTTACTGTTGAATGGTGTTATTTTTGTACTGAATGGTGTTATTTTTGTGCTGAATGGTGTTATATTTTCTGAATTGTGTTATATTTAAAACACCATGTATGAACATGCTCTGAATGGTGTTATATTCTTTGACGGTTATAAGTCCTAAAATCCAGGTTTTTCTCTATCCAAATCCTTAAATCAAGGATTACCATATTTAAATTTGTTAATGCATTTACAATCTTACCCTTTTCAATTAATTTAGATCTAATGGTTGAGATTCTTTCTTACCTTTCTCACACTTTTGGTCTTTTTTACAATAACTCCACCCATTACTTAAATATATTTTTATACAAAATAAATTTTTAAAAAAATAGGGATGGTGGTTTGGGTCATAACTACACCATATAGGATGGTGGATGAGAGTGGGGTGACATGCAGGGGCACAACTTCTAGTGGGCGGGAGGGGGCAACCGACCCCCCGAACTTTTCGCTCAGTAGTGGACAGTATGTAGTTTTTGTATGGAAATTTTTTGGTATATACGTTTTCGACCCTCCGGTCGGAAATCTCAAGTTTCGCCACTAGTGACATGACGCTGACATTGAAGGTAATGGTGATCTTAAGGGTTATGACCACACCCTATAGCCTTATAACATAAAGTTGATTAAGAGTACAAGTGAATGTATGGACATTTTTTGGTATATACGTTTTCGACCCTCCGGTCGGAAATCTCAAGTTTCGCCACTAGTGACATGACGCTGACATTGAAGGTAATGGTGATCTTAAGGGTTATGACCACACCCTATAGCCTTATAACATAAAGTGAATGTATCACACTAATTAGACTGTCCGCAATGCAAAAGGCTGCATTTACTACATGCATCCTAGTCATCACTGCCACATCAGCTTTTTACCCATCTTTTCCACATGCACTCTCTCTCCTCTATTTAACTCCAACCCATTCTTCCCACATGCATCCTCTCTCTCCTCTATTTGGACCCACTTTCTCCACTTTCTTCACTTTCTCTCTCTGCACTTAAGTGCACTTCATGAAGTGCAAGACCCATTAAGTGCACCCCACCCCAATGCTTCCCTTACAAATACATATGCCACATGTGTAAATGCAACCCTCCAAAAGGAAGCATTGGAGGCAGTCTTAGATTTGTCCCATGCTAAAGCTTATAACATGCATAATGATAAGAGTACAAGTATTATGTGTATTTGATAAGTGTCTAATAAGTCGGATGGCTGACAAGTATACAACTAAACTACACCAATATATTCGAATAGTGACGATCACGCCAAATTTTTCTAAGTAGGGTATAATATTGTGTACGTATTTTGGACAACGAATGTTACTATACCTCTATACTACGTCAATATATTTCTAATTTAACCGTGTGTTAGGAATTGAACAATGATTTTTTCAAAGGCAAAAGCAGGGCTAGGGCTGTAAACGAGCCGAGTCGGGCCGAGCTAAACCCAGCTCGAGTTTGCTCGGCTCGAGCTCGAATTTAAATCGAGCTGGAACTTGAGGCTTGAGCTCGACTCGATTAAAATTCGAGCTAGCTTGGCTCGGCTCGTTCTAGCTCGAACTAACAAAGAACCGCAAAATTTACTAGCCGAGTCATGCCAGCTCGTTTACAACCGAGCCAATTTCAAGTCAAGCTTTTTTCAAGCGAGCTACGTGCCACGAGTTTTTTTTAACATCCCTACGCTAAAGCCTCTATCAATTTATTATATGTAAATGAACTAATGTCATATTTGTTTTATATTTGAACAATTTAAGGAAGGAGAAGTATAGATACGCCGGCAAAAAGAAGAAGAAAAAGAAAAGAAAAAAGAATGATAATGATGATGTTTAATTGGCAGAAATATAGGCGGCGGGTGTTATTTTATGTATTTCATATTACCAGACATCATCATTAACCTTTTCCCATCCTTTCACATCCTTCACATCAATTCATTCTTTTCTTCTTTTTTCATCCATCAGCACGATTTTTTTTTATTTTTATACTTTCACAGAATGTTAACAACTAAATAAATATATAAATATAGTCTTCCACAATTCTAACACCCTTAAATCTTATATTAACATCCATTTTTACTCGATCTCTCTCTATATATGTCTATGTATGTATAGAGTGAAATTAGACCACTCTTTTTACTCGATCTCTCTCTCTATATATGTCTATGTATGTATAAAGTAAAATTAGACCACTCTTGTGATATGGTTTAGTTATGTAACATTAAAACCTAAATTAGCGCCTTTGAATTAGAAAACCAAGATAAATATGATTCTATTACAACGATTTGAGATTCAAAGCGATGATAGGGATTAAGTACTGCTTCAAAAGTTATTAACATCTCGAGCATTTTCTTGATCCGGATCATCTAAATGGACGATACGATTGCAGTACAATTTCATATGATGATATCCCCATCCATTATCATGCACAAAACGAGCTTTCTTCCAATCCTTTTGGAATCAAAGGACCATTCCTAAGGGAAGTGGGGGTGGTCACTAGTAATAAAATTCCATCACTCACAAACACCCAATCAAGTTCCGCCATGTCATCAACCACTATTCTACCACTCACAAGCCTTTTTAGTGGCGGTGGTCATCACTAGTGATGGAATTCCATCACTCACAACTTTTTTTTATTTTTAAATTAGAAATTAACAATAAAACACTAAATTATAAATTTCATTAAAATTAAAAAATAAATTACATAGCAAAATAAAAAACAACTAAACATTGGAAAAAAAAAACTTAAATTAAACGGATGACATCTCCCAACCTCACCTTTCGCAAATCTCGCGCTTTTGTTGAATTACAACCGACTTAAACGGTTCGTCGAGATGGGCAATTAAAATTTATATAAAGATGAGGGACCTGAATTGCAATTAAAGGAAAGCTATTTAAAAATAGCTAACAAAAGTTGAGGGGCTAATTTGCACTTTTCATCAAAGTTGCTATTAATTCAACATAAAACGACAAAACAATCTCAAAGTCTCATCCAAAAAATCAGTTCCTTTCGTTTCAATATTTGTTTTCAACGCGTGAAGAAAATAACGGAATTTGTTTTCAACGCGTGAACATTTTCGGTGACGGTGGAAGTTTTGTCTTTATCACACGTGGACTTTGACTATCACGGTGGATTAACGATCCACCCCCACTGCCCTAAATCCTAATATCTTCCACCAAGAATGATAGGCATCTACTTTTTTTTCAAACACAATGTAGAAAGCAAGTTCTCATCAACAAGAAATGATAACAAACACACCTTCACTATGTTGGAAAAAGGTTCATAGAGTTGGTAATCATCTATATCATAAATATTGTTTCATTTAACTATACATTTAAGAAAAAGGCTTCAGAAGAATATAGATTGAACTCTCTTTTTTAATATACTTTTTTTAACCTTAAACACATACCCTTTTAAAATCATACTTAAAATTCATTTAATGTCTGTTTTGCAAGATTTTCTTTTTTTGAACGATAACTTTCTTTAGAAACATAAGCCGACCCCAAACGGGCCAACCAAACACACACAGCATCTACGTAAATACAAATTTACACCGGTTATCCCACGAGATATTCCTATCTTTCGATCTGTAGGCGAACCACAGGCACCCCATCGCTTTAACTTGACTAATCACACTCTCAACTTTGATCAACTTTGACAAGAACATGAAATCGTTTCTAGCCTTCTAAAGACTCAAACAACCAATCATAATGATGTCGTGGAACGCCTGTTGGGTTGTGGAGGATTTCACTAGTAGGGGTGTTCCTTGTTACACTCCTTCTGCATCTAGCAGGGGTGTTCTGTGCTACACTCCTTTTGCAGCTAGCAGGAGTATTCTCTGTTTATGTAGTAAAGTCAACAACCCTAATTGTAACCCATATAAATACTTCTCTTCATGTACTGTAAACTTCTTGAGCACCTAATGAAAATAAAACTAGTTGTGGAGAGTGGATGTAGATCAAGCTTGATCGAACCACTATAAATCTTGTGTTCTTGTGTTTTTTTAGAGTGTGTGTGTGAGTGTGTGTAGCTTGCTGATTATTGTTCTAGTGTTGTGTGAATCGTGTTCTTGACCTAACAACAGGTATCAGAGCACAGGCTCTCGATTGATTCGCACAAACTAGTAGCAAAATAGGTGAAGAAGAAGATACCTGTCGGGAGGGTTCCGATTCCGATTGAAGACATCTTCTGCAGAGATCGTGACTAGGGTTTGTCGACCCAGTAGTCACCGCCGCTGCCGCTCGTCTTCCCGCCGTCGCTAGCACATCCGCCGTCCTCAGTCCTAACTCCGTTTGGGTTTGCTCCGTCGCCTAGGGTTCCAAAATCGAAGGTCTAGGGTTTCGATTTTGCATTTGGGAGTGGTGATTTTGTGAAGATCCTAGGAGCAGGGAGCACGCAGGAAGAAGAAGAGAGAACCACGTTCTTTTTTTGTTCCTTTTTTTAAGGGAATTAAGTTTCCTTTATCTGCAAACAGAACCCCCAACTTTGACAGTTCTTATCAGCCATCATTTCAAAGCTTGAAACAGATAAGTGTTTGTTTCCGTTTATTGCTTCCGCTAGTATAATTATCATTTAGCAGTACAAATTCGTTTAGTTTGTAGCAAATTGATAATTGTTCGTTAAAATGGCAGAAGATAGTAAAATCAAGATTGATAAGTTTGATGGTAGTGATTATGGATTTTGGAGAATGCAAATTGAGGATTTGTTGTATCAAAAGGGTTTGCATTTGCCTATGTTGGGACAACAACCGGATGACATGTATGATGAAGAATGGAAGTTGTTAGATAGACAAGCTTTGGGTGTGGTTAGGCTTTCTTTGGCAAAGAGTGTTGCGTATAACATTGTCAATGAAACAACTACTTACGGTGTATTGAAAGCTTTGTCCAACATGTATGAAAAACCATCTGCTTCAAACAAAGTATTCCTCATCCGACAATTGGTTAACACCAAGATGAAGGAAGGCATGTCGGTTACCTCTCACATAAACGAGTTCAACTCGATTATCTCTCGTTTAGCCTCAGTTGAAATAAAGTTTGATGATGAAGTACAAGCGCTCCTCCATTTATCATCATTGCCCGAAAGTTGGTCAGGCACAGTTACAGCTGTTAGTAGTGCATCCGGCACTACCAAACTCACCTTTGAGGGTATTCGTGACTTGATTATAAATGAAGATATCAGACAGATAAACAATAATGAAACTTCCAGTTCAAGTTCTTTATTGCACACAGAAAGTAGAGGAAGAAGAAACGATAGAGGAACTAATCGAGGTAGGTCAAAGTCCAGAAAAAGGGGGCAGTCAAAGAACAGAAAAAGACATTGAATGTTGGAACTGCAAAGAAAAGGGTCACTTTAGAAGCTAATGTACACAACCAGCTGCAAAGAAAGAAGTAAACAGTGTAGTCTCTGAAGAATCCGGAGATGCTTTCATATGTTGTGTTGAGAATTCAGTGGAATCCTGGATTATGGATTCTGGTGCTTCTTTCCATGCTATCTCATGCCCAGATATGGTCAAGAATCTACGAACAGGTAACTTTGGTAAAGTTCGTTTAGCCGATGATCAAATGCTTGATATTACGAGTATTGGAGATGTAGACTTGAAGACCTCATTGGGAACTATATGGACATTGAAAGATGTCAGGGTTATTCCTAATTTGAGGAGAAAGTTGATTTCAGTTGGAAAATTGGACGATGAAGGGTTTAATGTTCACTTTGGGGGTGGACAATGGAATGTGATCAAAGACAACTTAGTGATTGCTAAAGGAAAGAAGCAAGGCACTCTATACATGGCAGAGATTCATGCCGAAGATGTTCATGCCATGACCACCAGTCCGAGTCCATCTACTTTATGGCACACTCGACTCGGACACATGAGCGAGAAAGGATTGAAGATGTTGGCCCAGAAAGGGAAGTTTCCAGACTTGAAGAAAGTGGAAACTGAATTCTGTGAATCTTGTGTCCTTGGTAAACAAAAGAGAGTCACTTTTGTGAAAACAGGGAGGACACCGAAAGCTCAAAAGCTGGAGCTTATTCACTTGGATGTATATGGACCAACATCAGTTTCATCTTTAGGAGGCTCGAGATACTATGTTACTTTCATCGATGATTCAACACGCAAGGTATGTGTCTATTTTCTTAAACATAAATCTGATGTATTTGATGCTTTTAAGATATGGAAATCTGCTGTTGAAAATGAAACTAATTTGAAGGTAAAATGCTTAAAGTCAGACAATGGTGGTGAATACATAAGCAAGCAGTTTATTGACTATTGTGCCAAGAAAGGGATAAAGATGATCAAGACGGTTCCGGGAACTCCTCAACAGAATGGTGTAGCTGAGAGAATGAACAGAACACTGAATGAGATGGCAAGAAGCATGAGGTTGAATGCCGGGATGCCCAAAACATTCTGGGCAGATGCAGTTAACACTGCAGCCTACTTGATCAACCGTTCACCATCCGTTCCCTTGGGTTTCAAATTGCCAGAAGAAATGTGGCAAGGAAATGAGGTAAGTCTCGAACACTTAAGAGTCTTTGGTTGTAGTGCTTACGATTTGTTAGAAGATGGTGACAGGGATAAGTTAGACTCAAAGTCCAAGAAGTGCACATTCATTGGTTATGGGTCAGAAAAAATGGGTTACAGGCTTTGGGATAATGAAGGAAGAAAAGTAATCAGAAGCAAAAATGTCATCTTCAATGAAAACGAATTGTACAAAGACAGAACACCAAAGGACCAGAAGTTCAAAAAGAATATGTTGAATTCGAAAGTGGTGAAACAAGAAAAGAAGCTTCAGTCGACATTCTAGAAAATAGGGATGAGTCAAGTGACAGTGGGAGCTTAGGGGATGATTCTAGTAATGATTCGGAGGAAGAAGAAGCTACTCCTTCAACTCCAAACTCCCCAGAAACACCTCAAGTTCAACCAAGAAGGTCGTCTAGAACCACTAGACCGCCAAACAGGTACTCACCATCAGTCAACTACATACTTTTGTGTCACACCCCGAATTTCCACGTGTCACCGGTGGGCCCGGTAGGGGAGTAACGTGACGTGGTTGGGAACATCATAGTCAAACAACACAATATTTAAATGCACAGCGGAAGCAAAAGGATAAATATATTACAATCCGTAATAGTGTAACATCAAAGTATTACAACGGAAGTAAAGGATCCACAGGCGGATCGCAAATAAAATAACATGGTTCAACAGACTTTAGGCATCTAAGCTTGCGAGACTCATTATTGATGCTAGGAGTAGCCAGCCAATTCCAATTAGTACCTGCACTTAGCCTTTTTGGAAAATACGTCAGTTTACACTGGTAAATACAATCAACTGACTCATTTTGAAAAGGGTTTAAGAAAATGATTGTTTTGAATGCACATGGCACAAATAATATTTTATAACTTGGGATAATTATTTAAATATATAATACTTGTAGGGATTTACATGTTCCTTATGCGTTCAGTAGCCCGGATCGAGCCGGGTTAAAGATTAATCGACACACCACTATAATTATGAGACACCAACGGCGTACGCCTACGCCGGGTGCTGAGGTCGTGGCCATTCGTAGAATGATGCCAGGGATATCCGGGACAACGGTCATTAACCCCCCAAAGGCTTTAAGTAAACAAAACAATGTTAAACGAGACGTCTCAATACTTTCATTATCATACATTCAATCAAAGATTCAACGTCCCGACCAAGCGGTATTTTATATACCGTACCCCAAGCCCGTATAGGGAAAATAAGTTAAAAGTATTTACCTGAGCTTAAATATAAATTCAATCCCAGCCGTATCAAATCAGCAAGTACAGATAGCTTTTACTGAGCTCCTAAATCTGGAACGAAGGTTTTTAATAACCTATTAGAATCCTAACGGGTCTTTAATTAAGTCTTGACTTAGACCGGTTAGTTTTCAAGAGGGAGATACGGTTCGTACGCTTGATTAAGCGAAGACCGGATAGAATGTGATTTAGACCCGAAAAGTTTGAAGACTTGCTTAATATGGGTATTTCATACACATTCTGGATTTTGAGACGAAACTGATAAGTCTTGACCCGTTTCGGCCAATTTATGTAAACTAGTTACATAAACCGAACCGAACGCATATGACGCGTAACGGGTAACCATAAGAGTCCTAAACAGGTTTCCTAAGTTATCATGCCCTAAATATGTTGTGATATCAGTAGGATACCTTCCATAATGCCCAAAACGAGTTAAATCTTATATTAAGCCCCGTAGGGGTATTTTGGTCATTTTAAAGAGTATAAAAGGGATCATTTAAGCTTCTGTGATCCGGGTTTGAATAATTCAGTAAAATAGTTTATTTTAACTTGGTATGTCAGTTGGTGTTAAGTCCTATGTGGCAAAATGGTTTTAAACCCTTACTATGCGCTTAATACGCGTATAACGTCGTTTTAAGCGATTTACGGGTAAAAATAGTATTCTGAGTTTCTAGGTCAGTTTATAAAGTTCAAAACACTAAATTTATTATTTAAAATCAGTAGCAGTTGGATTGGCGTTAAAAGGATTTGTAAAACTCATTTTATACCCGAAAAGGGTATATTCGGTATTTACCGAATTAAGGCGCTAATCCAAGCTTATGATCAGTCTAAAAATAATTAAAAATCTTTAAAAATCCTAGAATATTATTTAACATCAGTGGTTAAAAGATTTGGTGTCACAACTGAGTTTAGATAGGTTTTACGCTAATGGCGCCGTTTAATTAATAAACATGTTTATAAATACGCCATTAAGCATAACTCCTAATCTAGACTTCCGATTGACGTGAAATTTTGCAGACATGTTCAATAGTCAGTATTAAAGACTTTTGCACTTTTACATTTTCTAAAATCTCGTTTTATGGTCATAAGGGCATTACGGTCAATATTTAGGCGTTTAACGGAAACATCGGACGATTAGGGATTCGAGTGGTATAAACGCAGAGGCTTATACACACATGTAACTAGGTCCTAATGGAACCTTAAGGCATATCTAAACCTATAA
Organism: Helianthus tuberosus; assembly: GCA_030545235.1. NCBI lineage: Eukaryota > Viridiplantae > Streptophyta > Magnoliopsida > Asterales > Asteraceae > Helianthus > Helianthus tuberosus. The sequence continues at coordinate 3,342,652 of CM060397.1, read as the reverse complement.
GAATCGGGTCAGAACTGAGGTCAAAGCAAAAGTCAAACCTTTGCGTATCTCGGTTCCGAATCGGTTCTAAACATAAAGTTGTCGAATCAAACATGTGTATACAAGTTTTTATACTTATTTTCAGTTGGTAAGAATGATAAAATAGGCTATACGCCATTTACATCGCTAATCATGCATTAAACCAAACATAACAATTCTGTTGACTTTTTCGGAAGTAGTTTGACTCGATAAACGACCTAGTTAGGATTCGAATTAGCGAGTACCCTTTTAGGGGTTTATTAACCATATAAATACCAACTTATAACAACCTTTGATTCGACAAATCTCTGGACCATTTATTTATTATCGAAAGGTCAAACCGTAGTTACGACGGTTTGATTTCTAGGCCATAAACTAAGTATGAATGAATTAGGAAAGATCAAAGGTACTTACACAAGTCTTATGGATGCTATGGCATGTTTGTGATCTGTTGGAAAGCTCCTCAAAATGACCAGAAGTGAATGCAAGATGAATGATCAAGTTTGCAAGGAATGTGGGTCATTTAAACAACTTCAAACAAGCTTAGATGATTGACAACTAAGTCTAGGATGAAGTAATAACATCCACATGCATCCTACACACTATAAACCACCTTAGGGCAGCCCAAGGTATCAAGAAATTTGATCAAAGTCGGTTTAAACATCAACCCACAGCTGCACATAACATTCTGATCAGATTAAGGCAGTCGCGTAGCGCGACTGCCAAGTGCTTTCAGTCTCGCGCTACGCGAGGGTGTTGGTAACCAGCTTAGCAAGTTTCCTTTAATTGCATTTTCAGTCCCTGGTCCCCCGAAAGGTCGTTTTCACTACCCAACTTGCATGTGAAGCTTTGTTATTTAACATATGGGGCTTTAAGACTTATACCCTCTTTGTTAAGTCCTCGGGTAACTTCGTGATCACCCGAAAAGCCCTAAATTTCAACGTTGACACTTATAACCCTCGAACACGAATTTTATCACAACTTGCTCATACGATATCGAAACTTCATGAAATTTTTGTGGTACATTCTAGTGAGCATAATTAATCGTTACAAAGCTTCGGGTTTGTCAAAAGGTCACTCAGAGGTATAACTTAAACATGTTGGCACATTTAACCCCTGTAGTTTGTAATCTCTCACTTTCTTTCACAATTCGCTTCGTATGATCCATGATCTATTCATTTAAGGTTATAAACATCATGTAGAGTTATTGCAAAGTCTATTTATTCATTGTTGACACTTTGAACCCTTATAATTACACAGTTTCACTGTTTGTCAACTTTAGTCCTTCAAGAACATTCATTCACACGTTCAAACCTATGACACGTGTCAACACCTTATAGGACGTAAATTTTCGGGGTGTTACATCCTCACCACCTTAAAAGAAATCTCGACCTCGAGATTTGTTAGAATGCTGGAAGTACTCTTTGTCGCATAAGGGACTTAACTTTTATAGCATATCTGGAGTCTTTCCAAGCTCCCAAAGTGGCCCTCATATTAGGCGTATGTATCCTTTTTGGAGCTTCTTGACTTGTTGTCGGAACACATCCTCCAATCACTAGTGTGCAATGTATTGCGAGCTCCGTCAAACTCCTTAAGTAGGTTTTAGCTTACAAGCTACTTGATCTTGATACATTCGATTTCCTTCGAATGATTTACATATATTCAGAGCTTAACTAGCCTGCTAATTTAGCAAATTTGGTACACCCCTCCTGGGTGATATCTTTTGTTAAACCATTTTCCTTAACAAGAACTTAGAAAGTTTGCTATTTTCATAACTCCTTGATTTCTTGCCATATACTGGCAAATCCTAAAATTGATTATGGATTTGTATAATCTTATTTGTTGTTCCCCAGGCAACTTTCAGATCTTGCTAATTGGACTTACCAATTCTCTATCTAATACTATACATTTAATATTCCATCTATACAAGGTCTCCAAAGGAGTAGCCTTATTACTTACATATCCATTATTATAGAGAAGCTTATTTTTAAGGTGAGATGGTTATTCCAACCACTGCTTAGCTAATGTTTAGGGAATAGCTAATCCTTGTCGTTAGTCGAACAGATCGACGATCCTGGGCAGTTGATGGCAATTTCTTAATCGTTACCTAATTAGGGTTGCGGTGATAATGCATAAGCAAAATGAACCGTTTTTCATAATTAACTATACCGGATTTCCGGGATATTGAGTTAAGCTTTATGAACTCTCTATTTTAAACTTAGTTAATCAGGGTTTTGATTCTTTCACTGAAGGTACTAGCCGTCTTGGAGATTCCAAAGTAATACAACCTTAATGGGATATAACTCTTAATTCTACCTGCCTCTCAGGGGTAACAGGATAATATTAGGAGAAAATAAACAAGATATAAGGAGGTTACAGAGATTTTCCAAATCTCAGGCTCCAGTTCATCCACCATTGTTTGTGTCAATTAAATGACACATTTATGTTATGAGTCCACGAGTTCTTTAGTCGGGAACATTTACTTGGACAATTTCATTCTGGATATCTCCTTTGAATACTACTAGTCGACATTAGTATAATATGACCATTGGGATATCTCCGGGGTTCCATGTATTAAACCTCCATACTGATCAGGCATGGAAGCAATCTATGGAATTTATTAAGATACCCAATCCTCATATGATGCTTTTATCAAACATAGTTTGGCATTCGCAGGCGATAAAAACAATGAGAAAATAATTAAAATAACATATGTTGTCGTACTCTATGCAAAGAAAGAGTGCTCTTAGATTTTCGAAAGGATTCCTTGCCGATATATAAGAATCGGTTACTATGGTTTCCTTGGTAGTTATACCTTGTGGATGATAATAAAAATTTTGCTAAATTTATGGTTCATGAAGATTTATTATTGCCTGTATTAAAACAGGACACTTAGCAGGAATTATCATTTATAAATGATAAGGAAGTTTATTGTACAAGTGCTTATATCTAATAAATAATGGAAGTTTCACAAACTAGGCACCTAGCTCAGTTGGCTAGGCGCGCGAAAGGGTGCGGCCGGCCTAGACCCAGGTTCGATTCCGGGGACGGCCAGTTCCACCATTTTTTTTTTATGTTTAATATTAATTACTCGTACGAATACGTGTAATTATGAGAGTGGTCTCATACGGAGTCTTGATAATTAATTGCTTCTTAACACTCCCAATATGGGCTTGATTTTTAAGGCAACCAAATCTTTCCTATTACTATATAAAGTCCTCTTATTAACGCAACAAGGACAGCGGAGAAGAGTAATTCCTAATGGATATTAAATATCCATTTAATATTGCTGAATTAGTCTCCGAGGTGTTATCGGTCAATTTTTACTTTATACTTAACGCTTAGAGTTGTTAACAGGCAGATTTAATGATTTACAATATCTATTGTCTATGAGAGACTTAACCGAACCTGAATTAAATAATACTCTAACATAAGCGTTATTGATATAGAAAGTACCTGTGGTGACCTTGTCATCTTGGATAGCCTCTTGAGTATCCATTTGGAAGTTTTCGGTTTTGGTATTTTTAACTTCCTCAAGCTTTTTAGCATACTTAGGGCAGTTGGTCTTAATGTGCCCTCTTTCATTGCAACCATAGCAGGTTGCGTCCTCCATCTTCCTGCAGTCCAAAGTCTTATGCTCCTTGGACTTGCAGATCCCACATGCAAAAGTTCTCGACTGTGTAGGCGAGTTCGATCCATTCCTGCACTTCCCGAAGTGCTGCTTCTTGCAGGTTTTGCATTTGGGTTTTTCACCTGACTGCTGGTTGTCCTTTAAATCCTTGCCAGGCTTAGCTGCTTTTCTCTTGGCAGCCTTAGGGCAATTAGTACTGATGTGGCCCTTTTCGCCGCAGCCATGACAATTTGCATTCTTTATATCCCTACATTCGTGGGACTGGTGGCCAGCTCTTTTACAGATGCCACATTGCTTTATCTTTTGATTTGATCGACACTGACCCCAGTGTCTTCTTTTGCAGGTTTTACATGTGGGTTTTGCCTCCTTTGGCTTGGACTGGTTATAGCTTGAACCGGTCTTACTCTTTTTGTAACCTTTATTTGGAGCATCATCGCACATTCGTTTATAATCCTTCAACACACGGTCCATGGCGTTGCTTACGGCGGTATTCATCACAGCCTGTAACTCGGTGCTTATTAAGTTTAGTCTTGCATCATCATTCTGATTAACTGGATGATGGTGAGCTTCAGAGGAGTCAGCCATGGTGAAACTTTGAAGGCTACTATCCAAGTAGAAACAATTTTGTTTAATCATATAGTGAATTGTCGAATTTGATGAATAAATAGCCATGGCGTAATTAAACCATATAGGCCAATAGATAGAATTTAATTTATTTGATTATGTTTTGCCTAAGTTTAAATAACCATCTTTGGCATTTAAGCGGAATATAATCCTTCATATTTATTAGGCAGGGGACGTAGTCACGACTGCCAATGTCATACTGACATCTTTTATATATAGCACAAGGGCTTGTTCCAAAGGACTTATGATGGCTCAGAGACCTTGTCACTAGGGAAATTTTAAAACATAATCGATGATTCCTTTGGGTCGGAAAATTTCATAGTTCATTGTCTTGACAAGAAGTTATGAAATAAAACTATCTTTTTCATGTATTCATCTTTACTCGTTTATATACATCCCAAATGGATGTTTTGATGCGTACTTCATTTTCGACGTTTTCCAGCCATGATTCCTATTGATCACTTACACTAGCTAAGAGATATGGAAAAATCTTAATATAGGGATGACAAGTGTGATTTTATCCTATCATTGTTGTCGGGAGTGTCAACACCTTTTAAAGCGTTAACAATGATCTGAATCTCTTTTTAACCAGGTTTTACCATCTTAGCAAGGTCTATAATAACATTCAGGCTAGGTCAAACCTTTTAAGATTCTCTTTTAATATTTAAACTGACAGGAAGAGAATGATATTTATCTTATTCAGGATGCTCACTTATTAATCCTAAATTATAAGTTAGTAATAGTACAAAAGGCTTAGTCAAGTAGACGAGTTTAATTTATAAGCCATGATTTCAGAGAATCAAAGCATTTAGGTTTGAACATAGTTCATTATCTTTCCTGGACATAGAGTCAAAGACTACTACTGTCGTTGTCAAATTGACGATACAATATGGCCCGTAGGCGGATCAATTGACATTACAAAACGATTTTTGAGAAATTAATAATCATCACACTGGTGATAGTAGTCATGATAATATTGATCATATTGACTATGAGGCTTGGGCATAGCCCACTGCCTTAGACAAGAACCCTAAGATTTACTACTGTCATTGTCGTAGTGACAATATTATAAAGTATAGCCAGTAGGCACTTCATCACTAAGGATGTCGATAATATGATCATCATATTGATGATATTAGTCATGATCACATTGATCATATAGACTAATAGGCTTGAGCATAGCTCACCACCATAGACAAGGAATCATAAAGATCACAATGTCAGAGACATATTAGTCATGATCACATTGATCATTTAGGCTAATAGGCTTGAGCAGAGCTCACCACCATAGACAAGGAATCATAAAGATCACAATGTCAGTGTCTCAGATGGACAATACGTTATAGCCCGTAGGCACTTCCCTTCTAAGGGATGGTTATAATATGATCATCTTATAGGATGCTATAAGCTATGATTTCTAAATCAATAGACTAAATAAGAAAATTGGAAAAAATCCATTATTAAAAAAAAAAAAAAAAAGTACAGAGTTGCCCTAAGCGGGACTTGAAAGGAATAATGTTGTCCTCGAAGGGACTGAAAAGATAAATACGTCTTTATAAGGACTATTGAGGAAATGATCTTTAGCAAAGGAGTTTCTTCTTTATTCAATTCCTGAATGCTTTCTCCTTGGTTGCACGTTTCATCCTAGCCGCTGTACGAAGGTCAGCAATATAAGGCTTCAGGTGTGGAGGATTCCTATTATGGCTTCTTCGCTTGGCGACGTATCCAATATATAAAGATTTGGAAGAAAAATTTCCAGATGAGGATTGAGAGTATTCCTATGTTAAGTCTAGACTCAGAAGGTCAAGGTATGTGCTAATGTGTCATTGAGATTAAACACAAAAGAATAGTGTTTAATTCACTCAATGTTGGCTCTGATACCAACCTGTCACACCCCGAATTTCCACGTGTCACCGGTGGGCCCGGTAGGGGAGTAACGTGACGTGGTTGGGAACATCATAGTCAAACAACACAATATTTAAATGCACAGCGGAAGCAAAAGGATAAATATATTACAATCCGTAATAGTGTAACATCAAAGTATTACAACGGAAGTAAAGGATCCACAGGCGGATCGCAAATAAAATAACATGGTTCAACAGACTTTAGGCATCTAAGCTTGCGAGACTCATTATTGATGCTAGGAGTAGCCAGCCAATTCCAATTAGTACCTGCACTTAGCCTTTTTGGAAAATACGTCAGTTTACACTGGTAAATACAATCAACTGACTCATTTTGAAAAGGGTTTAAGAAAATGATTGTTTTGAATGCACATGGCACAAATAATATTTTATAACTTGGGATAATTATTTAAATATATAATACTTGTAGGGATTTACATGTTCCTTATGCGTTCAGTAGCCCGGATCGAGCCGGGTTAAAGATTAATCGACACACCACTATAATTATGAGACACCAACGGCGTACGCCTACGCCGGGTGCTGAGGTCGTGGCCATTCGTAGAATGATGCCAGGGATATCCGGGACAACGGTCATTAACCCCCCAAAGGCTTTAAGTAAACAAAACAATGTTAAACGAGACGTCTCAATACTTTCATTATCATACATTCAATCAAAGATTCAACGTCCCGACCAAGCGGTATTTTATATACCGTACCCCAAGCCCGTATAGGGAAAATAAGTTAAAAGTATTTACCTGAGCTTAAATATAAATTCAATCCCAGCCGTATCAAATCAGCAAGTACAGATAGCTTTTACTGAGCTCCTAAATCTGGAACGAAGGTTTTTAATAACCTATTAGAATCCTAACGGGTCTTTAATTAAGCCTTGACTTAGACCGGTTAGTTTTCAAGAGGGAGATACGGTTCGTACGCTTGATTAAGCGAAGACCGGATAGAATGTGATTTAGACCCGAAAAGTTTGAAGACTTGCTTAATATGGGTATTTCATACACATTCTGGATTTTGAGACGAAACTGATAAGTCTTGACCCGTTTCGGCCAATTTATGTAAACTAGTTACATAAACCGAACCGAACGCATATGACGCGTAACGGGTAACCATAAGAGTCCTAAACAGGTTTCCTAAGTTATCATGCCCTAAATATGTTGTGATATCAGTAGGATACCTTCCATAATGCCCAAAACGAGTTAAATCTTATATTAAGCCCCGTAGGGGTATTTTGGTCATTTTAAAGAGTATAAAAGGGATCATTTAAGCTTCTGTGATCCGGGTTTGAATAATTCAGTAAAATAGTTTATTTTAACTTGGTATATCAGTTGGTGTTAAGTCCTATGTGGCAAAATGGTTTTAAACCCTTACTATGCGCTTAATACGCGTATAACGTCGTTTTAAGCGATTTACGGGTAAAAATAGTATTCTGAGTTTCTAGGTCAGTTTATAAAGTTCAAAACACTAAATTTATTATTTAAAATCAGTAGCAGTTGGATTGGCGTTAAAAGGATTTGTAAAACTCATTTTATACCCGAAAAGGGTATATTCGGTATTTACCGAATTAAGGCGCTAATCCAAGCTTATGATCAGTCTAAAAATAATTAAAAATCTTTAAAAATCCTAGAATATTATTTAACATCAGTGGTTAAAAGATTTGGTGTCACAACTGAGTTTAGATAGGTTTTACGCTAATGGCGCCGTTTAATTAATAAACATGTTTATAAATACGCCATTAAGCATAACTCCTAATCTAGACTTCCGATTGACGTGAAATTTTGCAGACATGTTCAATAGTCAGTATTAAAGACTTTTGCACTTTTACATTTTCTAAAATCTCGTTTTATGGTCATAAGGGCATTACGGTCAATATTTAGGCGTTTAACGGAAACATCGGACGATTAGGGATTCGAGTGGTATAAACGCAGAGGCTTATACACACATGTAACTAGGTCCTAATGGAACCTTAAGGCATATCTAAACCTATAAGAATCGGGTCAGAACTGAGGTCAAAGCAAAAGTCAAACCTTTGCGTATCTCGGTTCCGAATCGGTTCTAAACATAAAGTTGTCGAATCAAACATGTGTATACAAGTTTTTATACTTATTTTCAGTTGGTAAGAATGATAAAATAGGCTATACGCCATTTACATCGCTAATCATGCATTAAACCAAACATAACAATTCTGTTGACTTTTTCGGAAGTAGTTTGACTCGATAAACGACCTAGTTAGGATTCGAATTAGCGAGTGCCCTTTTAGGGGTTTATTAACCATATAAATACCAACTTATAACAACCTTTGATTCGACAAATCTCTGGACCATTTATTTATTATCGAAAGGTCAAACCGTAGTTACGACGGTTTGATTTCTAGGCCATAAACTAAGTATGAATGAATTAGGAAAGATCAAAGGTACTTACACAAGTCTTATGGATGCTATGGCATGTTTGTGATCTGTTGGAAAGCTCCTCAAAATGACCAGAAGTGAATGCAAGATGAATGATCAAGTTTGCAAGGAATGTGGGTCATTTAAACAACTTCAAACAAGCTTAGATGATTGACAACTAAGTCTAGGATGAAGTAATAACATCCACATGCATCCTACACACTATAAACCACCTTAGGGCAGCCCAAGGTATCAAGAAATTTGATCAAAGTCGGTTTAAACATCAACCCACAGCTGCACATAACATTCTGATCAGATTAAGGCAGTCGCGTAGCGCGACTGCCAAGTGCTTTCAGTCTCGCGCTACGCGAGGGTGTTGGTAACCAGCTTAGCAAGTTTCCTTTAATTGCATTTTCAGTCCCTGGTCCCCCGAAAGGTCGTTTTCACTACCCAACTTGCATGTGAAGCTTTGTTATTTAACATATGGGGCTTTAAGACTTATACCCTCTTTGTTAAGTCCTCGGGTAACTTCGTGATCACCCGAAAAGCCCTAAATTTCAACGTTGACACTTATAACCCTCGAACACGAATTTTATCACAACTTGCTCATACGATATCGAAACTTCATGAAATTTTTGTGGTACATTCTAGTGAGCATAATTAATCGTTACAAAGCTTCGGGTTTGTCAAAAGGTCACTCAGAGGTATAACTTAAACATGTTGGCACATTTAACCCCTGTAGTTTGTAATCTCTCACTTTCTTTCACAATTCGCTTCGTATGATCCATGATCTATTCATTTAAGGTTATAAACATCATGTAGAGTTATTGCAAAGTCTATTTATTCATTGTTGACACTTTGAACCCTTATAATTACACAGTTTCACTGTTTGTCAACTTTAGTCCTTCAAGAACATTCCTTCACACGTTCAAACCTATGACACGTGTCAACACCTTATAGGACGTAAATTTTCGGGGTGTTACATTTTGACAGAAAATGGTGAACCCCAGTGTTACTCTGAAGCTATGGGGTTGAAAGATTCATTGCAGTGGGAGCTTGCAATGAAAGATGAAATGAAGTCGCTTGAGAAGAACAAGACCTGGCACTTGACAAAGCTTCCATCTGGGAAGAAGGCTCTTCATAACAAATGGGTTTTCAGGGTCAAGGATGAACATGATGGTACCAAACGGTACAAAGCAAGATTAGTAGTCAAGGGATTTCAACAGAAAGAGGGAATTGATTTCAATGAAATATTCTCTCCAGTGGTGAAGATGACTACCATCAGACTTGTTCTCAGTATTGTAGCAGCAGAGGGCTTGCATCTCGAGCAACTAGATGTCAAGACAGCTTTTCTACATGGTGACCTAGAAGAAGACATCTACATGACACAACCAGAAGGTTTTCAGGTTAAAGGCAAAGAAAATTTGGTGTGTAAATTGAAGAAGAATTTGTATGGTCTGAAACAAGCGCCTAGGCAATGGTACTTGAAGTTTGATAACTTCATGGGAAGGGTTGGTTACAAGAGATGTGACAATGACCATTGTTGTTACATCAAGAAGTTCAAGGGTTCTTATATCATTCTACTACTCTATGTGGATGATATGTTAATTGCCGGTTCAGACATGACAGAGATCAAGAAGTTAAAGAAGCAAATGTCTAAAGAATTTGAGATAAAAGACTTGGGAGCTGCAAACCAAATACTCGGGATGAGTATTTTCAGAAACAAAGAAGATGGTTCTTTGACACTCTCTTAAGAGAAGTACATTGAGAAAGTGTTAGAGAGATTCAGCCTTAAAGATGCCAAGATCAGAAGCACACCTTTGGAAAGTCACTTTAAGCTTTCTAAAGTTCAGTCACCCAAATCAGATGAAGACAAAACAGAAATGGCTAAAGTTCCGTATGCATCTGCAGTTGGTAGTAGGGGTGTTCCTTGTTACACTCCTTCTGCATCTAGCAATCTAGCAGGGTATTTTGTGCTACACTCCTTTTGCAGCTAGCAGGAGTATTCTCTGTTTATGTAGTAAAGTCAACAGCCCTAATTGTAACCCATATAAATACTTCTCTTCATGTACTGTAAACTTCTTGAGCACCCAATACAAAGAAAACTAGTTGTGGAGAGTGGATGTAGATCAAGCTTGATCGAACCACTATAAATCTTGTGTTCTTGTGTTTTTTTAGAGAGTGTGTGTGAGTGTGTGTAGCTTGCTGATTATTGTTCTAGTGTTGTGTGAATCGTGTTCTTGACCTAACAACGCCTGCCCGACCCGATAAGCCCACCGTATAATGCATAACCAAAAGATCCTTAAAAGAGAAGGCGAAAATACTAGAAAATTTACACCAAGTGCTAATGTGTTGGCAAAGAATCGTCGCTACTAAGCACGAAGTGAAAATGTGATCTACCGTTTCATCCCCATCGTTGCAAAATGAACAAGTAACATTTTAACCTGAATGTTTCTCCTTGAGAGCAACCCGAGTCGGAATTTTGCCCATCTCCGCTACTTGAACTTTTATTACTTTAGTTTATGGATAAACACTTAAATGTCATTATGACAATAAGCCATCGGCCTTTTTTATGCATATAAATTGTATATTATATTGTAAGATGATCATAGACTAATTTGAACATTGAACTTATATCAAGTTATCACGTTTGTTTAATAAATGAAAGTTACGAAAAACAGCTAAAATAGATTTATGAATATATTCTTGTTTTCTAATATAGGATTTGTTATGACAAAATGTTTATGGCTTTAAGTAACGAATTGTTTTATAATCAATATATTCTTAAGGGGAGGTTAACGTACGATATTCCTTAACGTACCACGTCAACTAAAAACCCTAATCGCACATGTTGAAAAACCATAATCACATGCATCTCAAAGGTATTTTAGAGTTTTAGTTCAATCTCATTATTTTCAGTGTTACTTTTTTTAACGATAAATTTGCATTACTGACAGACGACGGACCACTGAGTGCAAAATAAGAAGTAAAGATGGGAGTTTACATGACATGTTGTTGGTTTTTCGTTTGAACGACAACCACCACACTATATATTTATATATAGAGAGAGCCAACAAGAAACTGGAGGGACAATACAAAAGCATAAACAGAAAACAAAGGAACGAAAAACTCGAAATCCTCCACGAGATTACCACCTTCGTTTATTATCTATAAACATAAGGGTGCTCCCCTCGTGAGAAGTGGATTTATGAACTGTAATTGGTTGTGATGGAGTGGTTACCACTTTCCATATAGGAAGCACCCCTTACACAAGTACACAACCCTTAGAGAATAAACACTTTGGTTTAATAATATACTATATTATTAATGAACTGAGATGAATGGATATGGAAAATTTGAACAGAAACATGAAATCTAAAAAGGAGTTGCAGGCTTTTCAGAGGGAACAACGCATGGAAAGTGTGAAAGGGAAAGGTGAGAGGACGTCCATTCACGACATCCCTTACCACCTTAATTGCTCTTTCTTTCCATAATTCCTCGTCACAAATATATATATTTTTCTAGTTGCTACCAATTATTTTATATTTTTAGAACAAGTAACTTATACCCTCTTAAGTTATTTCAAAATCTAACAAATGTTATCACGTGACTATAGTCCTAAATCACTTATGAATAAACATCTTGTTACACAATTTGATATGGCTAGACTATAAACTCCTTTGGTGTTATACAAATTATATCTAATTTTTCCTTTTCAATAGTATTTACGCGAACCAACTTAATATAGAGGTATGTAAATACGTAATAAGTTGTATGTTTTTTATGTTGATGCATTGAATGATGTTATGGATCAAATCCTTATCCATTTTCAGTGAAAAAATTAGGATTTTAATACCTAAACATGGTAATTGCGGGATCAATGTTGGTAGAAGAATAATCATGGATGAAGAGCCCAAAAAGATAACCAATTAAGGAAAGTCCATGAGGAAAAAAAATGTAATTTTGATAAAAACCCTAAAACGGGAAGGATGCATCCACATTCTTGCAAATCCTCCCAACCTAAAAGAGAGAGTGTAAAACATTTTGTTGGAGCCGAATTTTGAAGAAAGGATTGAAGGGAAACAACATGGGAATGATTCCATAGAATTGATGATCAAATTTAACGAAGAAAAACCGCTTTCAATGACGCTTTGATGTGTTTGGGTTCACACAAATCTCGCAAACAGATGAGAATCACGAAAAAGTTGTTATGTTTGTTGATACACAAAATAATGATATGGACCTGTTATAATGAGTTTCCAATGAAAAGGTAGGTTCTTGAGTGTAACAACTTCGGGTCTGGAATCAGTTGCCACTCTGCGTGACTAGGATTCTTACCACGTACATTGCGCGCAGGGGTGGATCCAGGGGTGTTTTGGGGGTTCACGGGAACCCCCTCGATTTGGAAAAATTAATGGAAATCTCGTATGATTTGGAAAAAATTAGTGAGAGTCTACCAAAAGGAACCCGGTGAAAAATGTTCTTGGATCCGCCACTGATTGCGCGCCACTTTACATTTGTTTATTTATAAACACCTTGTGAGCCACTTTGCGCTTGGAATGATAGCACGCATAGTAGACTTTGCGCGATAAGTATTGAGCACAAAGTAAGCCACATGTTATGACTTGCATAACACAGAGTGTTCCATGAGGGGCGTAATGTTGCCCAAGTACAGTGCCACTTGCGCGTGATATTACCCACGTACATAAAGTCTTACTTTACGTTGTAATTAAGAACGCGATATTGATGAATTATACGTGTATCTTTGACCAATCGGCTGATCCGTGAGTCGGATTGTACGTTTAAACTGGTAAACGATGATGGAACTAGAATGGTCAATGTAACATTATTTTTTGCGGCGATGATGGTCTTCTTTTAGGGGGTGAATGTTAAAACTTAAAACCCTAATCACGCATGTTGAAAACCATAATCACGCATGTTAAAAAATCATAACCATGCGTGATTATGTTTTTTTCAACATGCGTTATTTATGGCTTTTCAAGATGCGTGATTAGAGTTTTGAGTTTCATCTATGTACATAGCAACGTACATGCGTATGAAATTTCAGATGTTAAAGAAAAAAATCAGTGATTAAAAATTAGATGATTTAAATTTGGGAAGCTTTCTCACAAATTTTTGGTGCTATGTACATAACATACATGCATATCAAGTATTCTCATTAATTAACAAGATATTATTTATAAAGAAAGTAGTAACAGTTAAGTATTCTCATAAAATTTTACCAATAGAGTGGTGGTACGTTGTTAAAAAAAAAAAAAAAAATTTTAAACACCTTAAGAAGGAAGATCTTGGATTTAAGTCCTACATAGAGTAGAAAATGAAAGAAACTTGCCGTTAAAAAAAATCTCATAAAATTTGGTGCTATGATATATATTCATCTCACTAGTTATTATTTATAAGGAAAGTAGTAACGGGTAATTTATGGGAGAAAGGAGGAACATTAGTAGAGAAGGGAACACATCATAGGTTTGTTCGTTTTTGGATATTTTTTTATTTATTACCACAATTACTTTTTTTTTAAAATTAAAATAAAAGTTTTCTTTTCAATATCTCTGCCTCTAGCTCTCTTCAATACCGTACTAGTAATAAAGCCACAGGCATAATGCTTTTCAAACCCTCGACAAACCCATCCCATCTACAGTCATGAATTCAATTCATGCTTCCTTCGTTAATTACACCATAATTCTGTACAAAATTAAAGTTATTAGTTACATATTTAAGTTGCCATTATTATAACAATATTTCTTGATATTATATCAACACATTTCTGAATTGTGAGTCTGTGACTTGGAACAGCCACAGCCAGACGTACCCAAAGAAGTTTATAGTTTTAACTTTAAAATTTTAAAATCATCTCTATATTGTATTGTATCTTGCATTCGTGAAGATATATACATGATCATTGACAACACACATAATTACTTATTGTAGATTCTGTATGAATGTTATTTGTGTTTTGGATAAAAGACATAGCCTAATAATTTTTTTCTCGTAAAATAAAGAATAGAGTACACGGATAGTCCTTGTTGCTTATCAAAATTTTAGATTTGTTCCTTACTTTTTCAAAAGTACGCAAATGATCTTTGCGGTTCACACTTTGTGCATAAAATATCTACAATAAGTAAGATAATTTACTCTAAAATAAATAAGAAAAGTTACAACACAAACGATACATGTATGCGGGTGGGACGAGCACAAGGAAAAGAAACATGTACATTGTGCATAAAATATCTACAATAAGTATCATAAGGCTACATAGTATGGGGTGTCATCCCTATGCAACCTCAGCCAATAAAGCTCAGTGGCACCCTCAACCATACCGTGAGCGCCATTAGGGGGCGCTATTGAAGGAATGTTATTACAATGATGGACAATAGCGAGATCTATATGTATGAGGTGGGGGGGGGGGGGGGGGCGTCATTGAAAGAGAGGAGGCTTTATCCCATACTCTCCATGTTAAGGGGGCATTATTGATGAGGCGGAGCTTATGTGTCGCAATGAAGCCACTGAAATGCTCCAACCATACCTCGCAGCCTAAGTGTCACATGTGATCTTTACATGTGATTGTTTCATACAAACATAAAGTTATTAGCAACATCATTACACACATACATGTTCATTTTGTTAACATATTAAAAGTTGATAGTCTCGATGCTTATCAAATCTTAATTTACATATCATCAATCTGCTAATATTACTTATTTTCCCTTATATGTCGTGTTGACTAGTTCTGTTTAAACGTAACGGAAGACATGTAAATCATACCTGTTACAGCAGACATGCCAGCAGAGAATCTAGAGACAGATGCAGCCACGTAGTCCGACATGATAGTCAGCTTGATTTGGTTCCCGTTTAGGATGTATGTTCTTGATGGTAGTACCAAAATATAGGGTTAGGATTTCGTGATTATGGAGAGAGAGGGGAGACGAATTGTGTGTTGATGATATGAGAGTCTAACCTTAATCCCTCTCTAGTAATCTTCTTATATACATCCAAGGGGAAACCTAATTAGTTAATAAGGGCAATATGGCCCATCAACAATTACCAACTAATAATATTATAGGTATAATATAATCTATATAATATAAATGATTATAATGGCTACATGATTAAATGTAACAAAATAATTATATTTAATCTTACATTCTCCCTCTTAGTCGAGTAATATTTATCATGAGCATTAGATAATCCTGATCAGGTGTTAACACTCATTTTAGCTTTAAACCAAGAACCATAGCAGAGAAATACAGCCGTTGCGTCATTATGCAACTCAGGACCCCCATTAGTCATACTACAGCCTCAATTTAAAACCTAATAGTTATGATCAAAATACGCAAGTAAGCCCTTTAACGTTTGATTTGTATTTATATTTGTCTATATGTCATTACACCGGCAGAACATATGTTAAAGACATACAAAATCAAAACTGAGGAAAATTCATTATTAAAACGTATGTAAGTACAATATGCTATTAAATAAGGTCTTTAGTAAATCCCATATTCGAAACATGTTCTTCGAAAACTTTGGGTGGGAGACCTTTAGTTATCGGATCCGCAAACATATTTTTAGTACTTATATACTCAATACAAAGATTATTTTCCTCAACTTGTTCACGTACGAACAATTACTTTGTATCGAGATATAAACCAGCTCTAATTGAACTGTTACTGTTCGAGAAACTAACGACAACTGAGTTATCACAGTAAAGCTTCAATGGTCTAGAAATGGAATTAACGATTTTGAGTCCAGTGATCAGATTCCTAAGCAACATTCCATGACAGGTTGCGTTATAAACAGCAATGTATTATGCCATTGATGTGTGCAAAATGCAACATATAAATTACATCAATTGTGGCATAAAACTAACCATTTTTTAGTACTAATGTTGGAAAAAGTATGCTTTGTCTTCCTTTTGTATTTTCAGGATTAAATGAGCTCAAATTAGCAAAAGAAGCAAAAATGCAGCTAAATCTAACATAAATACAAGAAAATGAACAAACGTGGCATGCCTGACCTCCCCGAAAGCATATTCCCAAGCAAAACAAGATAACAGAAGGCTGAACACGCCCCGTGCTCAGTGAACACGGGGGCGTGCCCAAGTGTCAGCATAAAAGACAAATCTGTAGAAGCTTCCATCGCCCACCACGGGGCCGTGCTCAGCGGACACGGGGCCGTGGTCAACTATAAGATTCCCAGAATCCAGGCAAATCTTGCTAGTACAGATATGCTTCTGCACACGCGGTCGTGCCCAGCAGACACGGGGCCGTGGTCAACTAATGCAGACAAGAGCAATTAATGAAGAAAGAGAAGGAGGATGGACACGGGGCCGTGCCCACTGGACACGAGGCCGTGCCCACTGGACACGAGGCCGTGCCTGAGCTACTGTTCAGGCTATAAATAGGGGTGTTTGGCTCATTTGCAAACCATCCCTTGGCACACCACCTCTCTCACACTTCACCCACCACCATCACAACACCATCATCCACCACCATCATCCATTGTCCATCATAGAGTGTGTGAGTCGTCTCGGGATCCAAGATTGATCGTAAGAGTTCTTGACAATCAAAGGCCATGTTTGCCTACGTCTCTTACATCACTTGGTGAAGACAAGTGTCTAGTGTAATACTTTTTATTTTTAATCTTTTCGCACTTTTTACTTGGTTATGTATTAATGACTTTAATAACTAGTTTCTTATGTTGAAGGTGATTCTTCCTTATCGTTTGTCCGTGGTGTCTTGGCATTATTTTATTGTCTATATAAAATAAAAGATTTTCACCATTCATATCTCCACGGTCTATATGGAGGTATGTTGGTTACCTGGTCGGGGGTTAAGGGAACGGTTTGGTAAGAGTCTTGCCTTGTTCAGTGTATAGATCCTGCAAGGACCTGGGTCAAATTTAGTTGGACCTCCTTCAATACCCACCGGTATTGGATGGCGGGGGTCCAAACTCTTTGATCCCCTCATATGTAAGCTACTATTAATACTTTAACCCGGCTACTTAGGACTGTATCCCTGCTGACTCAGACTACTTAGCCGAGGGTAACGTCACCTTCAAAAGAGGGGCCTACCATAATACGCATTAATAACTTAATTAATTATCTTTCAATAATCCGACCCTTTAGGATTGTATCATTGCTGACTCAAACTACTGGGTTGAGGGTAACGTCACCTTCAAAAGAGGGGCCTACTACAATAACTAAGATAATCTCTTAAATAGTGCAAAAGTGCGGAAATAATCAAAGGTTACACTAAACACGAGTCGGAGCCAAGTGATTCATCTTGTCTATCTGTTTTATTTTTATTTTATTTTTCAACATTTTAGTTAGTTTTTATTTTTCTAGTTTAAAACCTTTTTCTAAACTTTTGATTTGATTAGACGTTGAGGATAAACCGGTACTAAAAGCACTTGTGTCCTTGGACGACCTCGATATCTTGCCAACACTATACTACGCTCACGATGGGTGCACTTGCCCATATGTGTGTTTGGTGTTAGTAAAATATCGTGTTTTATAAATTTAAAGCTTGACTAACGTGTAAAAAGGGCTTAAAATATACTTAAATCCATATCACACTTTGCACACATCAAGTTTTTGGCGCCGTTGCCGGGGACACAAGGATTTTAAGAAAGCTTAAAATCGACGGCCTAATCAGTTTTTCAAAACTTTTTCAAAACGCGCGCACATTTTTCTGCATTTTAGTTTAGTTTTGCATTTACAGTAGGTTGAACACGGGCCGTGCTCGCTGAACACGGGGCCGTGCTGCATATTTTTCATAAAACACCCAGATACAATAACTTGAACACGGGCCGTGCTCACTGAACACGCCCCCGTGCTCAACAAAATCAGTAACTTTAATTAAAACGCCCAGATACAGATTCTGTACACGGGGCCGTGTCCAGCCTCTGTTTCCGTTTTTATTTTTGTTTTATGATCTCGAGACGTTGTTGTGGTCTGCTGAGTGATTCTTATGGATCAATACTCAGGAGGTTACAATTACACCTATGAGGAGGTTGATTATAGGAGTAACTATTGCAATAATTGTGGTGACCCGCACTCGGTTCAATATTGTAACTTGTATCAACTGTCCACTTCATACACCTGCTATGAGGAGCCCAGGTACGAGCCATCAACTTCATACACATCCTATGAAGACCAAAGGTATGAACCTTCTCCCTCATACTCATATTTTGATGAACCAATGTATGAGCCTTCATACCCATTCTTTGAGGAACCAAGGTATGAGCCACCACTTTCATATGCTTACTATGAGGAACCATGGCGTGAACAACCCACCTCATATGAGTATTATGAAGAACAAAATTACGACCCTTATCCATCATATATTTACAATGAAGAACAATGGTGTGAACCACCTACTTCATATGGGTATTATGATGAACAAAGGATCGAACAACTGGATTCAAGCTTTAAAAATTCCGATCCTTTTTCTATAACCGAAGTGACCGATAGGATATTAGAACACCTTAAAGTTATCGAGCGCTATATAAAAGAATCTCGCGCAAGGGAAGAGGAGTCCCGCGCGAGAGAATAATTTATTAAAGAAGAGATAACTGAAAGTGTAAAATGGAAGAACAAACAAGTGAAAACCCGACACATGAGTTAAACAACGAAAAAGGTGAGCCCGTCAACGTTAAAATTCAAGAAGAGTCTAATTTTGAAGAAATTAATCTCTTATCACCTTCTTTTGAAAATCATTGTTTAGTTCCAACTCATGCTAAGTTTTTAAAAGAATTAAACACTAACACTAAAATTGACGAAATGGTAAGCGTTAAGTTAACTAATGATCAAACCTCGCTAATAAAAGAAGACCCATTTGAAATCAACATTACACCGGTTCCATGTTTTTTTCAAAATTCATTTATTAGTAATGTCACGATTGATAAAGATATTTGCGTTAACATAATGCCCAACTACATTTTCGAAAAATTAAGTATTAGTGATTTTTCTCCACTTCAAATACCCATCTTTCTTCATGGATTCAAGCTCATCGTTCATTGCTTTACTCCATTCAAAAGACTGATCACTGCTAATGGCTTCATTATACGAGATATGATCATTGAGCTTTCCAACATCCATTTCAGCTTCAGTCATGTAGGTAACATAATCATCCCAATTAATAGGCCTTCTAGGCCTAGATGACCTCCTGAGTTGATTATCGGGTTCAGCGCTGTCTTGGTTTTGAGCGTTTGATGTGCCTTCGTTATGAGGTATAACGGGTTCTGTTTGTGGAGGTGAATTTGGAGTTAGTGTAGTAATTTCAGGCGTAGTTTTTGCATCGGGTACAAGAGGAGTAAACAAAGTTATGGTAAGCGACGACCCCCCGCCCCCCTGCGGACTGTTTTAGTGTCAAGTTTCCTTAAGAAAGGATTGCAAAGTTTTGCTTCAGCAATGCAGCCCCATACTTCCATATATTTAAGACTAGGTTTCCTTCATGTCCAAAGTTCATAAGGAGTTTTAGGGAAAAACTTAGAAGGAACTCTATTGAGTATATGAACAGCTGCTTTTAATGCTTCAGTCCAGAGGAATAATGGTAAATTAGTGTTTGCTAACATACTGCGCACCATGTTCATTAGGGTACGGTTTCTACGTTCAGCTACACTGTTCTGCTGAGGTGTACCAGGCATGGTATATTGGTTCACAATCCCCTGGCCCTTACAAAACTCATAAAATGGACAAAGAGCTTGACCCACATCAGTATGTCTTCCATAATATTCATTGCCTCTATCTGAACTCACAACTTTAATTTGATGATCTAGTTGTTTTTCAACTTCAGCTTTATAATCTTTAAAAGTTGTAAGAGATTCAAATTTTTTCTTAATGATATACAAGTATATATAATAAGAATAATCATCAATGAAAGTGATAAATGAAGTATGTCCAGTTATGCCAGCGATGGGGTAAGGACCACTAATGTCTGATACCATATATTGATCAGTTCTGTTTAAATGTAATGGAAAACATGTAAATAATATATGTTACAGCAGATAGGCCAACAGAAAATTCAGAGACAGATGCAGTCGCGCAGTTCGACATGATAGTCAGCTTGCTCTGGTTCCCGTTTAGGATGTATGTTCTTGATGGTAGTACCGAAATCTAGGGTTTGGATTTCGTGAATATGGAGAGAGAGGGGAGATGAATTGTGTGATGATGTTATGAGAGTCTAACCTTAATCTATCTCTAGTAATCTCCTTATATACACCTAAGGGGAAACCTAATTAGTTAATAAGGGTAATATGGTCCATCAACGATTGCCAACTAATTATATCATAGGCATAACATATTTTGATATATATATAATATAAACGATTATAATGTCTACATGATTAAATATAACATAATAACTATATTTAATCTTACATGTCGATGATATTTTCATAACTTCCTTCTTTACTACTCTTATCTGACGTGCCTTTTCTTCACATTTAGTAGAGTTTCTCATGAGTAATTTCTATTTATACTTCGTTGTCCAACTTTGAGTCATTGCAACCGAAATATTAGCTTCTGGATTGTTTTAATTGTATATGTCAATCAACATTGGCAAGAGATGTCATGGGCACACACAACCCATGTAGTACACTAGCTAGCTAACCCCAAGTTCAAACTCCTCTCCACGTGAACTCGTGTCACTGTGACATATGATATCGAAGTCATGTTGGTGCATTATGTTAAGCAATCTTCGACAAACGAATTACAAACAAAAAATAGAATAGTTAAACTTGGATGTAACGAATGTATGTATACTAACTAAACAACTCAGACTCTTACTCGAATACAAATGGAAAAACAACTTAATTCAAAAATTAAACTAAACAAGATAAACCAAACTTTTTGAATAATAATAAAACTAAATATTGTTCTTGATCTCCTCCATCCATCTCTTGAGATCATATGAACCACCCTCTCGATGTTTGTCATGACTATATAGAGGCCTTCACAAAACTCAAACATCTTTTTGTTCGGCAAACTTTTGGTAAACATGTTAGATTATGCATAAGTAGCTTTCTATTTCAAATTATTTATAATTCAAGTTGTGTAAACTATAAGTTTTAACTTATATACTAGGTGTAGTACCCGTGTAACCACACGGGTAGGTTTAGTAATGATCGAAATCAAATACTAAAAAACAGATTATAATATATCATTTAAATTTTGGTCTTTATTTCTATATCTTTATAAAGTAATGTTGAAGACAGTATGTGTGACCACACGGTTAGTTTTAATAACCATCGAAATAGATTATAATACATCATTTAAATTGTTTGTATTTAGTTCATGTTTGATATAGAAATTAGCTAACTAACTCAAAATTTCTTGTCTAAACTGAAAGCATGACGTAATTTTATATTGTCTAATAATTAAAGCCTGACCTAATTCAAATAACCAAATGTTATTAAACAGTTCAATAAAGCCCCTTATATTTGATCCAATTAAGCTTACTAATGGATTAGATTTTGTAGGCCCGTTAAAACCCTTCTATCAAATATGTATTAGATTTGTTAAAGACATGTATGAAATGTCCTTAATACCCTTATCCCTTAATATCTCTTAATATTCCTTAATACCCTTATCCCTTAATACCCGTAACATAGGCAGATTTACATCAGATTATAATATATCATTTAAATTCTGGCCTTTAGTTCTATTTATACTATATTAGACCATGTTTTATAGATAAGTATTATTTTAGTTTAATCTTTTCTAATTAATTTATATATAATTCTCCTACTAAATATTAGTTAGTTTAATTTCTTATGAATAATTATTTTTTAGTTTAATCTCCTTGTCATCATCACATTTCTCCAAAAATGCAACTTGACTGTTATAAGTTGTATGAAATGACTAACATCATCACCGATCATTATCATCATCACACTTCTCCAAAAATCTCCAAATATCTCTCTCAACTCTCAACAGTCAACACAGATCTTCATCATCTTCATCCAGCTTCATCATCTTCATCCATCTTTGTAACACCCTAAAATTTTACCCATAAATTTATACAAAATATAGTTTAAGTACACGTCATTCTTTAACAAAGATCATACATATTTAGAACCTTAGTCTACTAATGACTAAGTTAAAACGTTTCAAAAAAATTTGTTTAACAATAGTTTACAACCCATATACCAGAACTACAAAAGATTCATATAATAGCGGAAGCTTCATAAGACGTGTTCGGTTCTTCGGAGTTGCTTGATCACCATCCGTAAAGTCCATCTAGTTACCTAGGGTCAAAACCGTTAATCATTAGTTTTGACATCATTATATAACATTTTAAATACAAGATCTAACATTTTAACCTTGAAAAGCAAATAAAAAAAAAATATAATGTCTACCGTAAATTACGGTATCACCGTAATTTACGGTGAGGCCTGGAATTATTTGGTCACCGTAACTCAGTAGACTTTTGCCGTAACAAGTTGACCATCACCGTAAATTACGGTACTACCGTAATTTACGGTGGAACCTGGAAATCCATGTCTTGATTTGTTAGTTCATTTCCTTCAAACCAAATTTCGAAATTTGCCTTGCAAACAACCCATTTCATCTAAAACTAGTATTCCTAGCATGAGATAAACATTAACCAATAGCGTAGTACAATCTACATATTTCCGGAATATAATTTATGATTTACTCGATTATTTGACCCGTTTGGCTCGTCTACGGAATCCTTTCCTATGACGACTACCAAAGAGTACCATCCGTATTTAACAATCATTATAGCGACTTCATCGTGTAACCAAAACAACTCTTATTCAAGGATTCAAATACACACTAAAATCATCAAGCCTAATAATGTAACGGGTCAAGTTACATACCTTCAAAGTTTGCCCTTCAAACGTGGTTCGCCTCCCGCTTGTCCACTTGACGCTCCTGCGTCCGATCCTATAGAGTTCATTCACAATGCGTTTTAGAACTCTATTTAAATCATGATTCGTATATTTCGCCAAAACATCATGATTATGAGTTTAAGCTCAGAATTTCTGTTTTAGGCCTTCATAGAGGCATTTCATCAAACACTTTAAAGGCAGAATTTTATATCTCTCATATTCAAGTTTATAGCTTGTTAGTTAGCTAACTAAATCATCAATATAACCTTCATACATCATTTACACATCATGCATTTTCTGAAATCATTTTCCAAGATTCAATTACACTAAAATATTCATTCCAAATCCTAGTGTTCATCATCATATTTTAAAACCCATAATCCACTTTCAAGGTGTTCATGAAATTTCCAGAATTTGGTAGTGATTTCACATGTAGTTGGCTAGATTTCACATCTAGACACCATATCAACTCTAATCTAACTACATAACACACATGCAACCTCAAATTCCAGATTTTACAAAATCATAAGAAATTCAAGTTGAAGGATTTCATCAGATTTTACATACCTTAGAATCCTCTCGAAATGAGGATCACGAATCTATGCTCTAATTTCAATTTCGACTTGGATTGAGCCTTCAATTGAGAGTTCTAGTGAATTTTTTTTTTGATTTTGTGAGAGTGGGTGTCGCCCTGCTCTGTTTGTACGACCAGACATCTCCCATTTGGGGGTGTTTGGCTTGTTTTATTAGTTTAGTAACACTTAAGTTTTTAATTGTTACAACTTAAGCCCCTCCATTTGATAAATGTTTATTTTAATTGCTTTATAACCCTATTATGGATTATTTCTAAACTTGTAACTAGCTAGGTCAAATTTCCTAGTTAGTAAATTCTTGTTTATTTATACTTAATATTTCAAATATAAGATATTATATTTTCGGGGTGTTACAATCTTCATCTTGAAAACAGAGGTTTGAATCATCATCTTATCTATATATATTTTTGATATTTGTGATGTTTTTGTAAAAAACAGAGGGTTGATTTGGGTATTTTGTTTCAGTTTTTGATAATGATAATCTGAATGCCGCATGATGATGATGATGAAAATCAGTTTTTTGTGAATGTTTTTTGAAAAAACAGAGGGTTGATTTGGGTATTTAGGTTTCAGTTTTTGATAATGATAATCTGAATGCCGCATGATGATGATGATGATGTTAATCAGTTATTTGTGAATCAGTTTTTGATAATCAGTTTTTTATAATCAGTTCTTTGATAATCAGTTTTTGATAATCAGTTCTTTGATAATCTGAATGCCGTATGATGATGATAATCACTTATTTGTGAATGGGTTGATTTGGGTATTTTGCTTTCAGTTTTTCAGGTTTGTTTGTTCTGTTTTGGTTCTGTTCTGTTTTGTTCTGTTTGTTTGTTTTGTTTTTGTTCTGATTTGTTATGTTTGTTTGTTTTGCTTTGAAAAAACAGAGGGTTGATTTATTTTGCTTTGTTCAGGTTTGTTTGTGATGTTTTTTGTGAAAATTTTGTACAGAATGGCTGTGGATGTAAAGATACGCAAAACACCAACTACGAAGGCGAGAACACTTGACAACCTCCTAGAAGATAGTACGGTGCACATAAGGAAGTGATTGATCAAAACGATCAATTGCATATGAATGAATACAACCCCAGTGGTAGATATGTAATTAGCGAGCTCTGGAATTTCAAGGAAAATCTAAGAGCTACACTGGCGTTATATTCATTCATATGAATGAATATAACCCAAGTGGCAGATATGTAATTAGCTACACTGGGGTTATATTCATTCATATCTGCTACATTCCGAAGTGCACCATCAGTAAAGATCCACAATTGCTTGTGGTGGTATGACGTTTTGTCTCTGTATTGTATGTTACAGTCTTTTGTTATCTAGTCTGTAAGTTCCGTCAAGTCTACGAAGTTGGTATGACGTTTTGTCTCTGTATTGTATGTATTAAAACTTTACATTTAATATACAATTTAGGCTTTAATAATTTGTTATAAAAAATATTAACAATGCCAATACAACTTTCATCAACAACTCTCCTTAAATATCAGGTTATGTGAATGATATGAGAGAACCAACTGGATCAATTTTTTCTGTAATAAGCAACTCTTCTGGAAGATGTTCTCCTTTCATCAGTTACAATAGATAAATCAACATTCAATGAATGATTAATAGTTATAAGAAAACTCTATAGAGAATACAGTTTGTAATATTTGTTAATGGGCTGCTCTCAATGTTATGATTTGACGATTCAAGTTGTGTGACCATTGAAGATACAAACAATGATAGATTGGTGATTTATACTTAGTGTTGTTAAAAAACTGTTTTGAAAACACTTTTGGCTTAAAACATTGGTTTCAAACACTGTCCTTAAATCAACAGTAGTTTCAAACAGTGTTAACCCAAAAATGGTTTCAAAACATATCATTAACAACACTATTTTAACCGAACAGTGACAAACTAAACTACTGCTTCTTCCTTCCATTGTTGCATGTCAAGCACTGATGTTTGACATTCAGTGGTTTCCTCAAAGTTGATCAGTCCTTGAGTGGGCACTACTTTAATCAACAGCAGTACTTATATAGCATCAGTAGATTGAACCAGCAGTGTTTAATCCTTAACAGTCTTCAGGGCTTCATCAGCAGTTTGAAGGACAGCAACTGTTGTATAGAGACAGTGGATAGAGGACATAAGATGTTATAAACACTTTCAAGGGGAAAGCCTGGTGTAAACTACTGCTTATGATGAATGATTAATAGTAATAAGAAAACTCTATACACCATACAGTTACTGAATTTAGGCACAAGTTATCAAATCCACCTGAGAAGGTTTCCACGACAGCGCCAAAAAATATCATTAACAACACTATTTTAACCGAACAGTGGTTTCAAACACTGCTAACCTTAACCACTGATTCTATACAATATAAGTGACAAACTAAACTACTGCTTCTTCCTTCCATTGTTGCATGTCAAGCACTGATGTTTGACACCCAGTGGTTTCTTCAAAGTTGATCAGTCCTTAAGTGGGCAGTACTTTAATCAACATCAGTACTTAGATAGCATCAGCAGATTGAACCACCAGTGTTTAATCCTTAACAGTCTTCAGGACTTCATCAGCAGTTTGAAGGACAGCAACTGTTGTATAGAGACAGTGGATAGAGGACATCAGATGTTATAAACACTTTCAAGGGGAAATGTAAAGCCCCAAAATCTGAATGTTAATATTTTTCGTGTGTTCCTATATGACACGCCATGAAATAAATAACTAGGCTATTTAACCTAGTTAAGGGTATGGTCAAAAGTATTAAATGATGAAGGTAGTGTCAGTTATGTTTTAAAGGCAAACCCGAGGGGCTAAAGTGGAACAAATGAAAGTTTCTTACTAATTAAAAGATCAACACACACACACAAACACACATACGTGTGTGTTCGTGAAGCTTCAGGAGCTCTCAAGAGCTCCAAACCCTAACTCACATAAATCACCAAAGTGAAGGGTGAATCGAAGCTCAAATTCAAGAAGGAACACGGATTAATGATCACCTTAACGAGGGGATCATAAGGTATGTCTTAAATCTAAGATTTGTGATCATGTGTGAAGTGGGTTATGTTCAAATCCGTGAGTTAATATGAAATTGATCATGTACAAGGGTTAGAATCATCGTATAGAACATGGGTTACGTATGGTTTGTGTTAATTTGATGATTAGAGGTGAAACCCGTTAGTTAGGGTGAAGATGATGACTAGAATCACCACCCATGTCCGAGTCTTGTTGAAAGATTGATGTATTATGTAGGTATGATGAATACTTGTTAGATGAATTAGGAGAAATGTGATGATGATATGTTTGATGTTTATTTGGGAATAATACATGATGATTAGTAGTAGGTTTTGATGGGTTATGTATGAGTTCAGAAGATTTATGCATGAATTAGTTGTACGTTATGCTTAAAAGGTAGTACGCACATCAAGTGTAGGATGAAATGTATATAGTGTCGTCCGTATAGTCGATTATGATGTTACGAGTATGTGATGATAAGTCGATAGTTAAATATGGTTAATAGTTGACTTTTGAAAGTCAACTAAGTATAAGAAACATGATTTGACTCGTTGTTGTAAAAGCAGGATTATAGGAAGTCGTTTGATACATGTTATGTTAATATGCGTTAATTTTGATTACATGATGAATTACATGTGCTGGAAAGGATATGAAGTTGATTATATGTTTTATGCTTGTTAGAAATGACTAAGGAAAGTTAAGTGTGAAATATGCGATTGACATGATTGTTAACATGTACAAATGAGTATGCTAATAAGAGTGTGATTTCGATGAAATGAAAGTATAGGAATCACGTCGAGACGGGCTCAAGCATGAGGTGTTAACGGGTCAAGAAGAGGCAAGGAATCGGATACGAGCACGGACGCATAAGGTAAGTGATTTCTGTAATCACTTCTTAGTTCGATTAAGTAATATGGTGTTTTAATTAACTAAACATGATGTTTGGGGTCAAATATGTGTTGTAGTCTTTCGTCGTAATTGATGGGATTAAAGTTGACCAAAATGCCCTTGATGGGTATTTTGGGCAAACGATCTTAAAAGTAAGCTTAGAAACAAGTTATTCGATTAGTGTAATGTTTTGGTCAAGTATGAAAGTGGGGAGTATGGTTTTGTTAGTCATAGACCAATTAATGCGTGAATACCGTTAAACGGGTCAAAATAAGCATTTAGGTGTAAACGGGATTTTATCACGTAAGGAATCCGTGGTTTGAGATTAATATGATAGGAGATATTGAAATAATGAATTTCATGAGCTTAAAGCTCAAATGAACATGTTGTTGTGATAAAATTATGAACGGGTCAAATCTTGGTAAAAAGGGTAGTAAGCCGAAGACTTAAAAGTCTAGAATTTTGTTAATCCGGATGTCGGATCTTAACTCCATAAGATGGAGAATTAAATTACGGACACGTAGGAAAAAGAATCGGGTAAAACGGACCAATAACGAAGAAGTTATGACCGTTTCCGTGAAATTCGGTTGTGCTGGGAATCTGCACCACAGCAACAACAACATTCTGTCATTTTCAGGGCGTCGCGCCACGCGACGGGGTGTCTGTTTGGCGAAAATCGTTCGTTTGCTCTGTTTTGTCTTGGGAACTCGTTTAAACGTGTTTCAAGTTACGTATGACTAATTTAACTTACGTTTTTATGAGCATACGTGTATGCATATATGTAGGTAGGCAAGTATGTATGTTGTATGCATCTATCCACGTATGTAGAAATGTATGTAAGCAGGTATGCGCGAACGTATGTAAGAATATAAGTGTGTGAACAGGTACACGCGGATATATGAAGGTGTATATAAGTAGGTAAGTATGAGTTGGGTATGTTGCAAAGAGGGACGTATGTATGTATATATGTATAACGTCATGAGTGTGCGGAATGATGTAGATATGGGTGTATGTAGATATGCGTGTATTATCGTAGTTGTGTTTATAAGTGGGCATGTACGTAATTGATTATGTGTGACCATATGAAAATGATTATAGGTGATCGTAAATATATGTAAGTATGTATGTAGGCGGGCATGTATGTGTGGGAGTATGTATGCAAGCAGGTATGCATACACGTGTGTACGTATGTATGTATGGAGATGATATGAATGAAGTTTAGGTACAGTGTAGAAGACTCACCGGAGGTGAGGTACTCAGGAGGAACGTTTAATGTAAAGGAATAATGGAACGGAAATAATCCAAGGCTAATCATCGTTTATATTTATAACATGCATTAATGTCTTGTATGTTTTTGCTGAGTACAGGTTGTTCGAGCCAGATTATCTTTCTGAAGAGGAGCGATTAAAGACTGAGTCACAAGATAGATTGTACGGGAGTGTTGAGTACGTAACTGAGTGAAGCTAGGTTATGTTTTCTTATTGAAAATGAGTATAATAAAATGTATTTATTGAAAAAGAATTAACCTTAAAAATGAATTTAAGTGCGTCAAGGTGTTTGTAACGAACGAAATTTTTTATGGTACAAATTTCCGCTGCGACTTTTGTCAAATACGTTTTAGGGTGTTACAGGAAAGCCTGGTGTAAACTACTGCTTATGATAAATCCACTGTTGTGAACCAGTTTTGGCTTTAATTATCTGTACCTCTGATAGGGTTCAATCCCAATACTCTTTAGATTATTTTTCAGTACTGTAAAACTTATCAAAGTTTGAATTTTCTTCATTCATTCAATAATAAACCATAGTATTACAAAATTATGATTTTGAAAAATAATAAAAATTAAATTATGTTGGAGTAGAAGAGGCAACTTCATCCAGCAGTGCAATGCTACTCCAGGTTTGCTTATAATATTTATCACTAACCATACCAACTTTTTTGTTGAGTTCTTCAGCGTTTCTCTGATCTTGGAGTGACCATGTTGAAAATTTGATTTTAAGATCAGTAGTATCCGACCAGTGGTAGAAGGTTTTCCTTGCCATTTAGGAAGAATGTGAGTGTTTTTGGACGGTTTGCTTTAGGATGAACGTTTTTTTTAAATTGAAGTGTTGATGTTTTCAAGTAAACTAATAATGATCCTTTATAGTGTTTAAAATGTTTGATAGGATAACTGAAGAGACGTCTCCTAATTATGATAACCTTTTTTGAAGGTTTCAATTTTGTTCTTTGGTTTTCTAGATATTTAATTTTACTTGTTTTCCCATGAAAACTCATTTTTCAAAGGTTTTGCATTAAAATGTTTGATAGGGTGACTGAACAGAGATCTCCCATATACACGTTTTTGACTGTTAAATCATAAAATGTACATGGTTTTTAAGTATAAATGTTTATTTAATGATTGCATTTAAATCTGACCTTTGGCCTGTTTACATATATTCTATATAATAGCATTGCTAATAAAAAGTTTTTTCATCAAAACAGATTTATTCAGTGAAACAGAAGAGCAACTATTATTATTTTTCCTTAATTCTTATAAATATACTAAAATGGAGTCATATACTTCTGCAAAATCTGACGATTTCAAGCAACGTTTTATTAAACAAATCGAAGACCAAGTTTTGGCTGATAGGTATACTCTTCAAGAGTTGAAGAGGTGTTTTAACGGTCTGGAAGTTGGTATGCTAACAAGAGACCAGGTTTCGAGGGACTTGAGGGCGATGCCGACTACTTCCGTTCGTCACCTGTGTGTTGCGAATAATATAGAATGTGGAGAAAGAGACCTGGAGTTCATGAGAAAGATCAATGAGATACATCGAGAGGTTCAGCGCTCCATGGAGTTGAGGTTAAAGTTTCTTGATTCTTGTTATTAGAGTTAGACGTGTCTGATTAGTTTTCTTTTTTGTATGTAATTGCTACTTTCTTAATACTTCATATTTTAATCGTATTAATTTGTCAGCAGTTTTTACATTCCACTGCTTCATTCCAAGCAGGGCTTTGTTCTTTAGCAACACTTGAGTTAGGATAGTAGATTAAGTAGCAGCACCTTGTCTTCAGCAGTTGTTGTACACAAGCAGTACTTAATGGACAGTAGTTGTAGTATACAAACAATGGATGAGGGCCATCAGATGTTATAACCACTTTCAAGGGGATAGTCTAATGCAAACAGCTGCTTATGATGAATCCACTGATGTGAACCAGTTTTGGCTCTTATTATCTGTTCCTCTGATAGGGTTCAATCCCAACAAAAGAGGCGCATCAAATTCAGATTATAATATATCATTTAAATTGTGGTCTTTAGTTCTATATCTTTATAAAATAATGTTAAATACAGTATGTATTAGTATTATAATAACCATAATGATAAAAGTTTTTGTCTATGTAAACTATCATGTGAACAAATATTTGATGAATTGACATTCGCACAAACTTTCATTAAAAGCAGTCTTATTTGGCCCAAACAAAACTTGTTCTTAGTTAAGTGTAACAAACGGATTTTCTTTAGTGGATAAGATCAAAATACATCTAACATTCTATAAAAAAACATCATTAATAACACTATCTCGATGGTTAATAAAAATATTATGATATTGAAAAATAAGATGGTGGTACCTCTTCTTCTAATTTGAAAACTTTAATATTGAAATGCTGATGAAATTGTTCTTTTGCATAATTAATATAAAACTGCTATATTAGCCATAACATAAGAGCAAATACACCCCAAATAGAACAAAAGCAACAAACAAACTACACAGAAGCCTATACAAAATCCAAGTTTTACAAAATTGTTCCAGCTATCTAAGGTGAGATCCGCAATTTTTCTCCTTTTAACCATCCACTGGTATGATTTCATTCTGCCTTTATACTTTCCAGGAGATGTGTTAATGTATCCATATACTTTAGTTCAAAAACCCTCTCGTCTCGGTTCTTCCAATAAAGCTCTAAAAACATTTCATAAATTCAGCCAATTTCACTACATACAAATAGAAAAAAACGTAAATGGAAAGAACTACATTGATATGAAACCACCAAATCACAAAACCACTTTATTACCCTTCGCTTCCACACTTTCAACACATCCAAACACTTTCAACACACATCCAAACAGTGGTTTCAACCACTATTTTAACCCAACAATGGTTTCAAACCTCCGTTTTAACCGAACAGTAGTTTCAAGCAGTGGTTTGAACAAATATTATTTCAATTTTTAAACTCAACTAAAACAAATTAATAACGTTAAAAATTACGATCATTAATATACCTTCATGATGATAGCATATGCATGATTTTTCTTTGCGTTGTGGCATTCATCAAATATTAACACCTTGATAGTATCCAACGTTAAGAATCTATGCCTGAATGCATTCCTTAAAATGTCAGGGGTCATGACCAATAGCTGTAAGAATGATGTATAACATATACGTGTGTTCAGTTTAAATTGAAAAATAAAAACTACATGATACAACAAAGGTAAAGAGTAACACAATAAAAGTTTATTACTCAAGACTGCATTTGTCTGCCTCAGGGGTACTTTACGTATTTGATCATTAGTCAAAATTCTGATGAGATTGTATGCGGTCAACAAAAAAGTCAAATGTTGACTTGTCATACCTGATTCTGATATCGTTGTTTCTTCCAATCAGCAGCATTCCAAAAATCAACACCTTTTCACCCCAATACTCCTCCACTTTCAAATCAAGGTGCTTTCTCACATACTCCGCTTGCTAATAAGACAGACAAAGCTTCCATTAGTATGCTTTAACCACATGTTGAAAACATGTTCAAGAAACAACTAAGTCAACCGACATACCTGTTTGACCAATACAACAGTGGGTACCAACTACCAAGAACACAGCAATACACGGGGAGGGTTTTTTCAGCAAATAAGCGTAGTGACATAAAAGCATAATCGCGATCAACGTCTTGCCTGATCCCGTCTCCATGAACACTATAGTGTTCTCCTTAATTGCCTGAGCTAATGCTTCTATCTGATAACTGCTATATTAGCCATAACATAAGAACAAATACACCCCAAATAGAACAAAAACAACAAACAAATTACAGAGAAGCCTATACAAAATCCAAGTTTTACAAAATTGTTCCAGCTATCTAAGGTGAGATCCGCAATTTTTCTCCTTTTAACCATCCACCGGTATGATTTCATTCTCCCTTTATACTTTCCAGGAGATGTGTTGGTGTATCCATATACTTTAGTTCAAAAACCCTCTCGTCTCGGTTCTTCCAATAAAGCTCTAAAAACATTTCATAAATTCAGCCAATTTCACCACATACAAATAGAAAAAAAACGTAAATGGAAAGAACTACATTGATATGAAACCACCAAATCACAAAACCACTTTATTACCCTTCGCTTCCACACTTTCAACACATCCAAACACTTTCAACACACATCCAAACAGTGGTTCCAACGACTGTTTTAACCCAACAATGGTTTCAAACCTCCGTTTTAACCGAACAGTAGTTTCAAGCAGTGGTTTGAACAAAACAGTGGTTTGAACCACCGTTTTAACCCCAACAGTGGTTTCAACCACCGTTTTAACCCAACACTGGTTTCAACCACCGTTTTAACCCAACAGTGGTTTCAACCACTATTTTCTACACAAAACACTGTTTAACCGAATAGTCGTTTGAAACATCTGTTTTATATTCTAACATCTGTTCACAACAAACAGAGGTTTCAAACATAAAACAGACCTTTGCCAAATACATGTTTCACAACAAACTTAATTTATACTATCTATTATCTAAACCGCTTTTCTGAACCACAAGTGATGATTGCATAATGATCCAACATTCCATTCAGATTAGCACCAATAAGATTCTTCGCTGCTAACAGTTCCATTGAGATTAGCATAAGGATCCAACATTCCATTCGATTCGATTAAACCAAAACTCGTCCGATGAAACAGGTGCCCACTTCATCCATCCATCTCTACACAAAATTCAATCCCTAAACTAAATAATAAAAATGAAGATGTTATCATCCCATGAAATTAATTTGAACCAAGAATATGTGAGAGCACATACCTTGGTTTACCAAAACTTTTGGTTCACATTAATAAACTTAATTAAAAATCAAAATCCGTTCAATCAGTCGATTATTAGGCACAAATTATCACAAGTTCAAATCATAAACATAAAGCACAATCGGTTTAACAATTGTGAATACAATAAATAATTTTATTTCAACCCGCAAACCTTTGCAAAACTCACCTACATCAACAACTACTGCTACTGCTGCTGAATCAACAACTGCTGCTGAACCTCACAAATTCAATCTTCATATTCCTGAACCTCACAAATTCAATCATTTTGGTTTAACGATGGTGAATACAATAAATAATATAATTTCAATCAGTCGATTATTAACTGAACCTCACAAATTCAATCTTCATATTCATGCATCAACAACTATTGCTGCTGAATTTGACGTTGATTCGGCTGCAACACAACTGGAGCTAGAAACCCAACTGTCTCTTTCTTCTCTATTCATGGTGAAGTTGCAAAACATTTATATTTTCAGAGGGTCACGCTCAGATTAGGAGGTCGGTGACTTTGTCGAGGGTTGTCAGGAAATGCTATCACTTTGCATTTCCTGACAACCTCGACAACGTCACCGACCCCTCCAAGTTTTCCACCAAAACACTCTCACTGGTTGCTTCTTCAACAAAGTTACATACAGCCTCAAAAACTTGGATTTCTTACAGTTACATCGCTTGCAAGCCTCCACCTCTCCAGCAGTTTCCGCTCTACGCCTATAAAATTCAACCAAAACGTTAATAACCATTACGCTTAGCATATTGAAACGTTATACACCGACACTATAATGATCTATATATCTATATATAAAACTGAAACTCATACCTGAAACTCTTTCTTCTTGCCACCAGACCTTTCTCCAATAACGTTGTCATCAATTCTAACTTCACCTTTATAAGCAAGAACATATCTTCCTTTATAATAACTAATAACTAATAACTCTTAAGTTGGTTCTCATACCTGAAACTCTTTCTTCTTCTACCACAGATACATACTGATGACACGGAAATCCCCATTACCTAAATTAACAATCAACTTGTTACTCACAACCATAGTAATTAGTAATTTCAATAAAAAAAACTCGTTCATCACCATTTGTAAGATCGGGGTATTCATATTTTTTAACTCTGTATAAGATTATACTGCACAAATATCAGCTCATAAAACTCTGCCAAACATAAATGCTTTTTAACCTAGTGAAATTAGCTCATAATACTCTGCCAAACATAAATGCTTTTTATCCCCTAGGTTATTAATGATATATGTTTGTTTATGGGCTCATAATCTACACATCGAGGGTCAGGTAACGATTAACAACAGGTCATACAAATACAATAATATTCAAATCGATGGTAAAGATGATGAATAAACAATACATGAGGGTCAAGATTCGGTGTAATATTCAACTACATGTGCCCTGATGACTCTAAAAACCCTAATATGGTTCCAGTAAATAAAAAGTAAGAAATCGAAAGAAAAGGCAAGAAAACCAAGATTGAATGTTACCAAAGAGATGGAATTGTACCTTTGTGATGAAGATTTCGTAAGGCTGAAGGACGGCAGACAGAATTAGGGCAGAAGATTTCGATATGAAGAAGAAATTGAAATAATTCCAGATTCTTGCCAAAGAAGAAAGATTTATCTTTCAAAAGAGGGGCCTGCTACTGTGAACCGAATGATTTATCTTTCAAAAGACTGTGAATTTTAGAGAGAGAGAGTTGAGAGAGAAATTGATTAGAGAGGGTAATTGATTGAAGACGATGATAGGTTATATATCTGGAGCCATAATTTTGAATTTTGAATTTGGAGCCATAATTTTGATTTTGAATCATCAGTGGTTGATTTTGAATCATCAGTTCGTGACTTTTGGAGTTGGCCAGTGGTTTGGATGATCATCAGTGTTTGCCCTTTTGCCCATTTAGATACTGATTATATATTTTAGATAGATTATTAATTAATAGATATGATTACTTCTTACAGTGCATTAATTGCTGATTTCTTCTCCCCATGCAATTTCAAACTTTCCTCCTAAAGAAATCTCTTATTTACTAATAATAAAATCTGATTATATATTTTAGAAAGATTTATACATATCTAAATATTGAAAAAGGAATTATGACATCAGCGATTACATGTGGCATACCTTAGAAATTGACACATTGGCAGTTTTACATCAGCTCATAATCTCTTATTATAGATAGTATAGATGTAATGATAGTTAACAATAATTATCTATGATATATTAGACTTTTTAATTGTATAAATTTATTTCAAAATTGTTATGTTTTTCTTTAAATTTTATAGAAAGAAATTAACACATTTTCCTTATTATAGGTGGGTTATAAGAAGTTTTTGTATGAGATTTATCATCCTTTACTTACGTAAGATATTTTCTTTATTCAATTTGTGGAATACACGGGTGTATAACCTAGTTCGTAACAAATTAACAAATATAATAAAATTTGATGTAAAATTCGTACTATTTTAATACCCTTCACCGAAAATAAAACTATATAAAAAATTGTATACCAATGGGGGTGGTGGTCTATTGGACCCTTCACCGAAAATAAAACTAAATAAACAAATCTTATACCAATGGGGGTGGTGGTCTATTGTAAAAAATAAAACCTTTAAACACTTTGAAAAAAGGTCTTTGATCTAAGTCGCACAACCGACAAGAATTAAAAAGAAATTTGCCGTAAAAAAAGTATAAACAAATCTGATTTTTTCAAACTGATAAAATTAAAGTAGATCGACAATGTTAAACATAATAATAAAAACGTGGGGTCCTTAATAAAAGAGACTATAGTTTACTGTTAATAAGAGTCATAAAGCTGGTTACAGTGGCCTAATAATCTAAAATAATTGATTGATAGTTTTCGTACTTGTTCTGTACGTATTTTACAACACGAGGAACTTTATTTTTTAAAACACTCAATTTTGAACCTAAAATCTTTAACCCGAATTACCTTTTAAAGCTACGTTTATAAGTCCAAAATCTGACCATAACTCCATAAGGATTTGGCGATTTGGATTAAACCGGATCAAGGGTGAAACTACAAGATTTTTAAACTCAAGACCGGACCTGTTAGGTCTTGGTCTTGAACCTAAAATCTTTAACCGGATTACCTTATAAAGCTATGCTTAAACGTCAAAAATCAGAGCAGACTACTTTGGATAAAACCATATCAAGGCTGAAACTACAAGATGTTTAAACCCAAGGCTGGACCAATTAGGTATTGGATGGTTTAAGCGAAGGCTAGTTATGCTGCTGACTTATTGGTCAAAGCGATTTAAATGGTTTTTTTTTTCAGAAATAAATATGTATGTATTTTTTTTTAACGGCCAACAAATGTTTTTATTAATCAAAGGACTAAACGCATTAGCCCACGCCAAAAGTTACAACACGACCAAATAGTCATTCGCTTGAACTAAACACATTTACTTGAGACATCAATATTACACCATTCGCTTGAAATATGTATGTATTTAATCACATTTTTTTCTTGGCACACATACTTGTATTTGTATGTGATGGTGACGATGGTGACAATGATACATTTTAATGTATATATTTTCTGTTGGAATAGTGTTTTATTAGTATTTAATTATTTATGTATGATTTATGAGTTTGTATCAAAATTTATTAAAAATTTTAAGATACAAGCCAAAAATTAACTGGCTTTAACTTTCTAATAAAACACTTATATTACAAAATTCTTTAAATTAAAAATATTCATAAAGCCGAAAGGTAATTGTAAAAATAGTCTTCTGCTACCTCCTGCTAGCCTTTCTTTGATAATTTCATTGTTGTCGTTCAAAAAAAAATTAGTCTTTTGGCCAGTCTTGATTAATGTCATTTTTAGACCGGACCAGACTGGAAACCGAAAGACCATTAGTTCATAAGCAAAAACAAGTAATTGGCTCGAACCAGTTCAAATCGACCCAGTTGGGCCGTCTGTTTGAGTGGGAGTAGACAAATTTACTCTACTTTATAAATTGTGTTTGAGTCGGGCCCGTGACGGATCCAATATTTTTTTATGGAGTTTATTTTAGTAGATTTTCACTAATTTTTTTTCTAAACCATACAAGGTTTCCACTAACTTTTTTCATTTTTTTCAAACCAATCAGATTCCTGGGAACCCACCAAAAACCCCCTGGATCCGCCTCAAATTAGTCAGGCTGGATCGACAAGTTTACTCTACTTTATAAATTGGATAGTAAATCATAAAAAATAAAAAAAAACACTTTATATGGATAAGAAGTTAAATTTAGCTACAAATAATCAAATATAGAGGGCATAAACTGTTTACAAGATGTGATTATTGTATAGGTTAAAAATGACAGTAATGGTATAGTACAAGGACGAAAAGTGAAAAATGAAGTGATCTGACAGATGTATCTGGGGTTTGTCGTTAAAATCTAGTTTGCTTCATGACTTTTTTGCCGCCACCAACTTCTTTCACCGCCATTCCCATATCTTCATGTTTGTAAATAAACCACTCATTTTTACAATGTAAATTACCGAATTATGAATGTTTCAAAAAAAATAATAATAATAATAATAAATAGGCTTCATGACTACTAGAAATATTAAATAGTTCATTATTACATTGAATTATAAAAAATAATAATTACGATTATATGCTAAAACCAAGGCTTATCATAAGATGTTCATGAGTATCCCACGACATGTTTACGTATATAATAATGATATATATATATATATATATAGGATAATGCTCTACAAGAAACCCCATTTTTTTAGAAAACTTAGTAAACTCAATGCATGGTCTAGATTTTGCCATGTGTCCATAGTAAATATCATATTCTTTTTATCCTTGAGGGCATTATGGTATTTTCACCTCTATCTTAGATATTTCCCCTTTTTTATTTGACAATAATTAATACCCCATCACATCCAAATTTACTTTCAAAACCCAAGATCCACCATTCAAAACCTCCATTTTTTCATTAACTTACTTCATCTCTGTGTTTCAAGATCCACTCTTTCAAAACCTCCATTTTCCATTAACTTCATATCTGTTTCAAGTTCTACCCAAGATCCATTTCCATGAACTTCATTTCGGTTTCAAGATCCACTATTTCAAAACATCCATTTCAAGATCCCCACTGACGGGAACGTCATTCACAACGAGTTCCCTACTGACGAGGACAAGAATGATCAAGGTTTTTCATCTTTTTTTTTTATGGGTTCGAGTTTTTTTTTTTTTTCTTTTTTACACCCCAAATTCAACTTTACATGTTAATTTCTTAAAAGAAATCGAAGAACCAAGATACTGTCGAAGAATCAAGATCCTGTCAATAATAAGTTGGTTTTCATTTTTTAATTGTCATTTACTTTGATTTTCGTTCTTCACAATTGGTTTTATTTTTTTCCAGAATTAAGAATGTTGCCAAAAGATTAATTATTTTTCAATACCATTGATTATTGTTTCAAAAAAAAAAGAATGACGTTTATAGGTAATAAATTTCAATACTATTGATCTTAGTTTGGTTTTCATTCTTCTGGTGTTTATAAATTTTGATTTTGATTCATGGATTACTTGTTTTGGTTTCAAACTCGTTTGATTTTGATTCATGGATTAGTTATTTTTGTGTTAAAAAAATGTGTTTGATGGTTTGGGGATTTTGATCTGAACAGTAACTGTTTTTTTGTTGGTTTGGTTGCCTTGTTTGGTGCTTTTTGATCTGAATAGTAACTGTTTTTTGTTGGTTAGGTTGCTTTGTTTTGGGCTTTTGATCTGAATAGTAACTGTTTTTGTGCGTTATAGTACAGAAACAGACCCATAACATGTGTTAATCCCCTGTTAGAATGATATATAACGTGTGTTGATTTACAGAAACAGACCAATAAAGATATTCAATCGACAAGCTGGATGGATGTAGGCGACGTTAATGCGGGGACATGTGTTAAAAAAAAGATATTCAATAGGTCACATTTTTTGGGAAGGAACTATTCGTTCATTTATAACATGTGTTAGTGGTTCATGCTGTAACAGAACTCCATGATGTAACCTGACATGTGTTCATGTATAACATGTGTTAAGCCCCTGATAGAATGATATATAACGTGTGTTAACCTTTGTTAATTTAAAAAGTATGTACAAAGGACAAAAAGAACATGATTACTTCTTTGACCATGTGGATAAATGTAGACCATGTATTTTATTTCATTTGACTAGATTGACATTCGAAACCATTGTGAAATTCTATGAAGCCAAACATCAACCATTGATTATGTTCTATTAACTAGATCTATGGTTGTCATTTAATTGGTATATTTTTATAACATTTAAATAAAACAATAGTTCAAAAGCAAACATCCCGAACCATGGCGCCAACACAAAACATTTTTGTTGGTGAGTTTACAATAAAACAGTAGTTCAAAAGCAAACATCCTGAACCAGGGGATATTTGGTGGTTCATGTGTTACTGGTACGTGTGTATAAAATCTTAGGTGGTTCATGTGTTACTGGTACGTGTTGTTGAATCCAAAAAATATCATTTTTGTTTCTCTAAGGCCGAATGGATCGCACGATGGAAAAATGACTGCCCTCAATAGTTGGTCAGATACTAACATGTGTTAGTGTACATGTAAGGTCACATTTGTTTTCATTAACATGTGTTACGTTTATGTCAGCGTTTGTTTTCACATTTGTTTTCATTAACATCCGAAACATATGATATATAACGTTTGTTAACATGTTAGCATGCGTCAAAAACGGTTGACTCCAACACAAAACATTTTTGTTGGTGAGTTTACAACAAAAATGGATGCATAGAGCCCAATAGTAACACAAATATTCTTTTTTGCTTGTTGGTGAGTCTCATGCCGGACTAAGAAGGGATGGATCTTTCGTTGACGGTCTGTCTTTGCTGTTTATCTGCTAAATTTGCTGACTCGTCCTTTGCATGAAATTGTTATACATTCCAAAATGTGCAAAACAAATTGTAACACATGTTAGATCAGTATATACATATCATGGTGTTTTGTAAACCACTAGCTTATACATGAATACATGTCAGGTTACAAAAAGATTATAACAGAGTCTTAACACATGTTATACATTTACAAGATGTGCAAAACAAATGACCCGTTTCATATTACATATTCCAAAATTACCGGTACATGTGTTACCATAAATGGCTCGTTTCATATTACACGTTACATACTAACTTGTACTTTTATTACTTGTACATGACACCATGTTGGGTTAAACCAAGATTATATAAGTTAATATTGTTTTGGAAACCACTAGCTTATACATGACACCATGTTGGGTTAAACCAAGATTATAGCAGAGGCTTAACACATGTTAAGCAATTACATGTTCCAAACAGAAAAATTGTAACACATGTTAGATCAGTATATACACATCATGGTGTTTTGTAAACCACTAGCTTAAACATAAATACATGTCAGGTTACAAAAAGATTATAACAGAGGCTTAACACATGTTATACTTCCAAAATTGTGCAAAACAAATGACCCGTATCATATTATATATTCCAAAATTACCGATACACATGTTACCATAAATGGCTCGTTCAATATTACACGTTACATACTATCCACATTACCGGTACATGTGTTACTATAAATGACTCGTCTCCAGAATCCGTGACCATGTAAAACCGTTAAGTCGTTGCCTCCAATGGCATTCCGCCCAAAACCGATACCACAGTCTGCAAGGCGCATGCGGTTCTTTTGGCAGTTCGGGGCACACGTCCAGCAGTCATCAATGGGATTACCAGTTCCACATGAGAAGAATCCTAGTTTCCTTTCTTTCAGTGCTGTTTTCTCAAGCTCCTGCTCATCACAACAAACTAATATGTTGAATATGCAATCCCAATTTACCGAAAAAGTAACATTGCCTCTAATAAACAAAATGAGTAATTGTTATCATAATCAACATATTATGATTAACACGCGTTATATATCATTCTAACAGGTGCTTAACACATGTTATGGGTCTGTCTTTGTAAATCAAGCAACCCAACAAAAAAAACAATTATTGTTAACAAAAAAAAACACTTACTGTTCAGATCAAAAACCCAAACAAGCAACCCAAACAAGCAACCTAAACCTTTATGGGTTTGTTTTTGTAAATCAACACACGTTACATAACATTCTAACAGGGGGCTTAACACATGTTATGGGTCTGAGTCTGTGAATCAAGCAACCAAACAAAAAAACATTTACTGTTCAGATCAAAAACCCAAACAAGGAACCCAAACCAACAAAAAAACAGCTACTATTAAGATCAAAAGCATCTAACAAGCAACCAAACCAACAAAAAAAACTCGTTCAAAATCTCATCCTAAAGTTTTTGATTTATTTAAAATACAAAATCATATTAACAACCATTACTAAAACATTTTCAGCACACAAAAACATATTAATAACCATTTCAACAAAAAATCAGGTGTGAAATGATATTTCAAGAACACTTACCGGATCTATAACCGTCCGATGAACATGAAGAAGATCTTCAAACCTTCTTCTCACACACACACTCGTGCGTGTGTCATCATTCTCTCTCTAAAACAACATACTTCAAACTTCTTCTCTCTCACACACTTGTATGTGTGTTCTTGGCTGGAAACATACCAGTTTTCTATCTCTCTTTCGATTTCTCTGGACATCTCTTTCTCTTTCGATTTCTCTGGTACTCTCTCTCACGGCTCTCACTCTCTCTTTAGGCTTGCAGGTTGTAAGTGTTGTGTAGAGAGAAGGGAAAGTCATGGGGGCTAGGGTTTTGATTCGGGGGAGGAGAAGATGAGATCTGTGATTTTTAGAGAGAGGGATTGTGATTTTGAATTGGATATGAAGAGAGAGAAAGATGATTGCATTAAAGAGAGATGATAAGACTAGTCAGTGGAGAGAGAATGAAATGTTCTACCCAAAATGCCCTTTTCAGTTGACTAATGTGTATTATTACATTTCTTTTAAATCTAATTGTTACCAAAATTATGAGAGCCATTGATCAAGTGTGATGAGAGACAATCAATGGCTCACATTGGGTTTCCAAGGTTTCTTAAAAAAGATGGGGTTTCTTATATAGCCAAGCCCTATATATATATATATATAGGGAGGGGCTCATGCGAGAACCACCCTTATTGTGAGAACCTTGAGAACCAATGTGAACATAACCTAAAATAGCTAAAAAAACCTAAAAAAAACCTAACCCCCACCCCCCCCCCCCCAAAAAAAAACCTAACCCCCCCCCCCCCCCAAAAAAAAAACCTAAACCCCCTCCCCCACCCCCCAAAAACCTAAACCCCCCCCCCCCCCCAAGCTAAAATGCTAAAAACTAAACCCCCCAAAAAACCTAAAAAAATTTAAAAAAAATCTTAAAAAAATCTAAAATTTTTTTTTTGAATTTTTTATGTTAAAATCGCTACTTTTAGAAGCAAAAAATTTTTTTTTTTTTGGCTTCGAAAAGTAACGATTTTTTTATAAAAAAATATTAAAAAATTAAAAAAAAAATTTTTGTGTGATTTTTAGCTATTTTTAGGCATTTTTTGTGTGTTCACATTGGTTCTCGCGGTTCTCACAATAAGAGGTGGTTCTCGCATGATCTTCTCCCTATATATATATATATATATAGGGTTAGGTTCATTTGTGAACACTTCCCTATTTATGAACAAAACGAACAAATCCTGGCCATAGATCTTCTTAACTAAAACACAAGGGTAGGATTGTCTTTTAACATTTATAGTTTTATATTCAATTTTCGTTTTTATTAATTATGGCAGTTATCAGATTAAGATAACCACCCATGCTTCATCTTTCGTAAACTGAAATTCAATTAATCAACAAAAAAAAAAAGC
Organism: Helianthus tuberosus; assembly: GCA_030545235.1. NCBI lineage: Eukaryota > Viridiplantae > Streptophyta > Magnoliopsida > Asterales > Asteraceae > Helianthus > Helianthus tuberosus. The sequence goes on along the minus strand of CM060397.1, from coordinate 3,298,811 downwards.
TGCGTCCATATTTTCCAGTTTGTTCTTCAGATCCTCATCAAAGTTCAGTTCGTTCTTCAGATCATCAACAAACAATTGTTCAACGAATTTGTTCTAAACGTTTCGGCATTGTAGAGCGGATTTTCCACAAAATAATCGTTCATTAACACTTCGTTGGCACGTATACGATCACGGTCTACCATCTTCTTCTTTGGGCAGGACGACTCGGTATCAAGTTCGTTATACACCGACACAAAATATTTTAGCGTCTCATTGTCGGAAGACCACTCGGTATCGCTATCGCTAGACATCGGAAACGTCGAATCCGTAGGGAACTCCATTTGAGAAAGATGTAGATTGTGTGAAATGGGTTTAAAATGGTTTAAAGATGTAGATTGGTGTGTGTAAAATGGTTTAAAATGGAGATATAAATAGATAAAGGGTTTAAAGGTTTTTTTTTTATTGAAGTTTACCGTTATTCAATGGCCAAAAACAAGACCAACGTTCGAATTTTTTAAACTTTCAATGCGTTACAAATATAACACGTTATATTTTAGGTGGTGGCGGTGTTCGTGATCGTTTAACGCGTGAAGGGACGGCCATAACGGACCGCCCCCACTCCCCTTATGAAAACAATTTGTTTGGTACATGAAGTAGTGAATATGTTTACACGACCCAAGAGTTTTAGCTGCATATGTAAAGCTTGTTTAGATAAAAAAAAAAGCTTGTGATCATGCATGCATCACTTTTAATTATAAGGAACTAGTAGGATTATACCGGCGTTTTTCAGTGGGTTTTTGGTTGCTCTTGGTTTGATTCGTTATAGCAGCTGAAAGATATATGCACAAGAGGATTTGGACTTCTGATTTATATTGGGTGAAACCCATAAAACGAATATCGTATTCTCAATTTATTGGCGTATTACCAAAGAAAATACATGTCGAAAACTGGCCTAATTATCGACAACAACCGAGAAGCTTAGGTGGGATTCTTACTTGAAAATCTTAGCCTCAAAGAAGCGACATATTACCTACATATTACCAATGTTGATAATATGTCGGCGATAGCCTTTTTTTCATGGGTTATGGTATCCGTTCGTAATCAACAGTGGATCACATATGGTTTTTAGTTTTTATTTGTGATGTGGAGGGTGGTTGGACTAAAGAAAAGGGTTAGCATGGGCGGCCTTTATGGTTTGCAGGGAGGACAACCGCATAGGACCCGTGATTTCAAGTAGTACGTGTCTTTTTTAAATGTGTTATTTTTTTCTAAAAAGTTTATTATACCAATTCCAATATAAGCCTATTTACAAATCAATTTTTATGGTTTAAAAGTGGTTGTGTTAAAATAAGAGACACCATCTAAATATAGGCTTATTTACAAATCAGTTTTTATGTTTATCGTTAAGGCATAAGGGTACATTTTTCAAGATCGAACAAGGTACATTAATTTTCAAAGATGCCTCTGCGGATTAGGCTTGAAAGTTGTACACCCATAGACAAAGTAATAAGTTATTATTGATATTGAACTTCCAAAGTTAATTATTGTACCATATATTAATTAATACAGTTTCACAAATAAACACGCCTAAATGATAATATGTGTTCTAATCCTAAAACTAAATTTTATTAAAGATTAAATTCATGCTAATTCCAATGACATTGGACGAAAATAGTTACAGTGAATATATACAACTTACCAAGAAAAAAAAACAATAAATAATATTTTATAACTTTGAAATGACATGAGAATTTATAAGTAGTCAGAAATAATTTTGAGTAATGTAAAAAAGAAATAAACGCATGTGGGAACATAGTGTTAGGGCAAACAAGATCAAATTTAATAAACCATGAGATAGAGAGGAAGGTCGAGTAGACAAAGTTAGCTGCTTTTACTGACCTGTGCTAGCACGTACACACATACATATACACACTGGAACTGTGAATATTATGTGCATGAGACAAAGCCATGTGAATAGTGAAATGACACAAAGGTGGCCCTACATGATTAGGGTTCTTTGGATGGTGCTTTTTGAAACCCTAGTATTTACTTCATAGAATTGCCTAAAACACATTCAATCATTTAAGTTTTGTTTTATTCAGAAATAAGTTAATATTATTAGATATTGAATATATGTTATAATACGTAAGGATGGACGATTTCTATGTTGAGGTGGGATGATCGAATGGAATTGTAATCCAAGATAAATAACACACTTTGAAAACTTTAGGTTTGAATGTTATTCAGTTTTTCTATGTTTCTTAATTTGTTTTCTCATGTACTTATCTATAATATAAAATAAGATAGCGCTTATCGTATGTTGCGTACGCGAGTAAGATAATGAGATGCGTGCAGTGGCGGATCTAGGATTCGCGCCAAGCAGTAACGTTTTATAAATAAGCGGTAACGAAATAGAAAAAACGTCAAATTTTTCCAAAATTTACATTAATTTTACACTACCGCCGGAGCGCCAAGGGGTAGCGGGCATTACCCCTTGTTATACACTAGATCCGCCCCTGGATGCGTGTCTTTCTTTTTTTACGGGACACCAAGCAACGTGCGTGATTAGGGTTTGACATGCGTGATTTAAGTTTTTGTTCACACATGATTTTGAGTTTTTTGTTTTGTTCATGCGTGATTTTAGGGATTTTTTTTTTGTTCATGCATGATTTTGGGTGTTTTTTTGTTCATGCGTGATTTTGAGTAGTCATACGTGATTTATGTCTTTTTTTATCATGCGTGATTTTGAGTTTACCCTATGCGTGATTTTGAGTTACTCTATGCGTAATTAGGGTTTGACTTTTATAAACATGACAACCATACTATTTATCACTTTCATTCTTATTCTCTTTTTAGACTAATACTAACAATATTTCGTTTGACCCGTTCATAGTGGATCATCATACGACCATTGTTTTTACATCCTCATTCTAGTTCATTTGACCCGTTCATAACGGATCAACATATGACCATTCTTTTACATACTCATTCTAGTTCATTCGACCCGTTCGTCAGGGGTCTATTACAAGCTCATTCTTTAACATAACATTCTAGTTCGTTCGACCCGTTCGTATTGGGTCTATTTCATGGTCATTCTTTGACATAGCGTTTTAGTTTGTTTGACCCGTTCGTATTGGGTCTATTACATGGTCATTCTTTGACATTACATTTTAGTTTGTTCGACCCGTTCGTATTGGGTCTATTACATGGTCATTCTTTGACATAACATTCTAGTTTGTCTGAATCGTTTGTATTGGGTCTATTACATGGTCATTCTTTGACATAACATTCTAGTTTGTTCAACCCATTCCTATGGGTCCATTGCATAGTCGTTATTTAACATGACATTATAGTTCGTTCGACCCGTTCATAATGGGTCTTTTACATGATCATTCTCTAACGGACTACGATTACCACTATATATAACAATAAACAATGCTATAATTAAAACCTTAATCGTACAAGTAGCGTACCTCGATCTTGAACGCCTTGTGATTTCTTGTTACTCGGGCCTTCTTCTTTCACGCCTAAATTTCACAATTAATATGCTTTAATCTCATGTTCTCATCTCATACCACTAGTACAAAACCATTTTTTTGTGGTGTCAAATTCAATTTTTGGTGGTGTTTTAGAATACAAAGCACAAATAACAAGATTATCACACTAAACACACCACAAAAAAATAGATTACAAGGCACTATTAAATACTTACAAGTTATACAATACCATTAAATTGATTTTTTGATGGTGAAGTTGTTAATATAGATTACAAGGCACCATTAACTTTTTTATATTTTATTTTTTAAAAATATAAAGATAACACAAGTGAACCAATCAAAGCAGTGTCAATTTTTTTTGATTTTTTTGGTGGTGCGTTTAGAGATTTAATGGTGGGCTAATTTGGTTTTATCATTTATATTTTGATGGTGTTTAGAGATTTAATGGTGGGCTGATTTGGTTTCTATTATTGATTTTTTGGTGGTGTGTTAAGAGATTTAATAGTGCTCTTGTTGCATGCATGATCACAAGCTTTTTTTTTTTTTTTTATCTAAACAAGCTTTAGGATGATTATAATCAATCAATTTCACATAAACTTCATCCCACATCAATTTATCTAACAAAACTCCGTTACATACAAGTTCATACATCAACATTACACCTATTTGCACCTACATGATCATCATATTTCATGCTACTACTACACATGGGTTTTCACTTTTAAGTCATCAAACCAAATTCAAGCATAATTGTTGTTGTATGAAGTAATTCTAACTCACAACCATACTAATTTCACATGAACTCATGGATTGGTTGCAACTCACTTTCTACAACAATCATCAAAACATGAAATTCAACTTACCTTATGTTAAACATTGATGATTATTTATTAGGGCTCATGCATAAGATTGGCCTTGGTTTTCCTTTCCAATTTACTAATCTTTGGTTTATGAGGGTTTTCCTTTTCTTTCTCCTGCTTGGGTCGACATACATACACATCAGTATGTGTGTTTTGTGTTTTAATTTTGTTTTATAAATTCCATTCTCTCAGTTGTTCCAAATAGGCCCCTCAAGTTTGAGTGTTTATTTCTAAATGGTTAGGGTTCATTCTTAAACTAAAATTTCACTTGCATCTTAACTAGGTTCATGTTTCTAGTTATCATTTTTCATAGAAATAGAAAATCAATTATACTTACATATTTATTTTAAATACATAAACTTATTTAAACTTTTTGGGGTGTTACACTTACCATACTAGAGAAGATGATCGGAGAAAATGATCTGGAAGAAAGCTGATATCGTCAAAAAAGATGACTGATAATCGGTTATAGTTATCAAAGATCGCTTACATAGAAGACAACAAACTTTACTTTACTGATTACACGTTTATATAAACTTTACAACATTTTCATATATCTTTATTAAATTAGCCCTACTGAAATTAATGTAAGTCAAAACATTATACAATAATGATTAGTAAAACGTATCATTAGACATATCCTAGTGTTGTTAAACTTACGTATATGAAAAATGTACGTGTTGTGTTCTAGAAATCATGCAAAGATCTACGAGCGGAATTTGAAAATAGGCACATGTATTAATTGTTACAATTAGTGCTTTAAAATCACGTCATTCTAGTTCAGATTGGTATAATCAGTTAGTTTATTTTCAAAATAGTTACATTAACGGTTACAGTTTAGAATACTATCATGCAACACCAGGGGCGGAACCAGAGGGGGGTCAAGAGGGTCCGCTGACCTCCCGGACATAGAAATTTGTAAGATTTTTGTATGTACAATATGAGATTTTTCTAGGAAGAAAACATGTTTTAGACTCTCCAGTTGTAGCCGGTAGAAAAGAGAGTCTTATGATAAACCCCTGACAAAAAAGTTCTGGTTCCGCCACTCCAACACGAATGATGCTAAAGTGTGTTAATATTCACACACATCCTTATTTCTTTCTCTATATATACGTAGATATATAGAGAGAGATATAATTAAAATGATGTAAGAATAAGTTTTAAGAGAAGAGTGTAAGAATAAGTTACTAAAACAAATATATTATACCAGGTAAATATTTTCCGTTACAAGTTACAACTAGTTTAAGTGTTAAACATCATTTAGTTTCTCTCATTGAAAAAGAAAACCTAATTATTAATATCAATTAATACTTCATCCATCGATTCTAGACATTTACTTTAAGCCACATAAATAAAGTGTAATTTATTATTTTTCTATTAAACTATTTTTTGTCCATATTAAAGACCGTATAAGTTATAAAAAAACCCCAATGCATAAAACTAAAAAAAAAAAAAAAAAAAAAAGAATGATTCGCCCAAGTTATCCAAACCAAACATCAAATAGTTATTGTACTCTCCGAACCACATGGTGTGATAGTAATATGTATCCTCTTTATTCAAAAGGTAAACGATTTAAATCTTATAAGATATAGGTGCATAACTATTTTAGAGCAAGGGGCTGGTTGTTTAGCTTTTAATGATTGAAATCTCTTACTTGTTCAGATTATTTGTTTCGCGAGCATATGTTTGAATGATTCAGACATTTGTCTCTGAATGATTAAACATTATATTGAGTCTGAATCGTTAAGACTCTAATCTGAATTGGACATACATTTGCCTCTAACGGTTAAACATTATATTGTTTCTTAGTGGTTCAAACTTCAAAGCTCTTATTGATTCAGAACTTAACCATTCAGAAGTTGGCAAACAACCCCTAACTTAGTTTGCCGTTAAAAACTAAATAAATATCAATTGCATGGCTTTCATTTCATAAGCAATATATCATTTGAAAAAAAGAAAAAAAGCTATATATTAACCTTAAGGTTTTAATATTATCATGTCAGTAAAATTTTAACAAATTCTAGTAATTAGGAATAGGAATCTTAACCATTTAATTTAGTTCACTTATTCATAGTATTTTTTTCCAAAGCAACATCAAACAAACATTTAGTATTTGTCTAATAAAAAAGAGTTAATTGCTAAAATCGTCCCTGAGGTTTGGGCACGTCTGCCATTTTCATCCAAAATGACATTTTTGTACCAAATTGCCCTCAACGTTTGTAACTTTTTGATATTTCCATCCAAACCACTAACTTAGTTTATTTTTTCTGTTAAGTTGAGGATATTTGAATGAAACTGACAAATATAAAACCCCAGGGATGATTTTGGCAATTTACTTAAATCCTTTTTAATTTCTTTTATTTACTTATTTTTGTTACATATATAACAAAAAAAAATATACATGGAGTTTTTAGAAAAAAAAAATTAATAGTTTTGTCACATAATTTTTATAAATTTTCATCCAAATCACTAACTCAGTTTATTTTTTCTGTTAAGGTGAAGGATGTTTTAAATTTTATAAATTAAGACAGAAATTAATTTACAGTTTCTTTATATAAATCAGTTTTATAAAGAGAAAACGTCATTGTTGTGCAACAAATAACAATCGATTACAACTTTTAGTATTTATCAGTTGTAGAGATAGAAAAAATTTGTAAAACGTTACATATTTTTTAAATGTATTGAGCACCTAAGAAATATGTTGGTAGAAATAAAACATTTATAATTAAGATTATGATGCTAACTAACTATATTCTGAGTGGCTTGAGTAAAAAAACTTTTGGTTCATAGCATTATAATTACAATTTGGTGGGTAATTTTAAGGTTTGGTAATGATACGTTGTTTGATAGGGGGGACTGACTTCTGTTTTTCCTTATGAGCGAATTTAAAAGAGTAGAAGATGAATTATAAACTTGGTACATATGATAAGATTTTTTTATTTGACATTTTTCAATAAGGTCACCAGCAATTTAGTTTTATAAAATTTAGAGGTTTAAGTAGATTTTATTTTTATAAAACTGGTCTATATAAAAAATTAGAAATTAATTTATGTCTTAGTTTATAAACATCCTTCGAATTAATAGAAAAATTAACTTAGTTAGTGGTTGGATGAAAATTTATAAAAATTATGTGACAAAGCTATTATTTTTTTCATATAAAAATTGCATGTATATTCTTTTTTATTATATATGTAACAAAATTAATTAAATAAAAGAAATTTAAAAGAATTTGAGTAAATTGCCAAAATCGTCCATGTGGTTTTATATTTGTCAGTTTTTTCCAAATATCCTCAACTTAACAGAAAAAATAAACTAAGTTAATGTTTGGATGAAAATGACAAAAAGTTACAAATGTTGGGGGCAATTTGGTACAAAAGTGTCATTTTAGACGAAATTGACAAACCTGCCCAAACCTCAGGACAATTTTGGCAATTAACTCAATAAAAAATTATCAAAATTTTATACAATGTGAATTTTTGAAGCCACAAATCATCTTCATCAATATTCATCATCATATATATTCATACCCCCATGCATGTACATTCATCCCTACATTACTTCATTACCAACACAAAGTACAACCCCTTAATGCACACTTCTCCATCTCCCCTCCCTATAAATACCTCTCTCTCTAACCATAATAATAATAAATTCTCTCTAAAAAAATGGAAGAAGCCATGAGAAGACTAGCCGGTTACACACAATCATCCGACACCGATCTCTTCCCACCACCACAAACCACCACACACACCACCTCAACAACCAACAAACGAAACACCACCACCCACTCAACCACCAACAAAAGACTGGCTTTAAAAGACTCCAACAACTCTAACGGCTCCATGAGGTACCGCGGCGTACGCCGCCGCCCATGGGGCCGTTACGCCGCCGAGATACGGGACCCACAGTCCAAGGAACGCCGCTGGCTTGGAACATTCGACACAGCCGAGGAAGCAGCATGTGCGTATGACTGCGCCGCACGTGCCATGCGTGGAACTAAAGCTAGAACAAACTTTGTCTATGCACCACCAGATAATCTCATCTTTCCGTTCAGTTTCAACAACAAATCTCAACCGTTACCCTCGTCACCCTACGATAACTTGCCTGTACCGACACTACAGAGGAGCGGGGCTTCTTCCTTAAACTCAAACCCTCATTTGTTTCATGATTTTTTTAACTCTAGTTCTTCTTCCTCGTACAACTCGAACTCCTTTGGTTCTGTTTTACCTGATAAAACGACGTCTGTTAATCATGAAGAGTTTTTCCCGTTGGAGCCTGATAATTCGGGTCTGCTTGACGAAGTGTTGACCGGGTTTTACCCGAAACCGAAGAGGCAACAAACACTGGTACCCGAACCGGTTCGTGAAGTGAAACGGGTTGTTGAAGCAAACTCTTTTGGGTTGTTTTCGGTTGCTGCTACCAGTGGAAACAGTCAAGTGAATCAGTTTGACTTTGACCAGCAGTTTAACGGTGGTGGTGGTGGTGGTTTGCCGTTTTATGGTCATCTACCAGTGGCGCCGATGGGTTGTGAGAGTTCCGAAAGTATGGTTGCTGATGTTTTTCACTATTCGGATTTTGTTGGTTTGTATGCCGGTAGGGTTTAGAATGTTTAAGTTTTTTTATAAACTTTTTGGTGAAATTAAGTTATCATCTTTTGGGGTTAAGTGAAGCAATATATATTTTACTTATTTTATCTTAAATATAAGAAGCATATTATATATAAGTTTTTAGATGATGTTTGTATGGTTTAATTACCTTGTGTATATTGAAGGAATGACGGGTTATGTATCTATCGTTCTTGTGTTACGTTGGTGTTTCTATAATATTCATGTGGCTGTTAACTATACATTATGAATGTTTTTAGTGTTTAGAAAACATAATGTTAATAAGTAGTTGGTTGATAAAATTTTAGGAAAAATACCAATGGCTTATTGAACATAATTGAGAATGGCAATGGGTTTGTATTTGTTACTGTATTGGCATTTGGTATAGTATTTGTAAGGGTTTGTATTTATTACGGTATTGGCATTTGATATAGTATCTTTGAGAGAACTTAAAAGAATAAAGTCATGGTGTAGAAAAAATAAATTTGAGGTGAATAGTTTAAGACATACGCCTTTCTTCGAACTAAAAATAGAGAAGATTTTTATGTGTGTCAAGATTGGAACTACTTTCGTTTTAAGGTGCAACTTTCGTTTTAAAGTGCAAGTATTATGCAAGCTTCTTCTTGCTTGTTTTGCTTTTATATAATATCGTTGTTTCTAAAATATAAAAATTAGATTGTAAAAATATGGGGTAAAATCATAAAACTTTTGAAGGCTTATTGAACAAAAAAGTCACCTTAACAATACTATTCATTGTTATTAATTAGTACTAACGGGCTGGTGGTCGATTAGTAAAGATAAAACTTTTAAACATTTAGGTTTGCGAGTGGTCGATTAGTAAAGATATAACCTATAAACATTTAGGTTTGCGAGGAAGAGATCTTGGGTTCAAGTCTCACAATGACAGAGATTAAAATAAATTTGCTGTTAAAAAAATAAAAGTTAAACCATTTATTTTTCACAACAACCTTGTTGAAAAAGATAGACGTTAAAATATTACCTAAGTTAATCTTTGTTTCATTTAATTAAATTTTGAGTCTCAAAAAAATTCACTAACAATGAAAGAATATTGAAACCTAATTATATTTGAAGTTAAAACAAGTTTTGAGCACAAAAATTAAGAAAGACCAATTACTGTTATATTAATTACATAATCTCTTGAAAAGAATATCGAGTAAAAAATAACGTCTTTTACACATCTCAAAAACACAACAAAAGAAAATCAGAAAACCCTAAAAGCTTAATGAGTATATAATGAAAGATTATCCAGGATATTTTATATGGGTTTGAGTTTTTTTATAGCTTAATAAGTTATATATAAAACAAACAGGTTATCGAAAATTCGAAATTAAGTACTAACATAATAATACTATTTTAGGATTTTGGTCAGGAAAGAAACCCAATAATGTAATGGAGTAACACTTCCTGGATACGGGGAAAGTTGATGGTAGGATCTTGTTTCTTTTTTCTTGAGTTGACCCTTTAAATTTGATGATATAATAAAAGTTTCGAAGCTTTCAGATCATCCCTTTTTCACTTTTCAATATATGATGATGGCCAAATCTTTTTGTGGATCCATTTTTTTGTGTCAATCAAGCTATATATAACTTGAGATGTTAATTCACTATTCAAATTGATTTTAGGTATGAAAAATTAAAATTCAAAGCGTTTTAAATTCAAATCGAATCATGTTTTACCTGAACCAAATTTATAAATTAATAATAGATCGATTTAGAGTTGAAAATGGAAAACCTTGAAATTTTTTGTTTTCCAACTTGAAAATATGAAATTTTAAAATTCCACCCTTGTTTTTTTGAATAGCTAGAGTTTCACTGTAGTATTTGTTGTATAAATTTTGGATCAAATCAACCAATTAGTTGAAGTCGAATAAGAGTTCAAATGTGAACATAGTTTTTTTTTTCGAATAGAAAAGAGACTTTCAAACCTGAAGAAGCCGATGAAGCTATAAATTCTAATTCGATGAACACCCCTAATATAAAAGATATGTACTCAGGGATAATGGGTTTGCTGCTGGCCAAGCTGCGTTGAAAGCGGAATCAAGCAAAGTCGCTAAACACGAGAAGGCTTGTTTAGAGAATCAACATGTGTTTATCCCATTCGCTTTTGATACATTTGGTTCCCTAGCCCCAGAGGCTGTGCAATTTCTAAACAGGGTCCAACAGGTTGTGAATAGTAATCTCTCAACCTTTAAGGGTCGTTTCGTCTTTAGTAGGATTGGTTTTGCAATTCAAAAGGGGGTTGCGGCACAGCTTGTTGCCCGTTTACCTGCCACTTGTTTGTAATTTGCTAATTTGGAATAATATAGTATAGTATCATAAGGTAAAAAAAAAATATGATCTTAATATCACTTCAGTCCTTTAAAAGATATGTACAACTAGGTATGTTTTGTCATCCAATATATATTCGTCTTTTACATATGTTTAGGTCGGGTTGAACCCGCCAACACACGAACACGACCCGTTTAGCACCCCTACTTGTAATACACCACTTTATGTTTAAACTTGAAGAAAATAGTTGCTGTTAAGTTAAAATAAAAATTAAAAGTTGAATGTGTATATATAATAATAGGGGACCGCTAAAATGAGAACCACCTCCAGTTGTAAGAACCGTGAGAACTACACCGTACGGGGCGAGGTGGACCAAATTTTTTTCTCATAAACGTAGATGCATGTATTATAAACATATTTGTAAAAAAAAAAATCAAAAAAAAAATGTCGGGTGTGTAGTTTTGAGCACCCAAAGTTTGCGTTTACGGGGCCCGTAAATTTTATTTAAAATTTACGGTACCCGTAAACACAAACACTTGTGGTGTTCAAAACTACACACACGACATTTTTTTTTTTGAATTTTTTTTACAAATGTGTTTATAATACAAGCATCTACATTTATGAAAAAAAATTTTGGTCAAACTCGCCCCGGATCAAAAAGTTCTCACGGTTCTTACAACTGGAGGTGATTCTCATTTTAGCGATCCCCTATAATAATAAGAATCATATCTTAAATCGGTTATAGTATAGAGTTATATATATATTTAGGGCATGTTTGGCTAAGCTTTTTGAAACAACTTATTGACTTATTGGCTTTTTCCCCTCACATACACCCTCATTACCAAACATCATTTTGGAGCTTATGACTTTTCAAAAAGTCAATAAGTCAATAAATTGTTTCAAAAAGCTTAGCCAAACATGCCCTTAGTCTAATTCAATAAACTTGTCAATCTGATATCGTATATACCTTTATTCACGTGTTTTATATATATTATATACTTATAAACCATCTAAGTTTATGTATATTTTTTTTATGTTTAAACGACTATGAGAGAAGTAAGAGAATCACAGACTTGAGTAAGGTTTACTTTTATCTTGAAAAAACTTACAAAACGATACAAAATAATAAAAATACTCGAGAATATGCTAAAAATCCTATATAAAACAACATAAGTTGGCGATGAAACAATATAAGTTTGTCTAGTTGTTCATTGTTGTAATAAATAATTTTTTGGACCATTAAAGGTTTGAATTACAGTGGATGGACCGTTCGTAATTAAAAAGGCCATTAATATAATCGTAATAAACTTAGTCTAGAAAGAAAAAATAGCCGTCATTAATTAGTCTTAAAACTCTTTCGAATCAAATTAACTTTCTAGTTACCAGTATCAACACTACTTGTTCACTAGGATGAGACACAAAAACCGAGTTTTGTTGTTTGAAAGACGAATCTTACAATAACCATACTTCTAAATACACCAAATTAATCATAATCTACTTCATATCAGAATTTGAACACTGGTCTTCTCCACAAGAAACAAGAGTCACTACCACCCAGCTATATATAGCTGGAATGGCAAAACCGATTTATGTAATTATTATTTTTTATTTTATTATTGCGTAAACCTTATGTATTTTAACAATTAAAACAGTTATATGGTTATATTTAAAAGAATGGAATAAATATTTTTTAAAGAAAAAAAAAATAAAAATATTTTTGAAGTGAGTACTTGCCCACAAATACAACAAAAATGTTGACATCTTTTTGCTGTGAATAAGAGGTCTTAAGCTCAAATTGCATTATCTATGGTTCAACTATTGATGATTCGTCCTATCTGAACCGAACCAAGGAGCGGTCCAGTTCGTTGTTTTCCGGTCCGGTAGATCGGCTAGTTTTAGCTACATTGCTTCCAAAAATGTGTCTTCATCTATTTGATTGAGTCATGGTAATAACGATATCAAATTATTAGTTAAATGATATTATACATATCTAGGTTGGCTATTGTTGTGTACCGTTAAGAAACTATTGTAATGGGCTAATTATGGGCCAGTGTAACAGAAAACCCACAGTAATTTTAATTAAAGTTGAAGTACAGAAGTAGAGGCCCACTGCCACTACTTGGGCTGACCCTTTGAAAGATAAAAGTAACGGGTAGAGGTGCACAATCAGGTTTTTGTTAATAACCGGTTCCGGGTATGATAGGATATTGGAACATCGGGTATTGAGAGAAACCGGGTAGGGTTCAAGTACGGATATTTATGAGAAAAACCGTACCCAGGTAGGGTATAATCGAGTTCAGGTATAATAACCGTATTGGAACCGGGAATGAGTCTGGGTATTAATTCCTTGTTTTAAAAAAATTAGTTTTTATATTTATTTGACACCAAAATTAGTTCGTTCAAAAAATTAAATTTGGTTTTTCATTTGTAAAAATAATGAAATAAATTACAATAACATTATTTCACTCAAGTACAAATTATTTGCTTCATAATATGTTGTTTTTACAAACTTAAATATAAAAGTTGTAAAGTAAACATAAAAATATACTTTAAAAATTCGGGTATTCTATCGGGTTAGTAATAAAAACTGGTATCAGGTATAAGGTATAACCTGGTTTAGTTATAGTGTATGATCGGTTCCAAGTATTTTCTGGTATAAATGGGGTATGGTTTTAGTTACAGGTATAGAGCTCAAAATGTATACCCTATTCATATCCTACGGATAGGGTTGAGTTCGGTTACGGATATAAAATACACGAGTACAAAATTAACTAGTTTCAGGTTTTTTTCTCTGGTCCGATTCCTGGCATAGGTTTTTTGTCCACCTCTAGTAATGGGGTGTCGGAATGATTGAAGTGTGCCATAATTTTAGTTTTAACAAAGAATCGCAGCCATTGTTTCAACAAAAGAATTCTGTCAAAAGCAGTCGAACTAGACCATAAACTTCCTTATATTTTAGTTCGAAAATGAATGTTATAAAGGCATAATATTTTTTGTTAGCTTATTTCAAATTTATACTCCCGTTCATTATTATACTTTATAGTTTAAATTATTGTTTAGACTTAATACGTAGTATAACCAAAAAAAATTCTTGCATTTACACCTTTAAAATTAATTACCAGTTACACTTATGATTAAATACTTTTTATTTAGGAAAGAGCTTGCACTCTAGCGGTATTAAGGTGTTGAAATGTATCCATCCCCATAAGTTTTCAAGTTCTATTGTGAACAAATGCGTAGATTTAGGAGTAGAATCTAAATGTCTGTGTTAGCTGTTCAAAAAAGCGTATATATACTTTTTTGTTTACGATTCTATAATAGTTTTTTAATTTATATAAGTTTTAATATATAATGTGTTATATAGATTTGAATATGTGTTTAGGTTTTGATATAAGTTTTATCATAACTTGAATCGTATCCAATCTAATATATCATATTTGATACAACTTTATTTGTAATAATATTTATGTCAGAATGTTGAAAAAAAAATGTCAAAATGTTGAAAATAAATAAATAAATGACAATAACACATTTGAATTTATATAAAACATCATACGTTAATTAATATTTATAAAAGAAAAACACAGTTACAATTTAAGTATAATGAAGAAAAATAATAAGAAACATAACTTTCAAAATAAATAGCTAGTAATTATTGGGCCGTCGAAACTCCTTTTATGTGACATTTGGCATTGACAAAATGGCATGAAAGTGGAAGGAAATAACCTATCGACGTTGACTCCCTTATTTCTTTATAGATGCTTTCGGCCTTTACCAAGTAATTTACTTGCAAACATTGTGTGCATCATGTAATTTGGAGTGCTAGGAATGAGAAGGTGTTCAATGATCTTTTCATTCCTATTAGCAAATCAGTGGAGATGATCAAAGAAGACGCGTTCCTTTGGATCTGCAACCGGGCCAACGTCAAGAGGCCATCCTGGGATAATTGGAAGGCTTTTGATCTCTTAGATGTGATGTAATTTTGTTTCTGTTTTGTTGTGTTTTCCTTTTTGTTTGTTCTCTCAGCCTCTTGCTGGCTCTTTATATATATATATAAAGTGTGGTTGCCGTTCAAAAAAAAAAATTATATAGAAGAAAGTTTAGTAATAAATAATCTCTTTCGGGTGTAAACCTATGTCTCCAATTAATACATTATAGATTATAGATTATGAATATATTCAAGTTGACTGAAAAACATGTGGATTGTCATTTGGTTTTACGATGGAAGGTGCTTGTACGTTGAGTTTGGTAAAGTAGGTGTTGTGTCGAAAAATCTAATACAACTGGTATCAGGGTTACGTTGCAACTTCATGTTGATGTGGTTCTTATACTCGCCTTGTTTGTCCTAGTCCAACGATCATGGTGGATCGTGGTCCTTGTCTTGTCCACTTACAAAGAAAGCGGGTAGATTTTAAAGTCAACTAATAAACTTATGACCATTTCAACTATTTCAACTATTGTCAAGTGGTTTTAAAAAGTTTGTTTACTTCTTTATAGGTCAATCTTGATGTTATGGTTCAAAGGAGATTCTAATTATATGCGTTTTTAATCTATTTTTTGTTTAATACAAGAGGCAATTTCAAATCATCAGAATCATTTAGTTGTATTATATGACTTTTTTTTTATAAACTGTACTTGGTGTAACAAATACTTTTGATAGTTTATAAATCACCTTCTTGTAACTAAACTTTAAAATTAGTATTTTGTTTTCCCATCAGGTATAAAAAATAGAAATTATTATAGCTTAATTTAAATGAATACTTACATTGAACTATAAACCATTTGCATTTTGGCTTGTTCTTGTTTACCATGGAATTTACCTGTAGGGCGTTGCGATAGTGTAATACATCAATTAAGTAAGACCGTTAGAACGTAAAACTTTTGAAGTCCGAAGAGTAGATTTATAGCGTATTATATGTGTGTTTTTACTGTTACATTGGAACGTACGTACATGCATGTATGAAAATATACCAAAAGTTTCATGAAACGTATATGAACATGTATGTACATTTTCTTTGGATATGTTTATATGTGTATATACGTTTTGAAACAGATATGGTTCAAGTACTTTGTATGTTTAAACGGTGTAATTCCTTTTTTTAAGTAATTAAAAGATGCGGTTAAGTCCAGAGCGTCGAAGTATAGAGTATTATATACGTAAACCCATGCATTACTTCTAACAACCCCGCCATAACGTTTAGTCTACTATTAAGTAATAAGGTGAAAAAAAAAACACATCCAAAACACATAGTTTAGAGTAGAAAAGGCATGGGCACGACGACTATCAATTTGAATCAGTAGCTTTTAAAGCAAAATGGTAGTCGTTGATTTAAGTTATATGTAGCCTCTATACCCTTAAAATCATAAGAACAAGCAAAGATATGGGCTTTTGGTAAATGTACCCGCGCTTCTTGAGGGGGGAGGGGTGTTATGAGTTCAGCACGACGGGGAAATTAGACAGCTGAATCATCAAGCAAAAATATATTAGCCTTTCGAAATGTGCATTACAAACCCAAGTGCATCTGATTGATTACATTACACACCCAACTACATGCCATAAAATTAACAAAAGAAACCAATCTCCATGGATAAAAATGAATTCACATGGTTTATTTTATGTATTACACCTTTCATTCTTGATTAGTTAAATTAATGGAACATAAAGGGCATACAATTAAACCAACTACAGTAAATCAACAGATCAACAATGGTTCAAAGAATTTAGTTATTTTATAACAATATAACTTGTATCATGAAATCAAAGGTTGTAGACTAAAGGCGAGAACTTGCATGATAAGTGTTATGGGTCATTTTCTGCGTATATATATCCTGACTAATATCCTGCTTTTGGTTGTTTACTTGTGATCAGGATACTGGATTAGGATATTGCTAACATCCTGGGCGATATCCTGGTATTAACTAAATTAACCACGTGCAGATTAGAGGCTGTGTGTTACTAACGGTCAGATGGACTTCTTCTCCTCAAGACTCGGGCGTATTTTTTATGTGAGAGACGTTGAACCCGAAAGACCAGGTCTACAACGTTCGAGTGGGGAATATTCGCCGGATCCCGGTTTATTAGGATAGTTTGTTGCATTTCTTTTACTATAAATAGATGGGGGCGGATCAGGTTAAGGCACGCAACTTTCACATCACACTTTCGAACACTTTTGCTCTCTAGCTCACAGCAAACACTATACACAAACACTTGTAGTCAAATTACATTGTAACACCTAGTTGATCCGCATCACATCCTGCACTGTATCCTGATATTTGAAGTAATAGAAGAACAAGGCAGCTGCGATTGTCAGCTCCCGAGGTTTTGTGCCGGCGATCTAGATTGATCAAGGGCTTTCCTCGTACATCACGTGTCAACCTTTACTTTTTTGCTCATTGTTTGATCATAGATACAACTCTATATCCTGAGCCGTATCCTGAAACTGTTTTTACAATTAACTTGGTTAACATATTTTTTACACATATTTCTAGCACACTACCTCACTTAACTAATTTGATCACTTAATTGCTTCGGTAATTTTTGAACAAAACAATTTGGCGCCCACCGTGGGGCAAGTGGTGCTATTTTTGCTAAAAACTTTAGTAAAATCATTACTCGGCTTTCTATTGTCAAAACTTTTTGCTACATTGTTTTCAATGGCCTCGAGATCAAACATGAGCTCTTCCACCATGTCTGCTACAACCTCTGCAACAATTGGTTCGGTGCTTCCACCTCCTCCTCCACGAATGCAAACTTCTTCACATGGAACTGAAAGTCATGTGGCTCGGGATGTTATCCCCGCTCCCACTACTCAGGGACCTGGTCCTGTTTTGGCTTCTAATGATGAAATTCTGAATTTGTTTGGTAGTGTACAGGAACAGATGAGGCAGCAGCAGGAAACTAATCGGATGCTGATGAGAGAGATACAACTCTTGAAATCCGGCCCAAGTAGACCTGCTGAAGAAACTGTCACTCCTTTGCAGCCTAGAGCTTTGAACTTCAGTTCTGCAGTTTACACTGAAGATAATTGGGGGAATATCGTGCCAAGCCATTCTCAGAATCATATTCCTAAGATACCCTCCTCGGTCAGGATGTCAACTGTGAGGAGCTCAGGATATGCTTCAGGATATGGCCAGAATCCTCAGACCGGTAACATGTCAAATAATAATACTCTTGCTACTAACAATAATGGGTCTTTGCAGGATGCAGGTATGACGTCAACATTTACTAGGGAACTTCAGAAATTGAAGGACATGATATCCAGTGTGCCTGGAGTGGTCCAGCCAATTCCGGAAGTATCCCAAAACAGCCACAGGATACCCCGCTTTGCATATCCTATCTGTGATGCTGAAATCCCAAAAAGATTTCAGACCCCCAACATGAAACTGTATGATGGGACTACGGATCCTGAAGAGCATATTGCCCAGTATAGAGAAAGAATGGAGATTAACCCTATCCCTCCGGAGCTCAAGGAAGCATGCTTGTGCAGGGGTTTCGGTTCTACTTTGACAGGATCAACCTTAAAATGGCTGTTAAATGTTCCTCCTCACTCAATTACTTCGTTTGCTCATTTGGTTAGTTTATTTAATAGTCAGTTTTCTTGCAGCCGGAGTTTTGAGAAACTAACCAGTGATTTTTACAGGATAACTCAAGGACCTCAGGAATCCTTGAGGGATTATGTGAACAAGTTTAGTTGGGAATCCTTGGATATCCCACATCTCGATGTTGCAACAGCTGTGCAGGCTTTTAAGATGGGGTTACAAATGGATTCTCAGTTTTATCAGGATCTTGTAATGAATCCCTGCAGGAATCTCGACGAAGCTCGTAACAGGGCTTTGAGATATATCCGCTTGGAAGATGACAAAAAGATGCAAGAGAGGATGAATTCTACCTCAACCTACGAATCAACCAACAGGAAATCAGAAACCTCGTATAAACCATATCGCTCCAAGCCATATGGCAGAAATGATAACAAGAAAGTGAATGTTGTTGAAGACGAGGATCCTGAAGAATATCCTGAATTATCTGAATACTGCTTTTCTGTTAATATACCTGAGTTAATGTATGCTATGCAGGGTTTAGGAGACAAAGCTAGGTGGCCTCGAAAGAATCAGCAGAAAGCTGATTGGAAGGATAAATCCAAATGGTGTGCCTTCCCCCATGAAGATTTCGGACATGTGACCGAGGATTGCATTGCTCTAAGAAAAGAAATAAGCTACCTGTTAAGCAAGGGATATCTGAAGGATTTGCTGGGAAGAAAGAAGAATAAAGGGCAGGATCCTGAGAAGGATCCTGAACGAGCAGCATCACCCCCAGCAGATGCCAAAATAATTAACTTTATTTCAGGAGGATCCGACATTTGTGGAACTTCGTATTCTGCAGCCAAGAGACATGCAAAGGAAGCTAAGACTGAAAAGGGAGACAAACCAGTCAGGATGACTACCCTTACAACCGATAAGGTGATCACTTTCGATAGTGATGACAAGGATATTGTTCAGGATCCTCACCATGATGCTCTCGTAATAACATTATATGTTGCTAACCATTTTGTACGCAGGATATTAGTGGACAATGGTAGTTCTGTCAACATAATTCAGCTGGAAACATTGAAGAGGATGAATGTATCTCCAATGGACATTACTTCGAAGTCCGCTGTGCTCGTTGGTTTCAGTGGAGAAGCTAGGAATACCGTAGGGGAGATAAAGTTGCCAGTATATGTTGAAGGGGTCAACTCGATACAACGCTTCTGTGTGATGGATTCCCTATCCTGTTATAACATCATATTAGGCAGGCCATGGATCCATGACATGAAGGCTGTGCCATCGACTTATCACCAGTGCATCAAGATCCCTACCCCTTGGGGGGTCGTTAAAGTTGATAGTGATCAGCAGGAGGCGAAGGAATGCTACTCATCCTCAATGAAATCCTCAACCAAGCCTAATGCAGCATAGCAATTAAAGATGCGGGCCCAGGATATCGTGGAGGCTTCAGAGCAGGATATGAAGAAAGTTATCCTGGATCAGGATAATCCCGATATCTCGGTGCTCGTAGGGACCAATATCCCTCAGGATATTGAAGAACAATTAACTAACTTTTTGAAGTGCAGGATGTCAACATTTGCATGGAAGCATGAGGATATGACAGGTATATCCAAAGACATTATTACTCACAAGCTTGGAATTGACAGGACGTTCAAGCCTGTTCAGCAAAAAAGAAGGAAGTTTGCTCCTGAACGAAATACAATCATACAAGAGGAAGTTGAATGATTGTTGAAGTCTAAAATGATCAGAGAAGTCAAGTTTCCAAGATAGCTGGCAAATGTAGTCGTGGTACAGAAGAAAAATGGGAAATGGAGAGTCTGTGTAGATTACACGGACTTGAACAAGGCTTGTCCTAAAGACCCATTTCCTCTTCCCCATATTGATGCAATGGTGGATGCTACTGCCGGGCATGAGATGTTAACCTTCATGGATGCATCCTCAGGATTTCAGCAGATTCAAATGGAGCCTTCGGACCAGGAGGATACTGCCTTCATGACACCAACATGTATTTATTGTTATACTGCTATACCCTTTGGTTTGAAAAATGCAGGTGCAACATACCAGAGGTTGGTAAACATGATGTTTAAAGACAAGCCGGGGGACACCATGGAGGTATATATTGACGATATGGTGGTGAAATCTAAAAAGGCTGAGGATCACCTCCAGGATATTAAGGGAGCGTTTGATATCCTGGATCAGTATAACATGAAACTGAATCCTGCTAAGTGCCATTTCGGAGTGGGGGCAGGAAAGTTTCTAGGATATATGGTGACCAAAAGAGGCATAGAGGCGAGCCCGGAGCAGATTAGAGCTATCTTGGATATAAAATCACCTTCGAATATGAAGGATGTTCAACGGTTAACAGGCCGAGTAGCAGCATTGAACAGATTTATTTCAAGATCCTCGAAAAAATGCAAGGAATTTTATGATATCCTCAAGAAGAATAAGAAGTTCGAATGGGGAGCAAAGCATGAAGCAGCCTTGCAGGATTTGAAGCGATATCTCTCAACTGCACCTCTATTGATGAAGCCTGAAAATGGTGAACCACTATCCCTATACCTCGCTGTATCAGGGAATGCTGTAAGTGCCGTTCTTATAAAGGACCATGAAGGTCAGCAATATCCTGTCTATTATGTTAGTAAAAGTTTACTAGATGCTGAAACTAGATATTCTCATCTAGAGAAATTGATATTAGCCCTAGTTATGGCATCAACAAAACTTAGACATTATTTTGAGACACATAGGATTCATGTTAAAACCAATTATCCTGTTAAAAACGTGCTTAGGAAACCCGAGATGTCAGGTAGGTTGGCTAAGTGGTCAGTGAAACTGAGTGCTTATGATTTAGTATATGAGCCTAGGAATGCCATAAAGTCTCAGGCTTTAACTGACTTTGTGGCTGATTTCAGTAGTGACATTCAAAATGAAGTAGATTTAGAAGTACAGCAGCTAGGAGAAAACTTAGAATGCTGGACATTGTATACTGATGGTGCATCTAACGTAAGAGGTGTAGGTTTAGGTATACTACTAAAATCGCCACAGGGGGACATATTACCCCAGGCTATTAGGTGTGAATTTCCTGCTACTAATAATGAGGCAGAATATGAGGCTTTAATTGCAGGATTAGAGTTGGCTAAGAATATGAATATCAAGAATTTGCAAGTATATATTGATTCCTTGTTAATCACTAATCATTTTAATGGATCCTATGCAGCTAAGGGAGAGAAGTTAATCGAGTATCTCGAAATTCTCAAAAAATTAGTAGGATATTTCGATATTTTTACACTTGAACAGGTACCAAGAGAAGATAATGCTGAAGCTGATGCCTTGGCAAATTTGGGATCATCGGTCAGGATACCGGAAGGAACCCAAATACCAATATTACATATCCTATATCCTGCGACGAATCCTCAGGATAAGGAAGTAATAAGTATTCAGGATCCTGATGATGAGTATCCTGAGGAGGATCTTAAATCCTGGACTGCTCCAATTATGAGATATCTCAAGGAAGGACACATCCCAAAGAATGAGAATCCTAAAGCCTTTAGAATGAAGGTATCACGATTCACTATTATAAATGTTGTTTTGTATAAGAAATCTCTTGCAGGACCATATCTGAGGTGCTTGGAGGATCCCGAAACCAAAGAAGTACTTCAGGATATACATGAAGGAATTGTGGTAACCATACTGGGGGCAGGTCCTTATTCTCAAAAGTATTAAGAACAGGATATTATTGGCCGACGATGAGGAAAGATGCCACATAATATGCTCGAAGATGTGACGCATGTCAAAGACATAGTAACATATTACATCAGCCTGCTGAACCGCTGTATCCTATTGTTTCCCCTTGGCCGTTCATGAAATGGGGTATGGATATAGTGGGAAAGCTTCCAAAGGCTCCAGGAGGAAAGGTTTTCATGTTGGCAATGACGGATTATTTCTCCAAGTGGGTTGAAGCAGAAGCATTTGTTCAAGTTAGAGACCAAGAAGTAGTATCCTTTATAAAGAGAAATATCCTGACCAGGTTTGGAGTACCAGCTGAAATCATTTGTGACAATGGATCACAGTTTATAAGCAAGAGGACTACTGACTATTGCAAAAGTTAGGGAATCAAAATGATCACGTCTACCCCGGTACATCCTCAAGCAAATGGACAAGCTGAATCCTCAAACAAGATAATTTTCAACAACTTGAAGAAGAGATTAGGGGCCAAGAAAGGAAGATGGGCAGAAGAACTACCCTTTGTTTTGTGGGCTGATAGAACGACGGTAAAAAATGCAACTGGCCAAACTCCGTTTTCCTTGGTATTTGGAGCGGAAGCAGTGATTCCAACAGAGATGGTGATACCTACTGCAAGATCTATCCTCCGGAATCCTGAGCAGAATCCTGAAGTCCTATGCCAGGAACTCGATACTATCGATGAGACAAGAGATGCTGCAAGGCAAAGGATGGCAGCATATCAACAGAGGATATCTAAAGCATATAACAAGAATATAAGGACTAGAAGATTTCAGGTTGGAGATTGGGTATTAAGAAAAGCTTTTCAGAATACTACTAATCCTGCTGATGGAAAGTTGGCTCCGAAATGGGAAGGACCCTACGAGGTTGAATCAGAATCAGGAAAAGGAGCATACCGACTCAAGAATATAGAGGGGGATATGCTACCGAGATCCTGGAATGCTATACATCTAAAGCTCTATTTTAAGTGAGTATGGAATTTAAATTCCAACTCAGGATGGTATGAATTTTGTCTCTCTTATTAAATTTTTATATTATTTACTATTTTAAACCTATTACTGACTTAAGCATCGGAGGGGTGTTAGCCAGGCTAACACCCACCTTAGCTTATAGTGGTTTTGCAGAATATACTTTGGGATATAGCACTAGGATACACACTCAGGATACTTCGGAAGATTAGAGGATTGGCCCCCTCTCTCACGTATAAGGGATCCTGATCCCTTCAAAGGTTTAAAGGTATTCACCTTTCTTCCGAATTGGGTTTAAACACCCCGCCTGGAGCGCAAGTTATTCGGGAATAGTTCAAGGTGGTGGGACCAGTCCATGTAAAAGTGGCTGACAATTTCGTTACTATTGGCTATATCCTGAATCCTAAAGGTATATGAGGATTGATCACCCTCTCTCACGAATGGGTATTTTCATACTCTCTAAGGTTTAAAGGTTTTCACCTTTCTAAGTCTTGGAGTTTATACACTCCCGCCTGTAGCGCACGAAAATTTGGGATTTCCCCCGGAATACGAAGAATTTATCTCTAGTATATTTTGGGTTTTACCCCTGTAACACGAAAATTGTCTATACAATTGGAACTATTGTTCAAAAAATTTCTAAGTGTTTAAGGATCTCCTGCACAGGGGACATTCCATCTAAAGCAATTGTATGATGCACAAAGGATCAAAGTTGAGCTAAGTGTCTCGAACTGGGGACATCTTAGTAGGAGAAGTCGCAAAAGGGATTGGAGATTAATACTAGGGTTAGACTCAGTTCCTGGTATGATCTTTCCTTTATAAACCTTACATAAATTTTATAACTCAGGCTAAGGTTTAAGTATCATGAAAAGGATATATCTTCAGGATATATCTTCAAAATGTGTTTTTGGGATGCGTTTCGGGATATTTGATTGAAATTATTTGAAATAAGCAATACCAGTTGATAACCGAAGGTTTCATCCTAAAACCCAGGACCCATCCACCTTCGGCTATCAAGTTGTTTTGATACAGAAATAAAAACTGTTCATAAGACAAGAAATAAAATTGTTCAAACATCAGCACAACTCTCAAATTTAAAGAAAATAAGTTTTAGGAGGCAACGCCTTCTTCGTTCATGGTAATTTCAGCAGCATCCGTCTCGGGATCCGCCTCAGCATCCCTCTCAGCACCGGTTGGTTTTTCAACTGCTTTTGAAGATCCTTCAGCAGCAGGTTTGGCAGAAGTGCCGCCAAGGCTCTTTAGCTTTGTTTCCCAGGCACTGACGTCCCAGGAAGGGCATTCGAAGCCTAGTGTTTTGGCTTCGTGGGCCATCTTTAGCCTGTCCTGGAGGAGAGAAGTGACGACAGAACTTTTAAGGCTTTCCCGGTAGCTGACCATATCCTGTTCATGTTGAGCATGGGCAGCGTCAAGATCGGCTTGGGCCTGGAGAGTAGCTTTGTTGAGAGCGGTCTGGTGTTCTTGGGTCATAGCCTTGAACTTCTCCTTGTAGTGCCGAGATTTAGCGGCTGCAATCATGCCTTGATCGGAGATAGTAACCTTGGCTTTCTTTAACTTGGATTCAAGCGTCTTGTTGAGCCCGCAGGATTCTTGATATAGATGAACCAGACGTTCAAGACCCTGCAAAAATAAGAGGACAGGTATTGATGTTAATAAATACTTATAAGGGGTATAAGCTGCAGGATATGGTTCAAGGATACTAACCTGGTTAAGAAAAGAAGTCATAAATCCGCTTGCTTCGATGAACCCGTAATTCTCATAGGGGAATGTATCAGAGATGATGGGGGAATCGGGCTCTTTCCTTTTACGGGAGCTTGAACTCCGGGGCCTGGTAGCTGGCGAAGGTTTGGGAATGACGATGGCCTTGGAACTGCTGGGTTTGGATGAGGCCGTGGCCTTGGGACTAGGTTCCTTCTTGATCTGAACCTGATCGGAATAACTGTCCAGCTCGTCAAGGTCAAAGACTTCAGGGATCCTGGCCAGTGTTGTGTAAAGGGAAAAAGTCTTACATCTTTATTATCTTTCATTATATTGTATTGTGCTGATTAATTATTTCACGAGTAATCCTTACCAGACATTTCAGATGATGAATATTGACTGGAACTCGGGATATGTGTGGTAAAACTCCTGTCACTTGCAGGTAATTGGTAAACAGTTTTGATTCTTTTCTCTGATTCCGCGGTAGGGGGAGCTACTTCCTTGAAGTTTACTGCAAAGGGATAAAAAAGGAGGATATTAGCAAAAGATAAAAGTCTAAAGGTACATGGGAACATTCATGATCCTACCGGTGGTTAACCACTCCACCGGAAGGCTAGCACCCTCATCAATGGAGTCTCGTTTGACAAAGAAGAATTTGCGTTGCCATCCGTCTTCATTTTTGGTGGCTTTGAGAATAAGGGGTTTGTTGGAAGTCAAAAAAAGCAAAAACCGGCTAGAACCGTGGGATCGGAGGCGGTAAGCGATTGGCAGATCTTCGATACAAAGGTCGGGACAGTGAAGATTTTTAATTTGGTTGAGTACGATTAATACCCTCCAGACCATGGGCATGGTCTGAGCAAAGGAGATACCGGTGGTCCGGAAGAATTGCATCATAAATTCGGGAAAAGGGTATCGAAGACCTAGTGAGAAAGGGTATGCTGGGAAGCAAACCCAATCAGTAGAAGAAACGTCCGATCGAATTGACTGATCGAATGGTCTAAAGACCGTGTTATTGGGGAAAGCACCGGAAGCTCTCAAAGCCGCAATGTCTGCGTTATCAAAAGCGCAGACCTCCTTCTCGGGATTTTTGAGAAGATTCTGCTGAATGAAGGTCTCGGATGATTCACCGGTTTGGGAATAAGTTCTGGCAGCCATTGCAAATAAAGGAGGAAAGATTGACAAAAAATGAATGAGAAGTAAGGAATTACCTGGAGACTCCGTTGGAGATATCTGCTTTTCAAATAAGAAGAGAGAAGATATAGGAGCATTGTAGATCTCCATCGAGTTAAAAGCGCGTTGGAAGTTATGGTGTAATCTTGACCGTCGTCTCGATTTAATTGCCTTGATTTACGAGATAGAATTTTTAAAATATATCCGTTGGATTGGTATACCAACAGATATATTTGGGGACAATTGTTATGGGTCATTTTCTGCGTATATATATCCTGACTAATATCCTGCTTTTGGTTGTTTACTTGTGATCAGGATACTGGATTAGGATATTGCTAACATCCTGGGCGATATCCTGGTATTAACTAAATTAACCACGTGCAGATTAGAGGCTGTGTGTTACTAACGGTCAGATGGACTTCTTCTCCTCAAGACTCGGGCGTATTTGTTATGTGAGAGACGTTGAACCCGAAAGGCCAGGTCTATAACGTTCGAGTGGGGAATATTCGCCGGATCCCGGTTTATTAGGATAGTTTGTTGCATTTCTTTTACTATAAATAGATGGGGGCGGATCAGGTTAAGGCACGCAACTTTCACATCACACTTTCGAACACTTTTGCTCTCTAGCTCACAGCAAACACTATACACAAACACTTGTAGTCAAATTACATTGTAACACCTAGTTGATCCGCATCACATCCTGCACTGTATCCTGATATTTGAAGTAATAGAAGAACAAGGCAGCTGCGATTGTCAGCTCCCGAGGTTTTGTGCCGGCGATCTAGATTGATCAAGGGCTTTCCTCGTACATCACGTGTCAACCTTTACTTTTTTGCTCATTATTTGATCATAGATACAGCTCTATATCCTGAGCCATATCCTGAAACTGTTTTTACAATTAACTTGGTTAACATATTTTTTACACATATTTCTAGCACACTACCTCACTTAACTAATTTGATCACTTAATTGCTTCGGTAATTTTTGACCAAAACAATAAGCACCTTCATCAATCCAATATTATCAAGAAAAGTGATGGTCACAACCTATTATCGTGGTGCTTGTTGAGTAAATACATTTCACCAACTGCAGTTATCAACACTGTGACCATGGCAACATCAATGTATCTCATGCTACAAACAACACGCCTAATTTATCAGTCACATGTTTAAAACCTAGTAAAAAAGAAGGGTCATTGCATATGTCAAGCGTCATATACCTATCACACAATATTGCATACATACAAATTTGGTATTAAAACAAATACAACAAGTGGCTGAAACAAAAGGTAACTTTGGTGATCTCCGCATATCGTATTAACATTAACTTAACTGAAATAAACAATTATGCATAAGGATTAAACACATATATCCCTCAAGTTTTCACATATTATGGTTTCTTTTCAATTAAAGAATTGATATTTGGAAAGAATGTATTACTTACTATGAACATCCCATTGAATAACTACAAAATGAGCTTTCACATATATTTTCAAGTTGTCGTCGGGAGTACCTCAACCTGACCTGAAACCAATGTTTGGGTATTCAGAAGAACCAGGGACTGACCCTATTGTGTACTAAACAACCCTAAAGTGATGTAAAAGATAAAGAATCGTCACTAAAGAAACGCCGATACAATAAATAAAAAACAACAATCACCACAAAAGCAAACGATTGCAAAAGAATACATAAACAACGATCATAAAAAACGAACAATCATTACTAAAGAAACGGTGATACAATAAAGAAAAAAACAATGATCATCACTAATGTAAGAGATCACATAAGAAGGCATAAACAATGATAAACAAAAACAAAAAAAAATCATCACTAAAGAAACGACGATACTACAAATCATAAACAATGATCATCACTAAAGCAAACAATCACAACATGCATAGCAAAAAATGAAGAATGATCACTAAAGAAACAACGATACATTGAATAAAAAAATAAATATCATCACTAATTAGCAACCAATCGCGTAAAAAGACATAAACAATGATTATCAATAAATCAAACAATGGAAGAGGAAGACATTACCGTAGATATGGTTAAAATCATAGGTAGAAGACTCACGAAGGGAAACAAAGAAGAAAGATGCTTAAAAGGAACTTAAAAACAAATAAAGAAAAAAGAAGCATGCAATCAAAAGAACATACATAATTGGCAATCGAAACCAACACGGACTAAACGTGAAAAATAAAAAAAAATGAAGGAACAATAATGCAAACCTAATGGAAATCGTGTTTTATATCATACTTGTTTAATCATGCATGCACAATATGCAAACAATCACGAATACGCATTTGATTTAAAAATCGAGTCATACATCGAGATTATATTTTCCTCGAAACATTATTCATACATGCTCATACATTACACATACGTGTATACACCTAAAAATGTCCAAAAGGCCTTTCAGACCACAAGACCAAACCCCTTACGGTCTGCAAGGACCTGGTCTGACAGCAGAATAGTTCATTTCGCAAATATTAGTATTTAAACTCCATTTTCCTTCTTCCTAACCCCAATTACCTCCATTAAACACTAAGCGGTTGTTTGGTAGCCTCTTAATTGTTTTGGTCAAAAATTACCGAAGCAATTAAGTGATCAAATTAGTTAAGTGAGGTAGTGTGCTAAAAAGTGTGTTGAAAATATGCTAGTTAAGTTGTTTGGAAAAGTAGTATTTAGGATACGGCTCAGGATATTGAGCTGTATCTACGATCAAACAATGAGCAAAAAGTAAAGGGGGTGACACGAGATATACGAGGAAAGCCCTTGATCAATCTAGATCGCCGGCATAAAACCTCGGGAGCTGACAATCGCAGCTGCCTTGTTCTTCTTATTGCTTTAAACGTCAGGATACAGTGCAGGATATTGACCAGATCGCTAAGTGTTATAACGCTTTTGTGCGAAAGTGAAAATTGCTAGAGAACAAGTGTGAGAGTGTAGTGAGTGTTGATGTGATGTCCTATTCGATCTGATATACCCACCTATTTATAGTAACGAATTACAAACGAAAATTCCTATAAATATGGGATGCTCCGAATATTCCATTGTTAACGTTGTAGACCGAGTAATGCGGCTTCAATGTCTTTATTTGAACTACTTGGACCGAGTCTTCCGCGGAATGAGTCCTTGTGAACGTTGCTAGCTACTAACCCGCGTACCTGCACATAATCCGTTAGTGATCCTGAGGATACCATTCAGGATGTTACCAATATCCTGAATCAGCATCCCGGATATGAACAGATATCATATAACCAAGATATAACCCAAGATATTTCTCAGGATATGGGCTCAGAATTTCACCCATAACAATTGTCCCCAAAAATGTTACCGTTTAGTATCCTGCCACTAACGGTTACATTTTTCACGGAGATCGAGGCAATTAAGAGATAAGACCCATGATGTGACCGTTTGCAACTACTCAGCCTATATTTACTCATTGCACCCTATATCTTCTCATCCCCATCTCTTTTTTAATCACTACCGATAAGGAAAAAGGTAAACATTCTCTCTCTAATCTTCATCTTCATCCTCCTTTTCCGGTCAAAAAATCAGGCGATCAAATGCCGAGACAGACAAGATCCAGTTCTGGTGATTCGGCTCCCACATTTATCCAACAGAATCTTCTCCAAGAACCGGAGAAAGAGATATGCTCTTTTGATAGTGCCCACTTGTCGGCTCTCAAATCCTCCGGTATCTTTCCGGAAGGAACGGTATTCCGGCCGTTCGATCGGGAAATCCGGTCGGATATGGTCTCCAATGAGTGGTTGTGCTTTAGTGCCTTTCCCTTCACCTTAGGGTTACAGTTCCGCTTTCCAGAATTTATCACCGAATTCTTCAACATTACAAAAATCTCTTTTAGCCAAACAATGCCGATGCTTTGGCGTGTTCTGTCCGTTCTTGACCAGATCAAGAAAAACCACATCCCTGATCTTTCTGTTCATGATCTCCCCCTAGCTTACCGGCTTAGATGCCACGGATCATGTTTTATTCCACCTCCGGCGACCCGCTGATACTTCGTGCCACCAGGAACGAGGATAATTGGCAATCTAAGTTCTTCTTTGTAAAAAGAGACTCAATCCCTGGTGGAACGGAATATCCGGTGAAATGGTTGAAAAAGGGTAGGATTTAGGGTTTAAGGATGATCCTGCCTCTTATCCTGTTCCATATCCTGAACTGATCAACTTTCTTTTTTCTGTTGTGCACGCAGCTGATTTTAGGAAGATTGCACCTCCCCTTGTTGATTCACAAAAAAGGATTGACGCCATCAGACTCCTTCCAGAGGCTGAAAGAAGTTTCAACCCGTCTCCACCATCTCCAAGTCCTCTTTCTAGTGCAAACATGTCTGGTAAGGATCCTGCAAAATATCCTGTACATACATGTCTTTATTTGATATACTTAGGGGAAATTTTACTCCCTGTATGCAGACTCCAGCAAGGTTCCAGTCTACCTAGACCTTGACGAACTTGACAGCTACCCTACTCCAGTCATGGTCAAGAAAGTGACCCCTGCTGCCACCAGCTCCAAGCGGCTCCCGGTTTCTAAGGCTAATCCGAGGACTCGTGCTTCCACAACAAAAAAGAGGAAAGGTCCTGAAGTCAGTGCTCCAGGTCCAGAAGGGTTCTCCTACGATGAACTCAGCTTTTCTGACTCCTTAGAGCCAATGACATCCTTCCTCAACAAGGTAATATCCTGCTACATATCCTGCACATATATCCTGATAGGATATCCTGACAGGATATCCCGGTTAATATATTCTGACTCATACCTGAATTTGATGTGCAGGGCCTCCAGCATTTGCTCCACCTGTACAACGATGCATGTGGTACTGCTGTACTCCATGAAGCCAGGATTAAACAGCTCGAAAGTACCGTTGCCGACCAAGGTGCCATTGCTGAAGCAAAGACCCGGCACTACGAGGGCATGCTGAAGAAGGTCACCCAAGATGCCGAGCTCAAACTTGCCACTGTCCAAATGGATCACGAACAGGCCATGGTTTCTTTCCGGGAAGGAATCAAAGCCTCTGCTATCGTCTCCCTGCTACAAGCTCGCATCAAGATGGCCTACGAGGCCAAGGAGACAGGCCTTGTATGCCCATCCTGGCCGGTTGAATCCTGGGTGGCCAAGCTGAAGGAGCTTGGAGGCAAAGCTGTGCCACTTCCTGCTGAAGCCGGAGAATCTTCTAAGTCAGCAGAGGTGGTAGACAAGGCTGGAGATAAGAAGGATGCTGGAGAGGATGCTGGTGAGGATGCTGCTCAGGATGCTGAAGCTGAAAAGGCAGAGAAGGTTGGAGAAGATGCCGCTGTGTGAGGGCATTCAGGTGGGCAATGATGGATATATGTGCCAAGGCTGGAGCCCACCTTTTTAAATTTGATTGTTGGCTTGTAACCTCAAACAATTTACTTTTCCTGCATTTTACTTTTCTCCACTTAAACAATGTGATGGCCATTGGTGGAGGGATCCTGAGTTTCAGGACGAAGCCCTTGGTCATCATCGTTAGTACGTTTTGCTTTTGAACAATATAACAGTTGGAGGTGGATGGGTCTCAGTTTGAGACAAAACCTTCAACTGTTAAGTACATAGAGTAAGAAACTATTTGTGCTCTTGGTGGATGGACCTTGGTTTAAGGTGAAACCAAGAGCACATCTTTTGATATGTTAATATAACTTTCCTTTAGCTTTATTCTTGTTATTACACCTTTATTACATGAATTTTGCTTATAAAAATAGTTTTGTTTGATCATATTTGGGAACCCATTGTAAGTGTATCCTGAAAGATATCCTGCTCAGGATACTGAAATACAATCTATAAATTATCCAAATAAAAAGGAGAGATCATACCAGAGATTCTTAAAGAATCAATTTCAATCTTCCATCACAAGTATGTCTCCAGTGCACACTTACAAACTTGGATCCATCCTTTGAATAGTATAATGTATGTTCCCTGTGTTTGACACAGAAATGCAAATGTATTCACACTTTGGCTTGAATAAATTCCGAACACCCCGAGGCAAAACCCTTGATATCCTGAAATGAATCCTTAGCATACTGGGGATAAACCCTTAATATCCTGGAGATAAACCCTGATATCCTGGGGATAAACCCTGAGTTTCATGCGCTACAGGCGAGAGTGTATAAACTCCAAACCTTAGAAAGGTGAAAACCTTTAAACCTTAGAGAGTATGAAAATACCCTTTTGTGAGAGAGGGTGATCAATCCTCATATACCTTCAGGATCCAGGATATAGCCAACAGTAACGAAATTGTCAGCCACTTTTACATGAACTGGTCCCGCTACCTTGAACTATACCTAGATAACTTGCGCTCCAGGCGAGGTGTTTAAACCCAATTCGAAAGAAAGGTGAATACCTTTAAACCTTTGAAGGGATCAGGATCCCTTAAACGTGAGAGAGGGGGCCAATCCTCTAATATTTCGAGTTATCCTGAGTGCATATCCTGGAGCTATATCCTGAAACATATGCTGCAAAACAACTGTAAACTAAGGTGGGTGTTAGCTTGGCTAACACCCCTCCGATGCTTAAGTCAGTATTGGGTTCAAGATAATAAACAAATATATTTAAAAGAGATAGAATACATACCATTCTGAGATAGAAATTAAATTCTATTCTTACTTGAAATAGAGCTTTAAGTGTATTGCGTTTCAGGATCTCGGTAGTGTTAGGGGAGGATTTTCTAACAATTAGTGATCCTTATTCGTTATCCTAATTAGTGATCCTTACTTCTGTGACAGGTGGTGATCCTCAGAAGAGCTTCAGGATCAGGATCATGGATCACTTTAAGGATCCTCGTACTAACGATTGTTTACTTATGTTTTGTACTATCTCGCAGGTATAACCAGCTTGACCAAGTCTTGGTGACATTCCTGGAGAATATTCCCAAACTATTCTGCACGTGCTTGGCCAAAAATGGACGTTATGGAGAACGTGGGGGCTTGGCACAAAAGTCGGATAGTTAGTTTGGTAGTTAAATTTCTATTTTAAAAGGAGTAACGAGCTAGTAGAAAAACACTTAGTCATTTTGACAGCCACACACACTCATATACTCGCACACTTGAAGCTCTCGACGAACATACATTCGTTTTCATTCACATTTACACATTTCACGATAGTGATCCTTGTACCTAGCTCGTTACTATCCGAAGTTGTAAACATTTATTCATTTATTTGAGCTTGGTGATCGGTAGTTTCCATCACCCGGGGTTTTTTGTGCCGGAGATCAACTCTTGATCAAGGGCTTTTTCCCCGTATAAATCCTTGTGTCATTTCGGCAATTTACATTGAAGTGATCCTTGTTATTGTTCTACATTGTTAGCATCATACCCCATAACATAGAGTTTGGTTGCAATATCCTCAACAGATTTTTTGACCAAAACAGTTTGGCGCCCACCGTGGGGCAATTGGTGCTTCGTCCTTAGAAAAATTTGCATTTCTGTACTCATTTCAGTTCACTACAATCAAGCAAATGGCTTCTTCAGCGAAGAATGCTTCAAACTTGATGCCCGCATTCACTTCTTCACAAGGCGTTCCCCCTTTGCCTCCACCGCCTTCTGGATCCCAGAAGAATGCTGAGAATGCTGCGAAGAAACCAACTCCCATTTTCTCAAAACCTCCAACTTCTTCTGCTTCTTATACTCCCACTACTAGTGACATGTTTACTTTGATTTTGCAGATGAAGGATCAGATACGGCAACAGGATAAGACCAATGAGAGGATTCTCAAAGAAATCGGAGATCTCAGGAAACAAAAGACAACGGCAGAGGATCATTCCCCACTGGTGCCAAAATCCTTGAATTTTGATACTCCAGTGATTACTTCTCAGCCATCAGTGGTTCCAGACATTCAATATGTGGGTGGACCAAAAGGAGTGCACTATGGAACAACAACAATGACCCAGGCATCAGGTTCATATTTCCAGCCAGCGGGATCCTATCCTCAGCATATGGGATCCCTCACGAATTCAGGAGGATATTCAGGATTGCAGCAGGTTCAAGGATCCTCCTTTGTTCCAGGATCATCCCAGGTTCAAGGATCCTCCTTTGTTCCAGGATCATCCCAGGTTCAAGGATCCTCCTTTGTTCCAGGATCATCCCAGGTTCAAGGATCCTCCTTTGTTCCAGGATCGTCTCAGTTTCAGGGATCCTTCCAGATGCCAGGATCCTTGAGGAGTTTGCAAACAGGAAGTTCAGATGTCCATCAGGGAGATTTTATTCCAATGCAGACCAATGCTTCTACTGGTCCCTCGATCATTCCAGAGCCTCAACAATATGGATTAACATCCAATCTTCCTAATCTGAATCCGATGGGAGGTAACACTTTTAATAATTCTTATACTACTAACCATGGACTTATGCAGGATCCAGGTATCAATCATGCCATGGCCAGAGAATTGCAAAAGTTAAAGGATATGATATCAAGTGTTCCAGGAGTGGTCAAACCTATCCCAGAGATTGCAGATGGGAGCCACACGATATCTCGTTTTGCACCACCAATCTGTGATGCTGAGATACCCAAGAGATTCCATGTGCCAACAATGAAGCTGTATGATGGTTCGACAGATCCTGAGGAACACATAGCACAATACAGGGAGAGGATGGAGATCAATCCAATTCCAGAAAGGTTAAAGGATGCATGCCTGTGCAAGGGATTCGGATCCACTCTTACAGGATCAGCTCTCAAATGGCTGCTAAGTCTTCCTCCCTATTCTATTACCTCATTTGCTAATCTAGTTAATCTATTTAATAATCAGTTTTCTTGTAGTAGGAAATTTGAACGATTAACTAGTGATTTATATAGGATAACCCAGGGTCATAATGAATCATTAAGGGATTACATTACCAAATTTAGTAAAGAATCCTTAGACATTCCCAACTTAGATATAGCCACGGCTGTTGAGGCCTTTAAAATGGGATTGCTTAGGGATTCCTCTTTCTATGATGATCTTGTTATGACACCATGCAGGAACTTAGATGAGGTAAGAACCCGAGCACTTAGGTTCATTCGGCTAGAAGATGACAAGAGGATCCAGGAGAGGTTAGCAGGATCCTCAAAGCAGGATAAGCAAGGATCCTCATTCGGGAACAACAAGTTCAGATCCTACAACAGATCTAATAACCAGAACGTGCATTCTATTGATCAAGAAGAGGATGATGAGGATTATCCTCCAATTTCTGAATATTGTTTTTGTGTTGATAACAATGAATTAATCCTTGCTATGCAGAACCTAGGCGATAAAGCTAGATGGCCGAGAAAAAATGATAGGCCAACTGCAACTAAGGATAAATCTAAGTGGTGTGCATATCATGAAGATTTTGGGCATCTCACAGAAGAATGCATTGCACTAAGAAAGGAAATTGGATACTTGTTGAGCAAAGGGCATTTAAAGGAATTGTTGGGAAGAAAAAAGTCAAGGACTCAGGATCTTGAAAGGATCCCTGAGAAGGCTCCAGCCCCTCCAGCAGATGCACAAGTGATAAACTTTATTTCTGGAGGATCAGACATCTGTGGCACATCCTTCTCAGCAGCTAAAAGGCATGCAAAGGAAACTAAAATGGATAATGGAGAAAGACCTGTTCGAACATCAAGTGTCTCCGAAGGAAAAGTCATAACCTTTGATGAAGAGGATCGTATTGATATCCAGGATCCTCATCACGATGGTTTAGTTATTACTCTTTTCATTTCTAACCATTTTGTCCGCAGGATCCTTATAGACGGAGTAAGTTCAGTGAACATTATCCAGCTTGATGTTCTAAAGAAGATGGGTATCCCTGAATCAGATATCATACCAAGATCCTCCGTGCTCGTGGGATTTAGTGGCGAAACTAAGAATACCCTGGGGGACATTAAACTCCCAATATATATCGAAGGCTTACACTCTTATCAAAAATTTTGTGTTATTGACTGTTTATCTTGTTGTAATGTTATCCTTGGCAGGCCTTGGATACACGATATGAAAGCAGTCCCATCCACCTACCATCAATGTGTGAAGCTCCCTAGTCCTTGGGGAATAGTGAAGATTGATAGTGATCAGCAGGAGGCTAAGAATTGCTACACTTCATCGATGAAACCAGCCTTGAAGTCAAGGGAGCAATAGCAATCAAGGTATCCTCCAAGGGATGTCTTGGAGGCAAGAGAGCAGGATGTGGTAGAAATCCTCGTGGATCCTGATGATCCTGAATCTAAAATCTATATCGGATCAGGGATCCTTGGCGAAATGAAAGAAGACCTCGTATCCTTCCTCAAAAGGAGAAAGACTACCTTTGCATGGAAACATGAAGATATGACTGGTATATCCAAAGATGTTATCACTCACAAACTCGGCATCGACAGATCCTTCAAACCAATCCATCAAAGGAGAAGGAAGTTTGCACCGGAAAGGAATGCCATTATCCAGGAAGAGGTAGAGAAATTGCTCCGGGCAGGTATGATTAGAGAGGTCAGGTATCCAAGATGGTTGGCCAATGTGGTTGTTGTTCAAAAGAAAAACGGAAAGTGGAGGGTATGTGTCGATTTTACCGATTTAAATAAGGCATGTCCCAAGGATCCTTTCCCATTACCCCACATTGACTCCATGGTGGATGCAACTGCGGGTCATGAACTGTTAACTTTCATGGATGCTTCATCTGGATTCCAACAAATCCAAATGGAACCATCCGACCAAGAGGATACAGCCTTCATGACTCCAACTGGTATATACTGCTATATTGCTATGCCGTTCAGATTAAGAAATGCAGGTGCAACATACCAAAGGCTGGTGAATATGATGTTCAAGGATCAGATTGGACAAACTATGGAGGTTTACATAGATGATATGGTGGTAAAATCCTTAAAAGATGAGGATCACCTAAGGGACTTGGAGGAAGCATTCGATATCCTTGACAAATATAACATGAAACTTAATCCTTCAAAATGTCACTTTGGTGTTAAAGCAGGTAAATTCTTAGGATATATGGTGACAAAGAGAGGCATTGAAGCTAGCCCGGAACAAATTAAAGCAATAGTGAACATCAAATCCCCGGCCAATGCTAAGGATGTCCAAAGGCTAACAGGCAGGATAGCAGCTTTGAACAGATTTATATCCAAATCTTCAGAGAAGTGCAAAGAATTCTATGATGTCCTAAGGAAGAACAAGAAATTTGAGTGGACTGAGAAGCATGAAAATGCTTTAAGAGCCCTCAAAGTTTACCTATCCTCAGCCCCAGCCTTGATGAAGCCAGAAAAATGGCGATGTGCTATCCTTGTATCTTGCAGTATCCTCAAAAGCAGTAAGTGCGGTCCTTGTTAAGGATCATGAAGGTACACAACATCCTGTCTATTATGTAAGTAAAAGTTTACTTGATGCCGAATCCAGGTATTCACACCTTGAAAAGCTTATTCTTGCATTAATTATGGCATCTACTAAGTTAAGACATTATTTTGAAACTCATGTTATCATTGTTAAAACTAATTTTCCAATTAAGAATGTCCTCAGGAAACCAGAGATGTCAGGTAGGATGGCTAAGTGGGCAGTGAAGCTGAGTGCATACGATATAAGATACGAGCCTAGGACAGCCATCAAATCCCAAGCATTAGCTGACTTTGTGGCTGATTTCAGTAGTGATTTACAAGAAGAAGCTGAGTTAGAAGTCCAGCAGCTAGAAGAGACCAAGGATCCTTGGATACTCTACACTGATGGATCCTCAAATGTCAAAGGCACAGGGCTTGGAATACTACTAAAATCGCCACAGGGGGACATAATACCCCACTCTATAGCTTGTGAGTTCCAAACCACTAACAATGAGGCTGAATATGAAGCCTTAATTGCTGGTTTGCAAATTGCAAAGCATATGGGGATCAGGTATCTTGAGGTACATGTAGATTCATTGTTAATTACAAACCACTTTAATGGATCCTACGCTGTTAAAGGTGAAAAGCTAACCAAATATTTGGAGATAGTCAAAAGTTTGGCACTCTCTTTTGTTTCCTTTAGTTTGACACAGGTACCAAGGGAAGAAAATACAGAGGCTGATGCATTGGCTAACTTAGGGTCATCCTTGAAGATCCCGGAGGATATCAAGATCCCTATTATCCATATCCTGACCTCGGCTATCGAGGATCACGAGGCTATGGAGATAGGAAATGATTCTGCAATTATCCCCTGTGAGGATACTCAATCCCATTCAGGATCAGGATCATGGATTTCACCAA
The DNA here is from genome assembly GCA_030545235.1 of Helianthus tuberosus. Taxonomy (NCBI): domain Eukaryota; kingdom Viridiplantae; phylum Streptophyta; class Magnoliopsida; order Asterales; family Asteraceae; genus Helianthus; species Helianthus tuberosus. The sequence goes on along the minus strand of CM060397.1, from coordinate 3,260,243 downwards.
TTATGAGATACTTACAACATGGAAAGATTCCTACAGGAGAAAACCCTAGGGCTTTCAAATCTAAGGTATCTCAATTCACAATTTTAAATAATATGTTGTATAGACGATCTCTTGCAGGACCATACTTGAGATGCATTCAGGATCCTGAAATCCAAGAGGTTTTAAAAGACTTCCATGAAGGAGATTGTAGAAACCACACTGGGGGCAGGGCATTATTCTCAAGGATCCTGAGAACAGGATACTACTGGCCAACCATGAAGAGAGATGCTGTGGAGTATGCTAAAAGATGTGATCCTTGTCAGAGACACAGCAATATCCTTCATCAACCAGCTGAATTATTACATTCTATATCCTCCTCTTGGCCATTTATGAGATGGGGGATGGATATAGTTGGTAAGCTCCCTAAGGCACCTGGTGGAAAAGTATTCATGCTTGCTATGACTGATTACTTCTCCAAGTGGATAGAGGCTGAAGCTTTTGCCCAAGTCAGAGAAAAGGAAGTTATATCCTTCATTAAAAGAAATATTATAACTAGATTTGGAATTCCTTCTGAGATTATATGTGATAATGGTTCCCAATTTATTGGGGGCAGAACCACTAACTTTTGTGACAGCTGGGGGATTAAGATGATAACATCAACACCAGTCCACCCACAAGCTAATGGTCAGGCAGAATCATCCAACAAGATCATCATCAACAATTTGAAGAAGAAGCTTGGATCCAAGAAAGGGAAATGGGCAGAAGAACTACCCTATGTGCTTTGGGCTGATAGGACAACCCCCAAGAATGCTACTGGTCAAACACCATTCTCTTTGGTGTTTGGGGCAGAATCAGTGATCCCAACAGAAATGGTGGTTCCAACTGCAAGAACAAGTACCCGTGATCCTGAGAAGAATGATGAGAACTTGGCTCAAGACCTGGATACTATTGAAGAAATCAGGGATCTCGCTAGGATAAGGATGGCCAGTTATCAACAAAGAATGGCTGGTACTTACAACAAAAATGTCAGGATTAGGAGGTTTCAAGTTGGAGATATGGTATTAAGGAAAGCATTCCAAAATACCACCAATCCTGCTGATGGAAAATTGGCTCTAAAATGGGAAGGCCCTTATTTGATTGAAGCTGAAGCAGGAAAGGGGGCATATAGATTGTTAACCATGGAAGATGATTTGCTACCAAGAGCTTGGAATGCTGTCCACTTGAAGAAATATTTTATGTGAGCAGGATCCTCATGGCACAGATGATCCTCAGGATAGGGGTATCCTTAAAGGATCCTCAAAGTATCAGTGATCCTTACTTAGGTAATATCCTAAACTTGAACTTTTTCATTTCTTTATTTTCTCATATAAGGATAAGGATCATGTATCCTTTATCCATCTCTCACGTGAGTTCAAGTTTTGAAAGTTCAGGTATCCTTAGCATAACGTTGGTTATCCGCAGAAGCAATCCGTCCTTTGGGTTTAACCCCAGTTATTCGGGCTTGACCCCAGTTCCGCCTGTAGCGCACGATGATCCTGGTATAGTTCAAGGCATTGGGACCAGTACTCGTTTTAGGGGCTGATAATTCCATTGTACTGGCTATGCTTAGGATCCTACGTATAATGGTAGACGTACCATACATCCGTTCCTAAGGTTTCTAACGTTTTCACGTTAGCTAAGGTTTCTAACGTTTTCACGTTAGCTAAGGTTTTGGCATTTTCATGTCACTAAGTTTGGATAGTCGCCAGTTAGGGCCATACTCCAGTTTACATACGATCCTTGGGCTTGTCCCCAGTTATCCTTGGGCTTGTCCCCAGTTATCCTTGGGCTTGTCCCCAGTTATATTTGGGCTTGTCCCCAGTTATCCTTGGGCTTGTCCCCAGTTGCTAACTCTTTTCTTATGTTGGCTTAGTCCCAAGTTATGCTCTATTTCAGGTTCTTGAAGATAGGCAACTAGGGATCCTTGATCTTTACTTTATTCTAAGGTTTATTTTACTGTTATCCTTATTATGGTTAGGATCCTAACTTGGATCCTCAGGTATGATCCTTAACTATTTTTATTCTATCCATTATTTATTTGAATAACCCTTATACTTGACAACTGAACTTGTGATTCTTAAACCATACCACTTTTTAGAACTTATCGGTTGTGGGATATGTGATCCTTGATCATATCCTAAACTTTTTGGATATTTTTCAAGGCTTGATAAGTATAAACAGAATGAACATTACAACAGTTGGAAAGTAAGAATATTAAAGAGGATAACAACACGAGATAAGCGACAAAAGGTTAAGTTTTTATTTATAAACAAAAGACTAACCCTTAAAAGGTTGTCAAAATTACCTACCTGAGCTTCTACCAGCAAAACGTGGCCCGTCCGCTGGGGTAGGTAAAGGGTGTCCATGATAATAAGTTCAAAGATAGTGCAGGAATATAAAGGCGGCAGGATCACAATGGCTTCATCCCCCAAACAAAGGATCCCCCCACCAATTGCAATCCTGCCTATTGTCCAAAGGATCATACATGATCCTTAATCCTAAAAACTGCTGTTTAAGTACAACCCATCATTGTTCAACAAAAAACACCATCACCAAAACAAACTATCAAACTTAAAAAATGGGCTCCGGCTACGTCTAGAAATGTCCTTCATCGCCCATTTATGCAGCCTATGCCTTCGCTGCATCATCCTCCCCTCCAGCTGCGGTATCCTTCGTCAGATCCTTCCCACTGCCACTCGCTTCAATCGCCAAGACCTCAGTAGCCTCCTCCTCATCATCTTCAAGATCGGCCAACCTTGCTTTCCAGCCCTCAACATCCCAGCTGCCTTTGTCAAAGTTAGGATCTTGAGCTTCTTGGGCCATCTTCAGTTTTGTCTGGTACATTGTGATGGCAGCAGAGACCTTTGCACCTTCTAGGAGGTCATGCTTTTCGTAGTCAAGGTCGATCAGGAGTTTAGCCGTCTTAGTCTTCTCATCTTGGAGTTCCTTCCGAAGATCAGCAAGTGCAAGGTCTTTGAGCACGGCAACCTGTTGGAGGTCAGCAATCTTCTTGTCCTGCTCTTCAACATTTCCCACGTAATCTTCAATCTCAGCTAATTTCTGCAAAGAAAAGGATAAAGCAATTCAAGATCAGGTGATCCTCATACGAGTAGGATACCTAGGTATAGTTGGTGATCCTTACATCATTGAAGTATTCAAGGAACTGGTGGCGGATCAGTGGTAGGCCTTGAAGGTCTTCAGTGTCAGAAGTTTTCCTCTTCTTGCCACCCTTCCCTTTAGTGGGTGCCTTGGGGATGGAGATGCTAGGACTGGTGGTGGACCTCTTCTTCCTGGATCGAACAACATCAAGGTCAGCTGCGTTGAACTGGGATACAGGCTTAGCAGATTTTCCAGCACCTACACATTCAAAGCAAGATAAGTATCCTTATCCTATTTCAATTTACTTATTTATTTTAATAATCAAACTATGCAAAAGGCAGGATACTTACTTGACATGGTAATGGAACCTGAGGATACTTCTTGTGAGTCTTGGGTGTCTATCTTGAATGTCCTTGTTTCAGGATCAAGCTTCCAAAAAGCAGCAAGCCTATCCTTGGTTTCAGGTGACGTGATGATGTGTGAGACAGAAATAGCTGCATAACACAAGACAAAAAAGGGGTCAGTAATCCTTATACAAAAACAAGACTACCTGGTGATCCTCCTCAGGATCCTCCGGCCTACCATGGGTGGACCATGTTCTTGGTAAATGCTTTCCGTCGGGAATGGTATCCCTCCTGACAAAGAAGAAGCGACGTTTCCAATCTTTGTCGTTCTTGGTGACTTTAAGAAGGGGATGTTCTCCGCCGGGTTTACGTTTAAACAGATAACGATGGGAACCAAAAGTAGTAAGATCATACAACTGTGTCAGCTCTGACATGCCTAAATCAATGCCTTCCTGTTCGATGATCCTCTCCAGGGTGTACAAAACCCTCCAAATCATTGGCATGGCTTGAATATAAGAGATGCCGGTTAGGGAAAAGAAGGATTGTGTAAATTCTGGGAAAGGATATGTGTATCCTATGGCAAATGGAGTAACTGGAAAGGCAACCCATGTTTCAGAAACATAGTCGCTAAGAACAGTGGGATCAAAGGGTTTGAAGAAGGCACTCGCCGGAAAACAGTGACGGATTTTATCTACTTGTGCGTCGTTAAAACAACACCTCTCATTCGATGAGTCTTTGATGATCTTTTGACTCTTCAAAGGGCTATCCTTCTTGTGATCCTTGCCCGGTGAGCTTCAGAGCATCATTCTCAAGGTGAAGGTGATAAAGAAAGAAAAACAGAGTAAGAAATGAAGAAAGAGAAGAAAGAGATACCTGATTGATCTTCGACTGAGAATATAAAGGGAGTTTCTTTCGAATTTGAATGCATATTGATCCTATCTATATCTCTATTTATAATTATGATTCTGCAGGATTGTCACTTCCGTGACATCATGATCGCAACGGCTAATTCTATTTTAACGGCTATATATCCGTTAGTTTGTTGCGGATAAGATCAGTAAAATATAACTCACATATTTACAATTTAACTCCTTATATTTTGGGGGCAATTGTTAGGGGAGGATTTTCTAACAATTAGTGATCCTTATTCGTTATCCTAATTAGTGATCCTTACTTCTGTGACAGGTGGTGATCCTCAGAAGAGCTTCAGGATCAGGATCATGGATCACTTTAAGGATCCTCGTACTAACGATTGTTTACTTATGTTTTGTACTATCTCGCAGGTATAACCAGCTTGACCAAGTCTTGGCGACATTCCTGGAGAATATTCCCAAACTATTCTGCACGTGCTTGGCCAAAAATGGACGTTATGGAGAACGTGGGGGCTTGGCACAAAAGTCGGATAGTTAGTTTGGTAGTTAAATTTCTATTTTAAAAGGAGTAACGAGCTAGTAGAAAAACACTTAGTCATTTTGACAGCTACACACACTCATATACTCGCACACTTGAAGCTCTCGACGAACATACATTCGTTTTCATTCACATTTACACATTTCACGATAGTGATCCTTGTACCTAGCTCGTTACTATCCGAAGTTGTAAACATTTATTCATTTATTTGAGCTTGGTGATCGGTAGTTTCCATCACCCGGGGTTTTTTGTGCCGGAGATCAACTCTTGATCAAGGGCTTTTTCCCCGTATAAATCCTTGTGTCATTTCGGCAATTTACATTGAAGTGATCCTTGTTATTGTTCTACATTGTTAGCATCATACCCCGTAACATAGAGTTTGGTTGCAATATCCTCAACAGATTTTTTTGACCAAAACAGGTAGCATATCCCCTTCCATATTCTTGAGTCGATATGCTCCTTTCCCTGCTTCTGACTCAACTTCATATGGTCCTTCCCATTTTGGAGCTAGCTTGCCATCGGCAGGATTAGTGGTATTTTGAAAAGCCTTCCTTAACACCCAATCACCAACTTGAAATCTCCTAGTCCTTATATTCTTGTTATATGCTCTGGATATTCTTTGTTGATATGCTGCCATCCTTAGCCTTGTTGCATCTCTTTTTTCATCTATAGTATCCAAATCTCGACATAAGGCTTCAGTATTCTGTTCAGGATCCTGTAGGATAGATCTTGCAGTAGGTATCGCCATTTCCGTTGGACTCACTGCTTCTGCTCCAAATACCAAGGAAAATGGGGTTTGGCCGGTTGCATTCTTTACCGTTGTCCTATCAGCCCACAAAACAAAGGGTAATTCTTCTGCCCATCTTCCTTTTTTGGCTCCAAGTCTCTTCTTTAAGTTATTGACAATTATCTTGTTTGAGGATTCAGCTTGTCCATTCGCTTGAGGATGTACCAGAGTAGACGTGATCATTTTGATTCCCCAACTCTTGCAAAAGTCAGTAGTCCGCTTGCTTATAAACTGGGACCCATTATCACAAATGATTTCAGCTGGTACCCCAAACCTGGTCAGGATATTCCTCTTTATGAAGGATACTACTTCTTGGTCTCTAACTTGAACAAATGCTTCAGCTTCAACCCACTTAGAGAAATAATCCGTCATTGCTAGCATAAAGACTTTTCCTCCCGGAGCTTTTGGTAACTTCCCTACTATATCCATCCCCCATTTCATGAATGGCCAAGGGGAAGCTACAGGATATTGTGGTTCAGCTGGTTGATGTAGTATGTTACTATGCCTTTGACATGCATCATACCTTCGAGCATATTCTGCAGCATCTTTCCTCATCGTTGGCCAATAATATCCTGTCCTTAATACTTTCGAGAACAATGACCTGCCCCCAGTGTGGTTACCACAATCCCCTTCATGTATATCCTGAAGTACTTCTTTGGCTTCAGGATCCTCCAAGCACCTCAAATACGGTCCTGCAAGAGATTTCTTGTATAAAACATTATTTATAATAGTGAATCGTGATACCTTCATCCTAAATGCCTTAGGATTTTCATCTCCGGGGATGTGTCCTTCCTTGAGATATCTCATGATTGGAGCCGTCCAGGATTTAGGATCCTTTTCAGGATACTCTGCTCCAGGATCCTGAATACCCGCTACTTCTTTATCCTGAGGATTCGTTGCGGGATACAAGATATGTAATATTGGTATTTGGGTCCCTTCTGGTATCCTGATCGATGATCCCAGATTTGCTAAGGCATCTGCTTCAGCATTATCCTCCCTTGGTACCTGTTCAAGTGTAAAAACATCGAAATATCCTGCTAATTTTTTGAGAATATCGAGGTATTCGATTAATTTCTCACCCTTAACTGCATAGGATCCATTAAAATGGTTAGTAATTAACAAGGAGTCAACATATACTTGCAAATTCTTGATACTCATATTCTTAGCCAACTCTAATCCTGCAATTAAAGCCTCATACTCTGCTTCATTATTAGTAGCAGGGAATTCACACCTAATAGCCTGGGGTAATATGTCCCCCTGTGGCGATTTTAGTAGTATTCCCAATCCTACTCCTCTTACATTAGATGCACCATCAGTATATAACGTCCAGGATCCTGAGGATTCTCCTAACTGTTGGACTTCTAGGTCTACCTCATCCTGAATGTCACTACTGAAATCAGCCACAAAGTCAGCTAAAGCCTGAGACTTTATGGCATTTCTAGGTTCATATACTAAATCATAAGCACTCAACTTTACTGACCACTTGGCTATCCTGCCTGACATCTCTGGTTTCCTAAGCACATTTTTGACAGGATAATTTGTTTTAACATGAATCCTATGTGTCTCAAAGTAATGTCTAAGCTTCGTTGATGCCATAACTAATGCTAGTATCAATTTTTCTAAAGGAGAATACCTAGTTTCAGCATTTAACAAACTTTTACTAACATAATAAACAGGATATTGCTGACCTTCATGAACCTTTATAAGGACGACACTTACAGCATTCCCTGAAACTGCGAGGTATAGGGATAGTGGTTCACCATTCTCAGGCTTCATCAGTAGAGGTGCAGTTGAAAGATATTGCTTCAAATCCTGCAGGGCTGCTTCATGCTTCTCACCCCATTCGAATTTCTTGTTCTTCTTCATGATATCATAAAACTCTTTGCATTTCTCTGAGGATCTTGAAATAAATCTGTTTAATGCTGCCACTCGCCCTGTTAATCGTTGAACATCCTTCATATTTAAGGGTGATTTAATATCCAAGATGGCTTTAATCTGCTCCGGGCTCGTCTCTATTCCTCTTTTGGTCACCATATATCCTAGAAATTTCCTGCCCCCACTCCGAAATGACACTCAGCAGGATTTAGCTTCATGTTATATTGATCCAGGATATCAAATGCTCCTTTAATATCCTGGAGGTGATCCTGAGCTTTCCTTGATTTTACCACCATATCGTCAATGTATACCTCCATGGTGTCCCCCAGCTTGTCTTTTAACATCATGTTTACCAATCTCTGGTATGTTGCACCTGCATTTTTCAAACCAAAAGGCATAGCCATATAACAATAAATACCTGTTGGTGTCATGAAGGCAGTATCCTCCTGGTCAGAAGGCTCCATTTGAATCTGTTGAAATCCTGAGGATGCATCCATGAAGGTCAACATTTCATGCCCGGCAGTAGCATCCACCATTGCATCAATGTGAGGAAGAGGAAATGGGTCTTTAGGACAAGCCTTGTTCAAGTCTGTGTAGTCTACACAGACTCTCCATTTCCCATTTTTCTTCTGTACCACGACTACGTTTGCTAGCCATCTTGGAAACTTGACTTCTCTGATCATCCTGGACTTCAACAATCTTTCAACTTCCTCTTGGATAATCGTATTCCGCTCAGGAGCAAATTTCCTTCTTTTTTGCTGATCAGGCTTGAATGATCTGTCAATTCCAAGCTTGTGAGTGATAATGTCTTTGGATATACCTGTCATATCCTCATGCTTCCATGCAAACGTTGACATCCTGCATTTCAAAAAGTTAGTTAACTGCTCTTCAATATCCTGAGGGATATTGGTTCCTACGAGCACCGAGATATCAGGATTATCCTGATCCAGGGTAATTTTCTTCACATCCTGCTCCGAATCCTCCATGATATCCTGGGCCCGCATCTTTAATTGCTATGCTGTACTAGGCTTGGTTGAGGATTTCATCGAGGATGAGTAGCATTCTTTCGCCTCCTGCTGATCACTATCAACCTTGACAACTCCCCAAGGGGTAGGGATCTTGATGCATTGGTGATATGTTGATGGCACAGCCTTCATATCGTGAATCCATGGTCTTCCCATTATGATGTTATAGCAGGATAGAGAATCCATCACACAGAAACGTTGTATCGAGTTGACTCCTTCAACATATACTGGTAACTTTATCTCTCCCACTGTGTTCCTAGCCTCTCCACTGAACCCAACAAGCACGGTGGACTTCGAAGTGATATCCATCGGAGATACATTCATTCTCTTCAGAATCTCTAGTTGGATTATGTTGACGGAGCTGCCATTATCAACCAATATCCTGCGTACAAAATGGTTAGCCACATATAATGTTATTACCAGAGCATCATGATGAGGATACTGGACAGTATCCCTGTCATCACCATCAAATGTGATCACTTTGTCAGTTGTGAGGGTAGTCATCCTGACAGGTTTGTCTCCCCTTTCGGCCTTAGCTTCTTTTGCATGTCTCTTCGCCGCCGAATACGAAGTCCCACAAATGTCGGATCCTCCCTAAATAAAGTTGATTATCTTGGCATCCGCGGGAGGTGACGCTGCTCGCTCAGGATCCTTCTCAGTATCCTGACCTTTATTCTTCTTTCTTCCTAAGAGATCTTTCAGATATCCCTTGCTTAGAAGATAGCTTATTTCTTTTCTTAGAGCAATGCAATCCTCAGTTACATGTCCGAAATCTTCGTGGAAGGCACACCATTTTGACTTATCTTTCCAATCGGCTTTTTGTTGATTCTTTCGAGGCCACCTAGCCTTGTCTCCTAAACCCTGCATGGCATACATCAATTCAGGAATGTTAACAGAAAAGCAATATTCAGATAATTCAGGATATTCTTCAGGATCCTCATCTTCGATAGCATTCACTTTCTTGTTTTCATTTCTACCATATGGCTTAGAGCGATATGGCTTAAATGAGGATTCTAACCTCCTGTTAGTTGACTCATAGGTGTTGGATGAGTTCATCCTCTCTTGCATCTTTCTGTCATCCTCCAGTCGAATATATCTTAGGGCCCTGTTTCGAGCTTCATCCAAGTTCCTGCATGGGTTCATTACAAGGTCTTGGTAAAATTGAGAATCTTTTTGCAGCCCCATCTTGAAAGCTTGCACAGCTGTTGCAACATCAAGATGCGGAATGTCTAAGGATTCCCGGCTGAACTTGTTCACATAATCCCTTAGGGATTCTTGAGGCCCCTGTGTTATCCTGTAGAGGTCACTTGTTAGTTTTTCAAAGCTTCTACTACAAGAAAACTGACTATTAAATAAATTCACTAGGTGAGCAAATGATGTAATCGAATGATGAGGAACATTCAGGAGCCATTTCAAGGCTGATCCTGTTAAGGTAGAACCAAAACCCTTGCACAAGCATGCTTCTTTGAGCTCCAGAGGGATAGGGTTAATCTCCATTCTTTCCCTATACTGGGCAATATGCTCTTCAGGATCCGTAGTTCCATCATAGAGCTTCATGTTGGGGGTTTGAAATCTCTTCGGAATCTCAGCATCACAGATAGGATATGCAAAGCGAGATATCCTGTGGCTGTCTTGGGACACTTCCGGGATTGGCTGGACCACTCCAGGTACACTGGATATCATGTCCTTCAACTTCTGAAGCTCCCTAGTAAATGCTGATGTTATACCTGTATCCTGCAAAGATCCACTATTGTTAGCAGCATGAGTATTATTATTATTTGACACGTTACCCGTCTGAGGATTCTGCCCATATCCTGAAGCATATCCTGAGCTCCTCATGGTTGACATCCTGACCGAGGAGGGTATTTCAGGAGTATGATTCTGAGGAAGGCTGGGCACAATATTCCCCCTATTATCTTCAGTGTACACAGCCGAACTGAAGTTCAAAGTTTTGGGTTGTAATGGAGTGACGATATCCTCAGCAGATCTGCTCGAGCCAGACTTCAGGAGTTGTATTTCCCTCAACAGCATTTGGTTTGTTTCCTGTTGTTGCCTCATTTGTTCCTGCACACTTCCAAATAAGGTTAGAATTTCATCATTAGAAGCTAAAATGGGAGCAGATCCCTGAATACTCCGAGTAGGGATAATATCCCGAGGTTGTGAAGAAAATTGCATCCTTGGAGGAGGTGGTGGAAGCACCGGACCAGTAGTAGCAGAAGTTGTAGCAGACACAGTGGAGGAGCTCATGTTTGATCTTGAGGCCATTGTAAACAATGTGGCAAAAAGTTTTGAAAGCAGAAAACCGATTAACGATTTCACAAAGATTTTTAGTAAAGAGAGCACCACTTGCCCCACGGTGGGCGCCAAATTGTTTTGGTCAAAAATTACCGAAGCAATTAAGTGATCAAATTAGTTAAGTGAGGTAGTGTGCTAAAAAGTGTGTTGAAAATATGCTGGTTAAGTTGTTTGGAAAAATAGTATTCAGGATACGGCTCAGGATATTGAGCTGTATCTACGATCAAACAATGAGCAAAAAGTAAAGGGGGTGACACGAGATATACGAGGAAAGCCCTTGATCAATCTAGATCGCCGGCATAAAACCTCGGGAGCTGACAATCGCAGCTGCCTTGTTCTTCTTATTGCTTTAAACGTCAGGATACAGTGCAGGATATTGACCAGATCGCTAAGTGTTACAACGCTTTTGTGCGAAAGTGAAAATTGCTAGAGAACAAGTGTGAGAGTGTAGTGAGTGTTGATGTGATGTCCTATTCGATCTGATATACCCACCTATTTATAGTAACGAATTACAAACGAAAATTCCTATAAATATGGGATGCTCCGAATATTCCATTGTTAACGTTGTAGACCGAGTAATGCGGCTTCAACGTCTTTATTTGAACGACTTGGACCGAGTCTTCCGCGGAATGAGTCCTTGTGAACGTTGCTAGCTTCTAACCCGCGTACCTGCACATAATCCGTTAGTGATCCCGAGGATACCATTCAGGATGTTACCAATATCCTGAATCAGCATCCCGGATATGAACAGATATCATATAACCAAGATATAACCCAAGACATTTCTCAGGATATGGGCTCAGAATTTCACCCATAACATTAATGACCATTCAGATGCTACCTCTTAATAGTTTAAAACCTCTGAATGAATAAGAGGTAACCTCAAGTCTGAATGGTTAAGAGGTAACCTCTGAATGGTAAATCATCACATGTCACATTCTTCTACCTTCTCATTGGTAAAATTCTTAATGGTTCCATTAAGAGGTAGCCTCTTTATGACCATTCAGAGGCTACCAAATAGCCCCTAAACCATAATCCCCACTTATAAAATACAACCCTTCCCCACCTCCTAAATCATCAAGAATCTCAACTTTGGCAGATTGTTCAAAGCTTCAAAATAGTGAGTTTTGAGCTAGTTTCTTCAACTTTTCCTCTTGTTTTGTTTTTGCCTCTTCCTTGGATAACCTCGAGGAGCATTACCACATGTTTACCAAGGTAAACAAAGTTGGTATGTCACCATTTTTAAGTCTGAGTGAGGATTTTGTTAAACTTTTTTAAACTTGTTATAACTTTACCTTGTTTTCTTGTTAAACTTTTTTCTAACTCGCTTCCAAACTCTCCCATGTCATCAAGAATCTCAACTTTGGCAGATTGTTCAAAGCTCCAAAACAATGAGTTTTGAGCTAGTTTCTTCAACTTTTCTTCTTGTTTTCTTCTTCCCTCTTCCTTGGATAACCTCTAGGAGCATTACCACATGTTAACCAAGGTAAACAAAGTTGGTATGTCACCATTTTTTAGGTCTAAGTGAGGATTTTGTTAAACTTTTTTTAAACTTGTTATTACTTTACCTTGTTTTCTTGGAACTTTTGACACCAAACCAAGTCACCAACTAATCTATATGTTGAGGGACTTGTGTTAAGGTTTATTCCTGAAAACATGAGGTTCATATGCCTTTTCATACTAGACACTAAGTAATCTTTAAGCCGTGAAAGTGAAGAAACCACACCAAGTCTTCAGTGATACAATGTTGGAAGCACTCGTCTTAGTTAACACTCAATTGGTTACTTAGCGTATTAGATAGTTGTTTATCTATTCATACTTATATTCATGACCATCCGAATCATCCATAGAATGATTTGTGCATTGGTGAAATCTTGAGGTTAATGATCTAACCAATGCTTGATAATACATGGCTAGACTAATATATGACTATTACCCAATAATATATACATAATATAAATCTCCAAAACCAAACCATGATATCAACCGAACTCAAGGTTGAATATTATGTGTTAACATAGAAATATCTTAGTTTCGGATTCCTTAGGTTGGACTTCTAATGGGTGACTTAGTACCCATGAAAAACACAATTAACAATAGTGTCCAACTTACGTGTCCAAAACAAGGTATGTTTTATGTACTTTCACACGCATATAATTTCCCATTTACTTTCGAACCTCCAACTCATCAAACTCATACACCTTTGTTTATCCTTTTTAGGGTAACTTGGTGATTCCATCCTCTCAAACTGCTCACTTGCATTTGTTAAACTTATCTTCGCGAACCGTGAGTATACATGACCCATTTTATGCTTTAAACAGTATTTGGGTTGCAACATGTGTAACGCCCTGCTTATTTGTACTTTCCATTTATAGCAAGTCTTGCTCGTATTTCTATTTTTGGAAGTCTTGTGTTCTTGTAATCGTTCTTTCTTTGCAATCGTTGTAAAATCCAAGGCTTGGATCATAAATAAAACTCATATTTTGTTAAATACATGTTATACATACTTTATACATGCTCATACATTCGATTTCGTGAATCAATTGATGCTTATTCGTAATTCTTGGAAACTATGTGCTAAACTTGCAAATATGTGAAACTTATGCATAAAACATGTTTTGATCGTAAACAAAACTTGAATACAACATTCATATGCCTAATTATACTTGGTTTATGTTCCTCATACTTAAACTATGCTTTTATGGCGAAAACAGCCCCTAAAACACCTAAAAAGCCCAAAATTGCAAAGTTGAGGGGCCTAATTGCAATTTAAGGAAACTTCAGCCTTCCCCCTTGAAACGGGCCATGTAAGCTTGCCCCAAGGGCTACGCTGGCTGTGAGGGACCTCCCAGATCAGAAGCCTTGCTTCACTTCGCGATTTTGAGCGGGATTTGGTTGTTTTTGAAGTTTAAATAAGGTTTTTGGCATTAAATACTCATCTAACCCAACCCTAATCACTTCCTTATAAATACCAAGTGCCTCCCAAGCCATTTGCACTTTAGAAACACTCTCCCAACTCTCTCAGTCACTTGAATTCGTAGCTGCAAGTTCAAGTTCGGACAGAAACATCAAGCTCCACTAAAGTGAGCATAACTTCTTCATTTCTTGTCCGTTTGAGCTCATTCTTTTTCTAGAACACTTGGATCGACCTTAGCTTCGATTCCATGGGTATTCCACAGTGAATAAGTCCCTGGAACTCCGGAAAATAGGCTCCAAAGTTCACTGTTTGAATCTGATTTCATTTATCTTTGTTTACACTTGTTTAAACTTGAGTCTAACTCACTCAAACCCACGTCCTTATGCTTATAACCACTTCTATGGTTAGTTAAGCTTAAAAATGGGGCCGAGACATTCGAAATCCAAGGTTAAACCTCACATATATTCTGTTTTGTTTAGGGTTTTTAACCCACAAGTGATGTTCAAGCTTCAAGCTTGATGAAGGTGTGATTATGGACTAACTTGGGTTGTCCAACATAGAATCCCCACATTACTTGATGATCTATCATAGTGTAGTTGTTTATTATTCTTGTATTAATATTAGTTCATTGTATGTTTTTACATCAAGTGTAGTGGTGAACCATAAGAGGTACCTAAATGGAAGCTTGATCTTCCTACCTCCTACATGATTTCCATGATACTAGAGGTACCTAAATGAAGATTTAATATTCTACCTCATGCTTGACTATTGGACATAATAATGTATATAACCTAAGTAATATTTATATATATGTAATATTCTATATTCGAACCTTGATGGTGAACTTGTGTTCATTCGTCAAAGTATTAGAATAACATCATCCAAAACCTAAGACTTGTTACGATTCTAATGAGTATACTACTCATGAAAACATTAACCCTTGAGGTTCCATAGTGTCAAGAACAAGTACTTTGTGTTAAAGGATGTTTACTTTCGAATACATATGTTCTTGTGTTTTAACTTCCTAAATCCCTAAATCTTCCGAATTCCTAAAACTCATACACTTTGTTTCTTCACGTAGAAGGACTTGGTGTTCCAACCGCCTAATCGACAACAACACACTCGCGGATTCAAGTATAAGACTTGCAAAACCGTGAGTATACTCGCAACCCCTTTTTTATGTTTACCACTTTTGGGGTGTAACGTGTTTAGCTATCAAAACTACACTTAAACTTATTCTTTATGCAATGCACGAAAACAATCCTTATACATGAATACTATGTTGTTATACTTGATGCTTACGTGGACCATACTTATGTGATATGTTTTAGTCATTAGCTTTCACGAGCCTCCATTTGACATGTATAGCGCTATAGGAGTAACGCACCGCCCGTAGACTAGTGGTCATGTTGAATTATATCATTTTGCGTAAACAGAGAGTTGACTAGAAATATTGCATGCCATGTTAGGTTGATCTTGTATAAACTAAGTTGCCATGTGGATTCGTTTTTAAACTTTTATACTTATACTTATTCATAAACTTGTATACTCGCCTTTGCTTTTGCATTGAATTGTATTTTAAACATGTTACAGGTTGAGGATTGACGATGCTATGAAAATAGACTAGCAAAGATGCCTAGATACTCACTTAGACGTTTAGGTTTAAAGTGTTGTATCAATTTTGTTATGTTATGTTTGAACAATGTTGTTATTTGAATTTCTTGTAATGTTTTGACAATTTGTTTATGAAATGAAATCGGTTGAATTAAATATTGTCACAAATAGTGTTATGAAGTCTCTTACAATCTCGAACTAGTCCCACTCCGATGATTCCACCATTGGTTGGGGTATGACAACATGTATGTCACACCCCCAAAATCCACCATGCGGAGTACCACCGCTTGGAGGCGTGACGTGACCAGGATCGAGCCACCAATCATATTGAACATCGTAATTAAGTAAATAAGACCAACCACAATATGATTGGTGACCAAAGCTAGTTAACCATGTTTAGTTTAAACAGCGGAAGCATAAAAGTAAATCCAAAAGCATACGTCCATAGTTTATAAGTTAAAGTTCAAAACGCAAGTTTAATAAGTTCATAAGGATTTAAATAATAAGCACGGAACATAACAGTCCGTACACCACGACGAATCCTTCCTCGTGCAAGCTCCAAGCGTTTAGCGACCTGTAAGGCATGTAACAACGAGTCAACAACAAAGTTGAGTGAGTTCACGTTTGGTTGTTTAGTTTTAAGTTGTTTCTGAAAAACGTGGTTTGACTTTCGTTGGCTTAATTGCCGTGGGGGTTACCCCATAGTTGAAAGTATGTTTAACCAGTTCCTTTTTCATTACCCAAACCATAACCATAATCAGTGGGGGCTTTCCCCGTGTGAACTACTAGACGGTATGATATCGACTACTACGCAAATAAGTTGTGCCCTATATCAGCGTCTATCATCACTGATAGTCTGCCATAGTCCATTAGTACACGCACGTCCGACCGACATGGTGTGAGGTTTGTTAAACCTAATAGCGCTATTAACTAATGACCCGCTCGCCATTGGCCTCAGCGATTAAGTCGATATAATGAAGAGGGACTTATTGATCGAGTTTTGTCTAGCTAGTTTTTAAGGTTGTTGTCCTACACCAGGAGGACGAACGTACGTATTCTGCACCAGGAGAATTCGTAGGATTAATAATGACACCCTACCTATGGAGGAGGCCGTACATATCCTCCCCAGGGGATATGTAGATTTTGTTTTAATTCTTTAACCCATTCCCAAACCACCGGGAATCCCATGCCTTAGAAAGTGTGTGAACTCACCTCGTTTTGCTCGGTTAGATTCTCAAATATAGCTAACAGTCAAGGTCGGTCAATCACGTCCTAATATGATTACCAGTTAGTCATTTAGTGATTTTTAAATAGAGCACAAAGTTCCTACACGTATCTATAACATGCATTACTTTAACTGTTTATGCCCATATATACTTCCCATCCATTCCCCACTCATAAGCAAACATACAATAATGCATATAACACATATAACATGTTAGATCATTCACAGATAGCATACTCGACATTTAGACACGCAAATTACAACTTATATCGTTTCAGCTTAAATATTCAAAACCGGGCTGTTTTCGGACATTTTAATAAGAGTAAATTGCCATTTTCGCCCCTGAGGTTTGGGCACATTTGCCATTTTAGTCCAAAATGACACTTTGGTACCATTTTGCCCCCCACGTTTGTAACTTTTTGCCATTTTCGTCCAAATAATGACACTTTGGTACCATTTTGCCCCCCACGTTTGTAACTTTTTGCCATTTTCGTCCAAAAATAAAGTAACTTTTTGAGCCATTTGGACGAAAATGGCAAAAAGTTACAAACGTGGGGGGCAAAATGGTACCAAAGTGTCATTTTGGACTAAAATGGCAAATGTGCCCAAACCTCAGGGGCGAAAATGGCAATTAACTCTTTTAATAAAATAGTTATCTTATTCCAAAAATTCCCAAATTTTTACAGAATGTCTTAAACGTTCCAAATTTTATTGTGTAAAAATATCGGGGTCCAGTTCATTACTAATATTTTATAAAAATTCATTTTCCGGACTGAACTCAGATTTATCTCTTTTCTGACCACAGTCCATGGAATAATTTATTAAAAATTCATCGAGAGTCCGATTTACGAAATTCCAGTGGGATAATTACAAATACATCGGGGGTCATCTATAGTACAAGTTTCATGATCTAACTCTACACAGAACTCAAGTTATGACAGAAAACAAAACGCATATTTTCAGCAGAAAAATGCAGCTCTAGCTGCTGTTACAAAATGAAGCTTTAAAAATAGTAAACGAAGTCCAAAAATTATGATTCTAGTTCCATTAGAACCGTATTTCATAATAACACGTTATAGACTCAAAATATCAGTTTTTGTTGAGTTATGACCTGTTTACAGCCAACTGAAGTTGGCTGTAAAAGCTTGGACAGATTCTGTTTTCAGCCTTTAGCTTCCTAGTTCTTGTTCGATTGATTCCGTTAACATGTTTAGTGATTACAACAACATCAAACATCAACATTACAAGTAGATCAGCAAGTAAATCAGTAACATAATCAAGACAACTTCAGTTTATCATCACTTCATCATGTTTCATCAATATTTCATTACAAGTTAGTTTATATGCAAGACTTTGTTCATGGTTCTTTAGTGTTCATGGATTTTCATCATCAAACAACTATTAACCACTCTAATAACATGAAAGATGAATGGATCTAAGTTCTTACCACTAGCTCAAGGCTAGGGGAGTTCGAATGTAGAAAAGTGGTGGTTAAAAGAAAAACGAGAGCGGTCCTTCAACTTCCAAACACACCGAGCTTCGTTGTCGACCTTCTAACACCTTTGTGTGCTTGTAGAATGCTTGAAAGTGATCAAGTAATGGTGGTGGTGGTGGCCTTGATCTCAGCCGAGACTAGAGGGAGAGGGAGAGGGAAAGAGAGCTTGGGGTGTTGGTGATGTGTGAAGAGAAGGATGAATGATAACTTGTGGTTAAATAGATAATATTCCAACATTCTAATACCCACTAGGTTAAATGTTCCTTTAGTACACTACAAGTTCATTAAACAAACCAAAATAATCATGGGTGTGTCTCCACCATTGTAACCGATTTTGAGGGGGGGGGGGGGGTATATGGTTGGGTTTCAATGGGTGGTTACTAACTTAGTTAGGATTCAATGATATAGTTAGTGTGTTAAGGTGTGTTATTAATTATATAGTGTGTTTGGGTGTTCGGGGACCCTAACTTGCTTAGAAAAATAAAAACAATGCTTCTAGCATTATTTTGGTGTTCCGGGTAAAGTCCGGTTGTTCAGTTCGGTGTTGTTCCGTTAAAGTGCTTAATTAATCCGTAAAGTGTCATACATATATATTTTTGTAACGTTTTTAATTTTCAACACTCAGGAAATCATAACGGACTATTAAATGACTTTTCTGTACACTACTAGTATGTTAACAAATACATGTAAGCATAACACAGTAATCAGAGAGCAGTTAAGTAATTCCACACAGTCGTCAAGTACTTTAATTATCATTAATAAATTGTACGGAATACATGGAATTTGAGGGTTGTCACATTCTCCCCCTGTTAAGAGAATTTCGTCCCGAAATTTAGCGCGTGGTTACTAAGGAAGCTAGTTAAGTTACGTTGTTTTCCTGATTTTCCTGGGGTGTCACAATGTATGTAACACCCGTTCTTATAATTTAAGGTTTAATGAATCTTTTACGAAAACAATCATGTAATTACGATTACATATACATCGGAAATACGGGTTTACTAAAAGTTTTACAAATCATAAGTTATTCTACATAACGTGATCGAATTCGTTGTTTAAAATTTACAACGTGGCAAAGTGCGGAAGCGTGTATCTTTATCGTGTTCGGTTCTTCGCTGAGCTTGATCGTCTTCCGGCATCCAAAAGTATCTATATTCCATAAACATGAAATACTTTAGTCAAACGGGGTTTAAAACGTGTCTAAACGAGTCCATAAACAGCTGCTGTAATTGACCATTATGACCCATTCAAAGTCCGAACTAGATTAACATGTTCAAAGATGGATCGTAGAAAACTTCAATACCTTCGCAAGCATATAAGGTACACCTTCTAACGAATTTTCTATGATTTTATATGATTTTTATAAAATCAGCACAGCAACTATATTTTCATTTTTCAAACAGCTTTCAAGGTTTTGAACAGCTGTTTAATTCATTCTTTTGGCCTATTTAACAACCACATTTGTTTCTTATGATTGAAAACAGTAAAAATTTACTTCATAAGCTTTCCGAAAAGGTATAGAACACCCAAATCGGATAAACGGTTGATTTTATATGATTTTTTAAAGATTAGTCGAAATCCGTATAAAAAGCTGCGTAAATCAAGTTTAGGGTCATTTTAAATTCGAACCAAACCATCAAATGCAACCCATTTCCATGGCTAAACCCTTATTAAACTCTTGGTAATGGTTAGAAACCTATAACAAATATAATGACCATCGTCCGTAACATTTGGTTTACCTATTAAGGTAACCAAAAACTTATTTTAGACTTCGTTTAACTCTCATTAGCCTTACATTTAAATGAGAGTTATCTTATTATGCGTACCTGGCTCGGATCATTACATTGACCCATTTAAGTACCTTGCCTCAATATCTACTAAGTAATAGCGATGTAAATATCCACTCGATATTTATTTCTGAAATCAAACAACTCATCAAACCATTAGTCGATATTGTCAAAAGTGATATTTTCACCTTTTGACCCGTTGGTCTAAATGACCGATAATATTGGCGAGATAAAGCTTATTGCCACCTCGTCTACACGACTCGTTCCGATTTACACTGCACAGTCGTTTTAACTATAATTCACCTCTTAACGCTTTTTGGCCTAATAAGGCTTACGAAATATGTATCTTTCAAAACCAATAATTATTATCAACAAGTGTCCAAATTTCAATTTTACCCTTATTGGTTATCTTGTTCCGTACGACTACACGCCGGAAACACCATATCTCAACTTTCCATTTGTCTTGTTCGAAATCAAAACAACAAAAGGACATTCTAAACTATATGACTAGTGTAAGCTATACTTACCTCGCATCCAAACTATGCTTTTCCTTTCCTTCTTGATTTGTTTGATCCGCTCCCTCATCAAGCTTCCGCCTAGCTTGTTACGCGTCAAACTATCATCATTCACAAGGTGGTTAGATTAGTCATTTCAATTCACGACTATTCCACCTCACGTATTTTCTATGTCGAAACTACTATTTGACTTTATCATTGGTTAGTTTGACTTTTTAAAAGTCAATTGACTTACCAACATATTCATATGCACATTTGGTTCATTGAACTCACTTAGGCATATTTCATCCGAACTCTTAACAAAAATCAAATTTTTACATACTAACTTAGTAAGCCGCGATTTCATTTAGGCATTTCATATCAACGAAAATTGGCTGTTTTTGGTGACTTGTTTAACCTGTTTACAAGTCTTCAAAAATTATGATTTTTTTATGTGGCGCACCTCTCGGAGGGTTAGCCCTTGAGTTAAAATTTCAAGATCTAACTCTTTACCAAAAATTCGTGAAAATTCATTTACTAAGCTGCAATCAGATTCGTCACTTCTGACTGCAGCTTACGGAAAAATTCATTAAAAATTCCTCGTTTATCCGATTGACGAAATTCCAATTGGCGATTCTTTTAATCGCTTAAAACTTTCTACAGTAAGAATTTGAGATCATAACTCAATTCCTAAATTGAGTTATAACATTCGTGATGGGCTGCAATTTCTGTCAGAAAACGCAGCTTGAACCTTTGATACGGAAAAATTCATAAAACGCTCGATTTTCGTCGAAAAAATGCGATTCCAGTGGGGTTTTAAAGATATTTCCTGGAATTACATTCTAGACTCAAGAAACACATTATTTTATCACTTTTTGTCCAGGTTACAGCCAATACAAATCGGCTGTAAATTCTGATCAAGAATCGTTTGAATTCAGCTTTCAATTTAAGCTTGTTCTTGACATCATAACACTATTTTTTTTTGCAATCAAAACCATAAAAACATCTCATACATGAATTTAGTATCAACAAAAACTTGAGCTAAGCATGATTTCGACATATACTTGTCTAGGGCTTACTCCTAGACACTATATTGTTCCTATTCCATGCAATTAACAAACATGCATCATCAATTTTCAGATT
This sequence comes from Helianthus tuberosus, assembly GCA_030545235.1. NCBI lineage: Eukaryota > Viridiplantae > Streptophyta > Magnoliopsida > Asterales > Asteraceae > Helianthus > Helianthus tuberosus. Next base: position 3,238,718 of record CM060397.1, on the reverse strand, counting down.
TCCTAATTTCGTGAGATTTTCAAGTTGAGAGTTTTCATCAAATTTTACATACCTTGTAATCCTCTTGTGATGAGGATCAATAATCTATGCTCGAATTTCGTTTTGGACCAGATTTGCACCTCCAATTGAGAGTTTTAGTGAACTTTTCTAGGGTTTGAGAGTGGGGTGTCGCCCCTGCTCATTCTTGATCGACCAGAACCCCCAAATGGGGTGTTTTGTTTTTATTTTTAATTAAAATCAATAATATAAGTTTCAATTTTAACAATATTGGCCCCTCTAATTTGGTTAGTTAATTAAGTAGGGCACAACCTACTTATTTCTAACAATATTCCCCACTTATTAACTAGGTTAAACATTCCTAGTTAAATTAGTGGGTTCGGGAAATCTATAACCAAGTTTATTTCAGGTCCCGTTAACTCGGGCCTTCTATCACTTTATTTCTTAAAAGCTTTTTATTCACTTTTTGTTTATTATTAGGATTAATTATTTAAATCCTAATATTTACCGGGTAATTTTTTTTTACCACTAACGGTATTTTACCCGTCAGTAATATTAACGTGGTTTGCTTACCAAACCCGTTTTTTGGGGTGTTACAATGTATCCTTATAAATTACACAATCACACACATACAATCAATCGTATGCAAACACTCAATCTTTAAACATGCTACTTGTTTTATGTATACTAGGACACTCTTATGCATGTTATCTATCATTAACTTGAAAAAGTCCGCTTAACATGTATAGCGCTATAGGATTAGCACACCACCCCGTTTGTTGGGTCATTGTTAAGTATTCAATCTTTACGGTCTTACTCATTTCGTTGATGAGATTAAGCTAATGGACACTTTGGTTTGATATGAAGCTTATGCAAGCTAGTATTATTTATATAACTTAGTATACAATTAACATGTGGATTTGAGACTTTATTCATACTAATGCTATGTAGACAAACTTGTATTCACACCGACATTATTTGTTGACGGATATTTTATATACATGTTGCAGAAAACATATGATGATGATAACTCAAGAAATCTATTTAGGGTGGACTAGAAACTTACCAAGTTTTAATTATGCATTATCATATTCTAGTTATGAAATTCGCTAAATGTTGTACTTTCTTTTCGAAACAATGTATCGTTTTATTTGAATTAATGGAATGGAAATTCTAAGTCTAATTATTGTCGCAAACTAGTGTTATCATGCTTTTGAGCAATCTTTTACATCTTGCCTAGATGTTTCCGCCATCTTTTGGGGTGTGACACACAATTTAAGTGATTAGCATTAGATTTGGTGGTGGTGGTGGCTTGGTAAGTAATATCTGAATTTAATGGTTCTCCGGTAGGATTAGTTTGCTTAGATATGAAGCTTATTGTCACGCCCTGATTTCCTGGTGGGCCCGGACTTGGGGTTTATGCGTGACGATTTATATCAGTTATCACAATGCACAACGGAAGATGGAATAAAAGTAAATAAATAAAAGCTTGAATTTCATAAATAAAGTTATAGAAGCTTGTACGTGTAAATATCCACAAGTGGATCGAAAATAAAAGTGACTTTAGACTAATAAGGTTTTTTTCGTGGAGTAGCAAATTCCAATATGTCTAGACCAAGCCGCTCCAGCCTATTCCGTATTTGCTAATTAACATGCGACTAGTCTTTTGAAAAAATGTAAGTTTTCACTGGCAAATACAATTAACCAACTCTTTTGAAAATCTTTTCAAAAGTTATTTGATACCATTTGGTATATCATTTTTAAATAACATGGGATAATCTATATTTTTTGTGACCAGTTTTACATGTTTGTCAATACAGTCGGAGACCAGAAATCATATGCTGGTACATGATTAATCAACACACCACATTTTCAATATCATACAAATATATATATAGCATTAGCGTCTGTCAGGTGTATGCCTGCACCCCACGCTTAAGTCGTGGCCATTTGCAATTAAATGAATCGGGATAACCAGGACACGGTCGTATTAACCCCCAAGTGTTTAAGTTATCAAACAAAACGGATTAAAATGGGTTTTTGCATTTCTATGACATCATTCGCCCTTTTGCAATACCCGACCAAGTGGCTAATGCCATATCCCAAGCCTTTATAACATAAAATAGGCTAAGAGTATTTATCTGCACTAGTCTTTATAATATCAAAAGTAAATTGCTATTTTGGTCCCTGTGGTTTATAACAAATTGCTACGTTTTACAAATATGAAAAGTCTTGCAAAAAACACACCAACGTTTTAATTTATTGCGATTTTAGTTCACATGACTAACTTCCATCCGCTTTGATGCTAACTCCAGGTCACATGCCAAACATGTGATAGGCAATATGGTAATTACCCATCTATATTGAAGAAAACAACAAAAAACACCCTTCCCCCATTGAGTTATGTAGCGTTTCTTTTAACAATTGATAGTGTTGGTGAAATGCTAAAAATGATATTGATTTGATTATGATATCAAACTTTATTTCGATTAAGGTTTATAACAAGCTGTAACTGTTTTGGTCAAAAATTACCGAAGCAATTAAGTGATCAAATTAGTTAAGTGAGGTAGTGTGCTAAAAAGTGTGTTGAAAATATGTTGGTTAAGTTGTTTGGAAAAATAGTATTCTGGATACAGCTCAGGATATTGAGCTGTATCTACGATCAAACAATGAGCAAAAAGTAAAGGGGGTGACACGAGATATACGAGGAAAGCCCTTGATCAATCTAGATCGCCGGCATAAAACCTCGGGAGCTGACAATCGCAGCTGCCTTGTTCTTCTTATTGCTTTAAACGTCAGGATACAGTGCAGGATATTGACCAGATCGCTAAGTGTTACAACGCTTTTGTGCGAAAGTGAAAATTGCTAGAGAACAAGTGTGAGAGTGTAGTGAGTGTTGATGTGATGTCCTATTCGATCTGATATACCCACCTATTTATAGTAACGAATTACAAACGAAAATTCCTATAAATATGGGATGCTCCGAATATTCCATTGTTAACGTTGTAGACCGAGTAATGCGGCTTCAACGTCTTTATTTGAATGACTTGGACCGAGTCTTCCGCGGAATGAGTCCTTGTGAACGTTGCTAGCTTCTAACCCGTGTACCTGCACATAATCCGTTAGTGATCCTGAGGATACCATTCAGGATGTTACCAATATCCTGAATCAGCATCCCGGATATGAACAGATATCATATAACCAAGATATAACCCAAGATATTTCTCAGGATATGGGCTCAGAATTTCACCCATAACAATTGTCCCCAAAAATGTTCCCGTTTAGTATCCTGCCACTAATGGTTACATTTTTCACGGAGATCGAGGCAATTAAGAGATAAGACCCATGATGTGACCGTTTGCAACTACTCAGCCTATATTTACTCATTGCACCCTATATCTTCTCATCCCCATCTCTTTTTTAATCACTACCGATAAGGAAAAAGGAAAACATTCTCTCTCTAATCTTCATCTTCATCCTCCTTTTCCGGTCAAAAAATCAGGCGATCAAAAGTCGAGACAGACAAGATCCAGTTCTGGTGATTCGGCTCCCACATTTATCCAACAGAATCTTCTCCAAGAACCGGAGAAAGAGATATGCTCTTTTGATAGTGCCCACTTGTCGTCTCTCAAATCCTCCGGTATCTTTCCGAAAGGAACGGTATTCTGGCCGTTCGACCGGGAAATCCGGTCGGATATGGTCTCCAATGAGTGGTTGTGCTTTAGTGCCTTTCCCTTCACCTTAGGGTTACAGTTCCCCTTTCCAGAATTTATCACCGAATTCTTCAACATTACAAAAATCTCTTTTAGCCAAACAATGCCGATGCTTTGGCGTGTTCTGTCCGTTCTTGACCAGATCAAGAAAAACCACATCCCTGATCTTTCTGTTCATGATCTCCCCCTAGCTTACCGGCTTAGATGCCACGGGTCATGTTTTATTCCACCTCCGGTGACCCGCTGATACTTCATGCCACCAGGAACGAGGATAATTGGCAATCTAAGTTCTTCTTTGTAAAAAGAGACTCAATCCCTTGTGGAACGGAATATCCGGTGAAATGGTTGAAAAAGGGTAGGATTTAGGGTTTAAGGATGATCCTGCCTCTTATCCTGTTCCATATCCTGAACTGATCAACTTTCTTTTTTCTGTTGTGCACGCAGCTGATTTTAGGAAGATTGCACCTCCCCTTGTTGATTCACAAAAAAGGATTGACGCCATCAGACTCCTTCCAGAGGCTGAAAGAAGTTTCAACCCATCTCCACCATCTCCAAGTCCTCTTTCTAGTGCAAACATGTCTGGTAAGGATCCTGCAAAATATCCTGTACGTACATGTCTTTATTTGATATACTTAGGGGAAATTTTACTCCCTGTATGCAGACTCCAGCAAGGTTCCAGTCTACCTAGACCTTGACGAACTTGACAGCTACCCTACTCCAGTCATGGTCAAGAAAGAGACCCCTGCTGCCACCAGCTCCAAGCCGCTCCCGGTTTCTAAGGCTAATCCGAGGACTCGTGCTTCCACAGCAAAAAAGAGGAAAGGTCCTGAAGTCAATGCTCCAGGTCCAGAAGGGTTCTCCTACGATGAACTCAGCTTTTCTGACTCCTTAGAGCCAATGACATCCTTCCTCAACAAGGTAATATCCTGCTACATATCCTGCACATATATCCTGATAGGATATCCTGACAGGATATCCCGGTTAATATATTCTGACTCATACCTGAATTTGATGTGCAGGGCCTCCAGCATTTGCTCCACCTGTACAACTATGCCTGTGGTACTGCTGTACTCCATGAAGCCAGGATTAAACAGCTCGAAAGTACCGTTGCCGACCAAGGTGCCATTGCTGAAGCAAAGACCCGGCACTACGAGGGCATGCTGAAGAAGGTCACCCAAGATGCCGAGCTCAAACTTGCCACTGTCCAAATGGATCACGAACAGGCCATGGTTTCTTTCCGGGAAGGAATCAAAGCCTCTGCTATCGTCTCCCTGCTACAAGCTCGCATCAAGATGGCCTACGAGGCCAAGGAGACAGGCCTTGTATGCCCATCCTGGCCGGTTGAATCCTGGGTGGCCAAGCTGAAGGAGCTTGGAGGCAAAGCTGTGCCACTTCCTACTGAAGCCGGAGAATCTTCTAAGTCAGCAGAGGTGGTAGACAAGGCTGGAGATAAGAAGGATGCTGGAGAGGATGCTGGTGAGGATGCTGCTCAGGATGCTGAAGCTGAAAAGGCAGAGAAGGTTGGAGAAGATGCCTCTGTGTGAGGGCATTCAGGTGGGCAATGATGGATATATGTGCCAAGGCCGGAGCCCACCTTTTTAAATTTGATTGTTGGCTTGTAACCTCAAACAATTTACTTTTCCTGCATTTTACTTTTCTCCACTTAAACAATGTGATGGCCATTGGTGGAGGGATCCTGAGTTTCAGGACGAAGCCCTTGGTCATCATCGTTAGTACGTTTTGCTTTTGAACAATATAACAGTTGGAGGTGGATGGGTCTCAGTTTGAGACAAAACCTTCAACTGTTAAGTACATAGAGTAAGAAACTATTTGTGCTCTTGGTGGATGGACCTTGGTTTAAGGTGAAACCAAGAGCACATCTTTTGATATGTTAATATAACTTTCCTTTAGCTTTATTCTTGTTATTACACCTTTATTACATGAATTTTGCTTATAAAAATAGTTTTGTTTGATCATATTTGGGAACCCATTGTAAGTGTATCCTGAAAGATATCCTGCTCAGGATACTGAAATACAATCTATAAATTATCCAAATAAAAAGGAGAGATCATACCAGAGATTCTTAAAGAATCAATTTCAATCTTCCATCACAAGTATGTCTCCAGTGCACACTTACAAACTTGGATCCATCCTTTGAATAGTATAATGTATGTCCCCTGTGTTTGACACAGAAATGCAAATGTATTCACACTTTGGCTTGAATAAATTCCGAACACCCCGAGGCAAAACCCTTGATATCCTGAAATGAATCCTTAGCATACTGGGGATAAACCCTTAATATCCTGGAGATAAACCCTGATATCCTGGGGATAAACCCTGAGTTTCATGCGCTACAGGCGAGAGTGTATAAACTCCAAACCTTAGAAAGGTGAAAACCTTTAAACCTTAGAGAGTATGAAAATACCCTTTCGTGAGAGAGGGTGATCAATCCTCATATACCTTCAGGATCCAGGATATAGCCAACAGTAACGAAATTGTCAGCCACTTTTACATGAACTGGTCCCGCTACCTTGAACTATACCTAGATAACTTGCGCTCCAGGCGAGGTGTTTAAACCCAATTCGAAAGAAAGGTGAATACCTTTAAACCTTTGAAGGGATCAGGATCCCTTAAACGTGAGAGAGGGGGCCAATCCTCTAATCTTTCGAGTTATCCTGAGTGCATATCCTGGAGCTATATCCTGAAACATATGCTGCAAAACAACTGTAAACTAAGGTGGGTGTTAGCTTGGCTAACACCCCTCTGATGCTTAAGTCAGTATTGGGTTCAAGATAATAAACAAATATATTTAAAGAGATAGAATACATACCATTCTGAGATAGAAATTAAATTCTATTCTTACTTGAAATAGAGCTTTAAGTGTATTGCGTTCCAGGATCTCGGTAGCATATCCCCTTCCATATTCTTGAGTCGATATGCTCCTTTCCCTGCTTCTGACTCAACTTCATATGGTCCTTCCCATTTTGGAGCTAGCTTGCCATCGGCAGGATTAGTGGTATTTTGAAAAGCCTTCCTTAACACCCAATCACCAACTCGAAATCTCCTAGTCCTTATATTCTTGTTATATGCTCTGGATATTCTTTGTTGATATGCTGCCATCCTTAGCCTTGCTGCATCTCTTTTTTCATCTATAGTATCCAAATCTCGACATAAAGCTTCAGTATTCTATTCAGGATCCTGTAGGATAGATCTTGCAGTAGGTATCGCCATTTCCGTTGGAATCACTGCTTCTGCTCCAAATACCAAGGAAAATGGGGTTTGGCCGGTTGCATTCTTTACCGTTGTCCTATCAGCCCACAAAACAAATGGTCATTCTTCTGCCCATCTTCCTTTTTTGGCTCCAAGTCTCTTCTTTAAGTTATTGACAATTATCTTGTTTGAGGATTCAGCTTGTCCATTCGCTTGAGGATGTACCCGAGTAGACGTGATCATTTTGATTCCCCAACTCTTGCAAAAGTCAGTAGTCCTCTTGCTTATAAACTGGGACCCATTATCACAAATGATTTCAGCTGGTACCCCAAACCTGGTCAGGATATTCCTCTTTATGAAGGATACTACTTCTTGGTCTCTAACTTGAACAAATGCTTCAGCTTCAACCCACTTAGAGAAATAATCCGTCATTGCTAGCATAAAGACTTTTCCTCCCGGAGCTTTTGGTAACTTCCCTACTATATCCATCCCCCATTTCATAAATGGCCAACGGGAAGCTACAGGATATAGTGGTTCAGCTGATTGATGTAGTATGTTACTATGCCTTTGACATGCATCACACCTTCGAGCATATTCTGCAGCATCTTTCCTCATCATTGGCCAATAATATCCTGTCCTTAATACTTTCGAGAACAATGACCTGCCCCCAGTGTGGTTACCACAATCCCCTTCATGTATATCCTGAAGTACTTCTTTGGCTTCAGGATCCTCCAAGCACCTCAAATACGGTCCTGCAAGAGATTTCTTGTATAAAACATTATTTATAATAGTGAATCGTGACACCTTCATCCTAAATGCCTTAGGATTTTCATCTCCGGGGATGTGTCCTTCCTTGAGATATCTCATGATTGGAGCCGTCCAGGATTTAGGATCCTTTTCAGGATACTCTGCTCCAGGATCCTGAATACCCGCTACTTCTTTATCCTGAAGATTCGTTGCGGGATACAAGATATGTAATATTGGTATTTGGGTCCCTTCTGGTATCCTGATCGATGATCCCAGATTTGCTAAGGCATCTGCTTCAGCATTATCCTCCCTTGGTACCTGTTCAAGTGTAAAAACATCGAAATATCCTGCTAATTTTTTGAGAATATCGAGGTATTCGATTAATTTCTCACCCTTAACTGCATAGGATCCATTAAAATGGTTAGTAATTAACAAGGAGTCAACATATACTTGCAAATTCTTGATACTCATATTCTTAGCCAACTCTAATCCTGCAATTAAAGCCTCATACTCTGCTTCATTATTAGTAGCAGGGAATTCACACCTAATAGCCTGGGGTAATATGTCCCCCTGTGGCGATTTTAGTAGTATTCCCAATCCTACTCCTCTTACATTAGATGCACCATCAGTATATAACGTCCAGGATCCTGAGGATTCTCCTAACTGTTGGACTTCTAGGTCTACCTCATCCTGAATGTCACTACTGAAATCAGCCACAAAGTCAGCTAAAGCCTGAGACTTTATGGCATTTCTAGGTTCATATACTAAATCATAAGCACTCAACTTTACTGACCACTTGGCCATCCTGCCTGACATCTCTGGTTTCCTAAGCACATTTTTGACAGGATAATTTGTTTTAACATGAATCCTATGTGTCTCAAAGTAATGTCTAAGCTTCGTTGATTCCATAACTAATGCTAGTATCAATTTTTCTAAATGAGAATACCTAGTTTCAGCATTTAACAAACTTTTACTAACATAATAAACAGGATATTGCTGACCTTCATGAACCTTTATAAGGACGACACTTACAGCATTCCCTGAAACTGCGAGGTATAGGGATAGTGGTTCACCATTCTCAGGCTTCATCAGTAGAGGTGCAGTTGAAAGATATTGCTTCAAATCCTGCAGGGCTGCTTCATGCTTCTCACCCCATTCGAATTTCTTGTTCTTCTTCAGGATATCATAAAACTCTTTGCATTTCTCTGAGGATCTTGAAATAAATCTGTTTAATGCTGCCACTCGCCCTGTTAATCGTTGAACATCCTTCATATTTAAGGGTGATTTAATATCCAAGATGGCTTTAATCTGCTACGGGCTCGCCTCTATTCCTCTTTTGGTCACCATATATCCTAGAAATTTCCTGCCCCCACTCCGAAATGACACTCAGCAGGATTTAGCTTCATGTTATATTGATCCAGGATATCAAATGCTCCTTTAATATCCTGGAGGTGATCCTGAGCTTTCCTTGATTTTACCACCATATCGTCAATGTATACCTCCATGGTGTCCCCCAGCTTGTCTTTTAACATCATGTTTACCAATCTCTGGTATGTTGCACCTGCATTTTTCAAACCAAAAGGCATAGCCGTATAACAATAAATACCTGTTGGTGTCATGAAGGCAGTATCCTCCTGGTCAGAAGGCTCCATTTGAATCTGCTGAAATCCTGAGGATGCATCCACGAAGGTCAACATTTCATGCCCGGCAGTAGCATCCAAGATTGCATCATTATGAGGAAGAGGAAATGGGTCTTTAGGACAAGCCTTGTTCAAGTCTGTGTAGTCTACACAGACTCTCCATTTCCCATTTTTCTTCTGTACCACGACTACGTTTGCTAGCCATCTTGGAAACTTGACTTCTCTTATCATCCTTGTTAGGGGAGGATTTTTTAACAATTAGTGATCCTTACTTGTTATCCTAGTTAATGATCCTTACTTCTGTGACAGATAGTGATCCTCAGAAGAGCTTTAGGATCAGGATCATGGATCACCTTAAGGATCCTCATACTGACGATTGTTTGTTTATGTGTCGCATTATTTTGCAGGAGTAACAAGCTTGACTTGGTCTTGGCAACGTTACTATGGAATATTCCACGGGTATTTCGCACACGTTTGACTGGAAATGGACGTTGTGGAGAACGTGGGAGCTTGGCACAAAAGTCGGATAGTTTGTTAGTTTAGTTAACTTCTATTTTTAAAGGGGTGACGAGCTAGAATTTAGAACACTTAGCCATTTTCAGCTACACACACTCTCGTACAATTGCACTCTTGAAGCTCTCGGCAAACACTTAACAATTTTCACTCACTTTTACACATTTCACACTAGTGATCCTTGTACCTGGCTCGTTACTATCCGAAGTTGTAAACATTAATTGATTTATTTAAGCCTGGTGATCGGTAGTTTCCATCACCCGGGGTTTTTTTGTGCCGGAGATCAACTCTTGATCAAGGGCTTTTTCCCCGTATAAACCCTTGTGTCGTTTGTGCAATTTACATTGAAGTGATCCTTATCATTGTTCTACATTTAAAGCATCATTCCCCGTAACAAAGAGTTTGGTTGCATTATCCTCAACAGATTTTTTTGACCAAAACAATCCTGGACTTCAACAATCTTTCAACTTCCTCTTGGATAATCGTATTCCTCTCAGGAGCAAATTTCCTTCTTTTTTGCTGAACAGGCTTGAATGATCTGTCAATTCCAAGCTTGTGAGTGATAATGTCTTTGGATATACCTGTCATATCCTCATGCTTCCATGCAAACGTTGACATCCTGCATTTCAAAAAAGTTAGTTAACTGCTCTTCAATATCCTGAGGGATATTGGTTCCTACGAGCACCGAGATATCAGGATTATCCTGATCCAGGATAATTTTCTTCACATCCTGCTCCGAATCCTCCATGATATCCTGGGCCCGCATCTTTAATTGCTATGCTGTACTAGGCTTGGTTGAGGATTTCATCGAGGATGAGTAGCATTCTGTCGCCTCCTGCTGATCACTATCAACCTTGACAACTCCCCAAGGGGTAGGGATCTTGATGCATTGGTGATATGTTGATGGCACAGCCTTCATATCGTGAATCCATGGTCTTCCCAGTATGATGTTATAGCAGGATAGAGAATCCATCACACAGAAACGTTGTATCGAGTTGACTCCTTCAACATATACTGGTAACTTTATCTCTCCCACTGTGTTCCTAGCCTCTCCACTGAACCCAACAAGCACGGTGGACTTCAAAGTGATATCCATCGGAGATACATTCATTCTCTTCAGAGTCTCTAGTTGGATTATGTTGACGGAGCTGCCATTATCAACCAATATCCTGCGTACAAAATGGTTAGCCACATATAATGTTATTACCAGAGCATCATGATGAGGATCCTGGACAGTATCCCTGTCATCACCATCAAATGTGATCACTTTGTCAGTTGTGAGGGTAGTCATCCTGACAGGTTTGTCTCCCCTTTCGGCCTTAGCTTCTTTTGCATGTCTCTTCGCCGTCGAATACGAAGTCCCACAAATGTCGAATCCTCCCGAAATAAAGTTGATTATCTTGGCATCCGCGGGAGGTGACGCTGCTCGCTCAGGATCCTTCTCAGTATCCTGACCTTTATTCTTCTTTCTTCCTAAGAGATCTTTCAGATATCCCTTGCTTAGAAGATAGCTTATTTCTTTTCTTAGAGCAATGCAATCCTCAGTTACATGTCCGAAATCTTCGTGGAAGGCACACCATTTTGACCTATCTTTCCAATCGGCTTTTTGTTGATTCTTTCGAGGCCACCTAGCCTTGTCTCCTAAACCCTGCATGGCATACATCAATTCAGGAATGTTAACAGAAAAGCAATATTCAGATAATTCAGGATATTCTTCAGGATCCTCGTCTTCGATAGCATTCACTTTCTTGTTTTCATTTCTACCATATGGCTTAGAGCGATATGGCTTAAATGAGGATTCTGACTTCCTGTTAGTTGACTCATAGGTGTTGGATGAGTTCATCCTCTCTTGCATCTTTCTGTCATCCTCCAATCGAATATATCTTAGGGCCCTGTTTCGAGCTTCATCCAAGTTCCTGCATGGGTTCATTACAAGGTCTTGGTAAAATTGAGAATCTTTTTGCAGCCCCATCTTGAAAGCTTGCACAGCTGTTGCAACATCAAGATGCGGAATGTCTAAGGATTCCCGGCTGAACTTGTTCACATAATCCCTTAGGGATTCTTGAGGCCCCTGTGTTATCCTGTAGAGGTCACTTGTTAGTTTTTCAAAGCTTCTACTACAAGAAAACTGACTATTAAATAAATTCACTAGGTGAGCAAATGATGTAATCGAATGAGGAGGAACATTCAGGAGCCTTTTCAAGGCTGATCCTGTTAAGGTAGAACCAAAACCCTTGCACAAGCATGCTTCTTTGAGCTCCGGAGGGATAGGGTTAATCTCCATTCTTTCCCTATACTGGGCAATATGCTCTTCAGGATCCGTAGTTCCATCATAGAGCTTCATGTTGGGGGTTTGAAATCTCTTTTGAATCTCAGCATCACAGATAGGATATGCAAAGCGAGATATCCTGTGGCTGTCTTGGGACACTTCCGGGATTGGCTGGACCACTCCAGGTACACTGGATATCATGTCCTTCAACTTCTGAAGCTCCCTAGTAAATGCTGATGTTACACCTGTATCCTGCAAAGATCCACTATTGTTAGCAGCATGAGTATTATTATTATTTGACACGTTACCCGTCTGAGGATTCTGCCCATATCCTGAGGCATATCCTGAGCTGCTCATGGTTGACATCCTGACCGAGGAGGGTATTTCAGGAGTATGATTCTGAGGAAGGCTGGGCACAATATTCCCCCTATTATCCTTAGTGTACACAGCCGAACTGAAGTTCAAAGTTCTGGGTTGTAATGGAGTAACGATATCCTCAGCAGATCTGCTCGAGCCAGACTTCAAGAGTTGTATTTCCCTCAACAACATTTGGTTTGTTTCCTGTTGCTGCCTCATTTGTTCCTGCACACTTCCAAATAAGGTTAGAATTTCATCATTAGAAGCTAAAATGGGAGCAGATCCCTGAATACTCCGAGTAGGGATAATATCCTGAGGTTGTGAACAAGATTGCATCCTTGGAGGAGGTGGTGGAAGCACCGGACCAGTAGTAGCAGAAGTTGTAGCAGACACAGTGGAGGAGCTCATGTTTGATCTTGAGGCCATTGTAAACAATGTGGCAAAAAGTTTTGAAAACAGAAAACCGATTAACGATTTCACAAAGATTTTTAGTAAAGAGAGAACCACTGGCCCCACTGTGGGCGCCAAATTGTTTTGGTCAAAAATTACCGAAGCAATTAAGTGATCAAATTAGTTAAGTGAGGTAGTGTGCTAAAAAGTGTGTTGAAAATATGTTGGTTAAGTTGTTTGGAAAAAATAGTATTCTGGATACGGCTCAGGATATTGAGCTGTATCTACGATCAAACAATGAGCAAAAAGTAAAGGGGGTGACACGAGATATACGAGGAAAGCCCTTGATCAATCTAGATCGCCGGCATAAAACCTCGGGAGCTGACAATCGCAGCTGCCTTGTTCTTCTTATTGCTTTAAACGTCAGGATACAGTGCAGGATATTGACCAGATCGCTAAGTGTTACAACGCTTTTGTGCGAAAGTGAAAATTGCTAGAGAACAAGTGTGAGAGTGTAGTGAGTGTTGATGTGATGTCCTATTCAATCTGATATACCCACCTATTTATAGTAACAAATTACAAACGAAAATTCCTATAAATATGGGATGCTTCGAATATTCCATTGTTAACGTTGTAGATCGAGTAATGCGGCTTCAACGTCTTTATTTGAACGACTTGGACCGAGTCTTCCGCGGAATGAGTCCTTGTGAACGTTGCTAGCTTCTAACCCGCGTACCTGCACATAATCCGTTAGTGATCCTGAGGATACCATTCAGGATGTTACCAATATCCTGAATCAGCATCCCCGATATGAACAGATATCATATAACCAAGATATAACCCAAGATATTTCTCAGGATATGGGCTCATAATTTCACCCATAACAGTAACCTTTTAGGATTTAATTGAAAGTTAAAATGTGTTATCTTATTTTATTTTTTTTAAAGATTGCTCCTTTTTTTGTTACTGGATATCAGATGTGAACTTCTATGAACATTCTTGATAATAGCTTATAAATAAATAGGACAATGTAAAAGCGAGTTAGACTATTGATTAACTACTCGAGACTATGAAAAAAAATATAAATATGCCATTAATAATCTTTTGAATTCTATGATATATCAATAAAATACAAAACATGGACTCAAACAGAGAAAAGTAGAAAACGCTCATTCATGCTCCGCTTTCCTACAACCTCTGTCCTAATCTGGTAAACCATTCGTGAAATCATCTTTTAATTCAGTGTTTCGATCACAAAGAAGAAATGGTGAAGTATTGAAAGATAGGTGTGGCGATGGATTTCTCCAACCTCTGATCCATCGATTATTCGTTCCATTGTTTCGTTTCTGTTGCTTAAATCGTGTATTGATTTGCTCCTGTTGGTGAAGTTTCAATGGTAAATACGACATGAACATGCTAGATCTTATTTGCATACTAATTGTTCAACAAATTGTGATGTTTCTACTTTATACATTCAGATTAATTGCTGTTTTTGTGCTAATATGGGGTGCAAGAACAGATGGCAAGAAGCAGGGTTGGGATCAAAGCTCTCTTCTGTTCTTTTCTTCAATAAACATGGTAATTACCATATTATCCATCACATGGTTGGCGTGTGACCTAATGTTAATAGCAAAGTGGATGGAACTTAGTCATGTGGACTAAAATTGCAATAAATTGAAACGTGGATGTGTTTATTTGCAAGACTTTTCATATTTGTAAATTATAGCAATTTGCTATAAACCACAGGGACCAAAACAACAATTTACTCTAATATCAATTATGTTTAGCACAACCGTAATTCAAAACAATGTAAACTTAGGCGCAATTTACTGGAGGCTTCTACTCTGGAATGAACGAAAAAAATATCCGTTAGAATGTTAACGGGTCATATATAAGTCATTGACTTTGACCGATTAACTTAATGGATATGATTGATTCGCTAGATTAAGCGTTGAACGGATAGATGTGGTTTATACCCTTCCGAGTGCAAAGACTCGTGTAATATGGGTTAAATAACCAAACATTCTGATCAGAACTGAATTTGAAAGGCTTTGACCCGATTCGGTAAGTTTATATGTTTTATTCTATTTAAACTAGTTGTATGCGCATATGCGGTATCGGGTGATCGAATAGGTCTATGACAAGTCCATTATGCCAAAATATATTTCATAATGTTGTAATATCAGTTTCAAAGACAGATTAGGAGTTTCATTGGTTTTAAAACCATTTTTATGCCATAAGGGCATTTTTGGCATTTTAAAGTATATTATATGGACTTATCAATAAACTCGACAAATGATATAACCAGAAGGTATAACCTCAGAGAATTATTCCCTAAAATAACCTGGTCATATAACAACCCTTAATCAGGTCAGAATCGAAAGTCAAAGAAGAAGTCAAACTGTTTGACTTTCGACTACGAAACGAGCTCTAATCAGGACATGACGAGTTGGGCATGATTAAACATGTCAGAATATGTTATATGAACTATTATGATGTCAAAATTTAAGGTTTTGATACTTAGAAACTCATTTATCGTAATTTGTAAAATTTATGTTTTTGACTTTTATTTTATATAAATTTGACTCGTCATTTCGCCTATTTAACGTGATCTTCAGAGGGTGCAATCACAAGGGATTAACACCTTCATGATTACGATCACTTGCAAAGTTCGATTCGAACTTTAACTTGAACAAAATGGCCAGAACCGAAAGTCAAAGCAAAAGTCAATTTGCTTGACTTTCGGCTAATAACTAGTGGCATCCCAGGTGTCACATGGGGGAGGAGAAGTGGCAAGGTTCGAAGCTAGGTATCCATCTTGCAACCTACAGATGGCAGTTGCAGGTGTTTTGCTAGCGACACCCTTATATACCGTAAGGTGATGGCTTACGGTCCGTAAGGACCTTCTGGCGGCCACAATTTCAAATGCCTTACGGACCGTAAGGAATATGCCTTGCGGTCCGTAAGGGACCTCCAAAATATGATTTTTCGTATTTTTTTCAATATTGATCCCTCAACTATATTCCATCTCCTATTTTTGATATAATTCTCTCTCGTCCAACAAATCTGACATATTTGAGAGTTCTTAGACACGTGTTGCCATATAATTTGATATAAATTTTCGAGTTGTTACGCTTATCTGATCCTATTACCTATAAAAAAGTATTTAGTTTTTATTAACTGAAAAAAATAAATATTTGTCCCTATTTAATAATTAGCTCAATAGTACTGAATATGCTACAAAACTTTTAACAAATATCACATGACATTTTGATCTCCATGGCCCCTTGATATATATGTTGTCCTAGGCATAGAAAGGTAAACGTACAATGATTGACATGTATTGTAATGTCTCAATATATTACGAATATTTATTGAAACGATGAACTTTTACTTTATTAGTTGTTTGTTATGCATTGCTAATTGTGTTCGAGTTCATATAGTACTTTAACATTATGTTGTCCACTTCTTTAGTTTTAGAATTGTAATGTAGCGTTTCGTATTTTTTGTACTTTCTATTTTTAGAAACTTATATTTGTATTCAATTGCAATCCTTGTAATCTCGAGACTTTGATCACAATGAAAATACATTTTATATATACTTGTAAATTCAAGCATAAACAATACAAAAACAATCACGAAATTCGCATTATATATGAAATCGACAAACTTTATGCCTACACTATCATTAGAATGCCAATCATACATACTCACACATTATACATACTTGTATATACCCAAAATGCATAAAAATAAGCTTAATTATAAGTTTATAACTCAAAATAACCCTAAAAAAAGTCTAGGGACTGAAACTGAACAAAATGCACCAGGTTTGGTAAAACACACCCTCGCGTGACGCGAGGGATGTGCTCTCGCGTTGCGCAAGAGACCAAAAAACACAAAAACCTTGTTTCTGCTCCGGATTTAACATGTTTCAACCACTTCTCAACTCCTAACACTCAATTACTTAATTAAAATAACTAACCCTAATCCTCAACTACAAAACCAAAGCTCCCAACATTCAATTTCACTTTCTACACTCTCAATTCACTCTCTAAACTATCTCAAACTTCTAGATCTTGCAATTTTGGGCAGAAGATTCTTTGAACCAAAAGTGAGTTTCAACTCACTTTCTTTTTCTCTTCTTCATGAATTCTTGCTTCTCCTTCTTTGGGATAACCTCTAGGAGTATTTTCACAAGTTTAATATGGTAAACTAGGTTGGAACATCATCATTTTGAGGTCCAAAGTGGAGTTTATTTTCTTATTTTTATAAGACTTTCATACTATGGTACTTCTACCTTGCTTTCTTGGAGTATCTTGCACCAAACCAAGTTGAGGGGCTTGATTTAAAGCTTATTCCAGAAAGTATGAAGTCCTTGTACCTGTTTTCTTAATGTACAAAGACCCTAAGTGGTCTTCATAGTGAGAGAAACCAAACCAAGTCTCCAACTTACAATGTTCTTATATATAAGTGTTTCTACCATGTTAACGAAAGTTACATGAAACATGCCATGTAAAATTCGGTATTATTTGAACCTTGTTTTTACTATTTGCTTATTTATAAGAAAAACTAAACATAACGATCAACTATCTTTGATTATCTTTCATAATATCTAAATTTGCATACCATTCATTAGTTTTCCGTTGGTCAATTTAGGGTGCAAAAACTTATCACATGAACTATTGGAAAAGTTCACATATTGAAGTTATTAGTTTACTCTTAATGGGGGTGATACTTGATAGTCACTTGAACTAATCTTATTACACCGAGTCTACGGTTGAGGTAGTCTACCCAATAAAACAATTGTAGTTTTATTTTGTTGACTCTATGTAGTTGACACCATCTTGTCATATGGGTTCGTTTACTTCTAAACAATACACCATGTTGTTTGTTTCTAATTTAATTACTAATTATATCTAACTACTATAATAAAAGAAACCAACTATTGGACACGTGTCATTTATTGAAGGTATTCTTAAATTTATACTTATCTTATATTAACTTAATAAATAATAAATTAATATAAACTTTATCATACTTTAATAAAATATTATCCTCAAATCTAAATTGTTAATTGAATATATTTTTAAAACAAATACCTCTCTTTCCTACTTATCTTATCTTATATTAAATATATAAATAATAAATTAATATTAAATGTTTTCATAATTTATTAAAAATATAACTTTTTTTATTATTTGGTATACAAAATTATATTTATTCAACTCGTGTAAAACGCGGGGTTTTTAAAAATTTAACTTTTTTATTATTTACGATACAAAGTTACATTTATACAACCCTTGTAATACACGAAGTTTATAAAGATATAACTTTTTATCATCTGCTATGTAAAATTAGATTTATTCAACACGTGTAATACATGGGGTTTTTAAATATATAATTTTTTTTATTATTTGGTAGATTTTTCAACCCGACTATATACAGGTTTTTTAAAGATACGACGTTTTTAGTATTTACTATAAAAATTACATTTATTTAATCTGTGTAATACACATGGTTTTTAAAGATATAACTTTTTTTAGATCTATTCAACACGTGTAATATACGGGTTTTTAAGGATTTAATTTTTTTTTATCATTTGGTATATTTATTCAACCCGATTATACACGGGTTTTTTAAAGATACGACGCTTTTAATATTTAATATACAAAATTACATTTATTTAATCTGTGTAATGCACATGGTTTTTAAAGATATAACTTTTTTATTATTTGATATATAAAATTACATTTATTTAACCCGTACAATATACGAGTTTTATAAAGATATAACTTTTTATTATTTAATATATAAAATTACATTTATTCAACCCGTGTAATACACGGGGTTCTAACCTAGTATATAAATATATTATTGGTCATGTTTTGATTTAATGTATCCTTAAAACAATTAAATAGTTCGAATGTTAGTAAATTAGTTTCGTTCTTTAGAAGATAATACAGAATTAGTTCTTTAAAGTAGAAGAATGATTGAACCACCATATACATTGACAATGATTTGGCCATGTGGGTGATGCCCAATTGCCCATAGACTTTGATCTTTTCAAATTTCGAATTTATGACCAGATAATTTTATACAAAATAAATATAAATCTTTAGCTTAATAAATGAACATAAACAAAGTTTTTATCAATCAGTGAATGTTCGACTCATTTAAGGTCCTATAATATTTAGGGATAATGGATTTAAATAATTCTAACTTTCACCAATTGCGCGATAGTATTCCTTGTAACAACATTACATAAATTAAGAAATGATTTTCTATGTAATTGTTTTGTATTATTTGTTTCCTAGTATAGGACTCAATTGTATTATATATTGTAATCTCTTGTGAATAATAATTCATTGATTGAGAGTGTCCTTACATGGTATCAGAGCATTAGGCGATCCCCACCCTCCCTCCTCGCTCATCTTCTTCGGCCCACCCTTTAAACCCTAATTCTTTTTTTTTCTGCCTTCTGCCGCCGC
Organism: Helianthus tuberosus; assembly: GCA_030545235.1. Taxonomy (NCBI): domain Eukaryota; kingdom Viridiplantae; phylum Streptophyta; class Magnoliopsida; order Asterales; family Asteraceae; genus Helianthus; species Helianthus tuberosus. The sequence goes on along the minus strand of CM060397.1, from coordinate 3,219,391 downwards.
TGTGTTCTTCATGGCAACCTCCTCCGCCTCCGATTCCATTCCCCTCCATTCTCTCCTACTCTTCATTCCCCTAAAACTCACTTCCACACTCTACCTTGCATGGACACAACAGGTTACTCTTGCTCTCTCCATGCAAAACCTTCTTGGCCATATTGACGACACTGCCACCATCCCAGCCGAAACCATCACTGACTCGGAAAAACCTGACAAACCGGTTCCCAATCCTGCCTATGCGACCTGGTTAACCAGTGATCGTTCCGTCTGCCTTCTTCTCCAATCATCACTCTCTGAAGAAGCCATGTCTGAAATCATTGGTATTTCCAATGCTCGTCAAATATGGCTTGCGTTAGAGACTGCCTACAGTCAACGCTCTACTGATCGCATGCACATGCTTCGTGATACCCTACGGCTGTTACAGAAAGGATCATCCTCTGTCATTGAGTTTGGTCGCAAATTCAAAAATATTTGTGATCAACTCGCGGCCATCGGACACCCTGTTCCTGAAACTGACAAATGCCATTGGTTCTTATCCGGTCTTGGCGCTGCTTTTGAACAGTTCTCCACCACTCATCGTGCCTTAGGCACGGCCTCCTTTCGTGAGCTTCTTGGCAAGGCCGAGAATCAAGAGACCTGGCTCGCCTCCATTCACGGCCAACAACAAACCCCTTCAGCCGCTTTTGTTGCTCAACACTCGCGTCCCGGTAATTATTCTCGAAATTCTTCTGGTTCCTCTTATACAAACCGTGGTCGTGGTCGTAGTGCAGGTCGTGGCAGAGGCAAACGGCAGCCTCATTGCCAATTGTGTAGGAAAGATGGCCACTGTTTTGGTCAAAAATCAGACGAGGATAATGCAACCAAACTCTTTGTTACGGGGAATGATGCTCAAAATGTGTTACAGCGATGAAGATCACTTCAATGTAAATTGCACAAACAACACAAGGATTTATACGGGGAAAAAGCCCTTGATCAAGAGTTGATCTCCGGCACAAAAAACCCCGGGTGATGGAAACTACCGATCACCAAGCTCAAATAAATGAATGAATGTTTACAACTTCGGATAGTAACGAGCTAGGTACAAGGATCACTACGGTGGAATGTGTAAAAAGTGTATGTAATTGCTAGGTGTTTGAACGAGAGCTTGTATGAGAGCTTGTATGAGTGTGTGTAACTGCAAAAATGACTAAGTGTGTTCTACTAGCTCGTTACTCCCTTTTTAAAATAGAAATAACCACCTAAACTAACTATCCGACTTTCGTGCCAAGCCTCCACGTTCTCCATAACGTCTATTTTTGGTCAAGCACGTGCAGAATAGTTTAGGAATATTCTCCAGGAATGTCGCCTAGACTTGGTCAAGCTCGTCATACCTGCGAGATAGTATAATACATAAGTAAACAATCGTCAGTACGAGGATCCTTAAAGTGATCCATGTTCCTGATCCTGAAGCTCTTCTGAGGATCACCACCTGTCACAGAAGTAAGGATCACCAGTTAGGATAACGAATAAGGATCACTAATTGTTAGAAAATCATCCCCTAACAATTGCCCCCAAAATATAAGGAGTGAAATTGTAAAATTAGCGAGTTATGTTTTCTTGATCTTATCAGTAACAAACTAACGGATATATAGCCGTTAAAATAGAACTAGCCGTTGCGATGATGATGTCACGGAAGTGACAATCCTGCAGAATCATAATTATAAATAGAGATATAGATAGGATCATTATGCATTCAAATTCTGAAGGGGTAAGGTCCCAAAAACCTCATAAAAAGGATTTGAGACCATACCACAAACTAACTTTTCTAGCCTTTTGACCTTGCGCGGCTGCGCACTGGTCCTACTAAAGGAACAAAGAAATCAGTAACTTACAGTCGCGCGCCCAAAGGATAAATCCTTGCGCCTTCTCCCACTCAACAAAGGGTTAAAAAGTCTTTGTTCAATACTTCCGCCACAACATCCAGACTTAGATAATATTTTACCCAGGCTTGGGGTTTATTTATCTGTGTCCACACAGTAAGATATCACACTGGATTACAGCAGTAATCTTCTAGAAAGATTACAATCATGCACCACCCAGGCGGTTATAACCGTCTGGACACGTGTCATCACCACAGACAACCCTGGAATCACAACAAAGGCATGCAATTAGAGAGTAACCTCCAATTAATCGCTTTCCACGTGGCAGTCCCCCAGCCACAGATCAAACCACGATCCGTGTGCATTCACATCGGATCGAGGCTAATTGACGTTAGATCAAAGAAATCAAACGGAAGAAAAAATAACCGCTACGGCGTTAAGCATTTTCCGTTATCTTTCAATAACAGGTTTTCCCTCCCAAACTCCCGGTTATAAATAGGAGAACTGTTCAGGTATAAACTCAGACTACTCTCACCTTTCAAATACTTATCTTCTCCGATACCAATACTTATTCTCACGCCGGAGTCGGGTCAAGGAGAGAACCCTCTTCTCCCCTTGGCGAGGCTAACGGTGTTCTTTTTTGCAGAACTACCGGAGAAGTAAATCCATTACGACTGAATCAACCGAGAGAGAACTAACCTTTTATGCGGATTCAAACCCTCTAACTATCTCGGTTCCGACCATTTAGTTAGTGTTTCTTCATTGGCTCCCACCGTTTTCTCAGTTTTTCTAGTTTCTACCTCGTTTCGATTCAGTTCATTCCATTTTCTGTCTTTGCACATGGCAGAAAATTTGTCATCTCACCGGCAACCTGTTCCTCGACCAAACGTCGGAAACAATTTACGGCTAGAAGAATCTCCAGAACATTGGTTTAGCAGATACCAAGCTGCTATAAGCACAATCGTTGTTCAAATCGCCAGATCTGATTTGTCAAACATCAGATCTGGAAAAGAAATTAATACCTCAGTATTGGATCCACCAACACCATGTAAGGAGGACATCCAATCCAGTCAATATAGCAGTTATCAAAAACAAATACACATGATTCAGGGAGGTCCATCACGAAGACCAAATAAACGAAACTATGATCAACATTGGAGAGAACAGCAAGTGGTTTTCCCCGTTGTTCCTGGGGGCCCTCAGGAAGAACGACCAGTAATTATCACCGGTATTTTCGGTCATTACCGAACTGACTTTATGTTCATCGATCCGGGAAGCTCGATAGATATCATATACGAACAGTGCTTTAAACAACTCGATCCAGAAGATAAAGCACGGTTAGAGCCGGTCGATTTTCCTCTCACCGGATTCTGTAATGAAGCTGTGTTCCCATTAGGGCAAATCGTTTTCCCGGTAACCTTATCTGATGGTGAGCACTCACGAACAGTTACAGTCAATTTCATGGTCATGCCGGCAACATCACGTCATGATGTCTTGCTCGGGAGAAGGTCACAAAGGGAATTTAGCATGATCACTTCCATTCCACATGCTGCTTGCGGATTTCCGACAGAAACTGGAGTTGCAATACTCTATTCAAGCAAAGAGGTCATGTTCGTAGACGACGAACCACCAACAAAGGTAGTCAAACCTTCGACACCAAATGAACCAGAGAAATGGGTCCTAAACAACGAGTACCCAGAACAGACCATTCTGCTAGGACCAGCCATTTCACCAGCAACACGCGTGCAACTAAAAGAATTATTGTCTAACAACAAAGACATATTTGCTTGGTGCCCAGCGGACATGACTGGAGTCCCACGCGACATCGCGCAACATTGTCTAAACATCAAGCCATCAGTAGAACCTGTTGCTCAGGGAAGGCGCAGTTTCAGTGAAGAAAAAGCAAAAGCAATGGACGAGCAAGTAGCAGAGTTACTTAACGCGGGCATCTTGCGCGAAGTAAAGTACCATACATGGGTAGCCAACCCAGTAATGGTGCAGAAACATAGCGGCGGGTGGAGAATGTGCGTTGACTTCAAAGACCTGAATAAAGCATGCCCAAAAGATTGTTACGCGCTTCCAGAGATTGATAAGAAAGTAGACTCTCTAGCGTCATTCAGACGGAAATGTTTTCTTGACTGTTACAAGGGTTATCATCAGGTCCAGATGAAGGAAGAAGACGAAGACAAAACGGCGTTCCGCACAGATAAAGGCATTTTCTGTTATACAAAAATGCCGTTCGGCCTGCGCAACGCAGGCGCAACATATCAACGCCTAATGGACACAATTTTTAAAGACGACATTGGCAAGACTGTCGAAGTATACATGGATGACCTCGTCATCATGAGTCATGAGGAAAGCACAATGCTCGATAATATCCAACGCACATTCGACTCCTTGCGCAGCGTGAGCCTAAAACTCAACCCAACCAAATGTTCCTTCGGCATGGAAGAAGGGAAATTTTTGGGATTTATCGTCACAAAAGACGGTTTTAAAGTAAACCCAGAAAAGGTGCAGGCTATTCAGCTAATGCCGTCACCCGCAACAGTTAAAGAAATGCAAAGGCTCGCTGGACGCTTAGCGGCTTTAAACAGATTTTTGGCTAATCACGCAGCAAAGTCTTATCCATTCATCAGCACACTACGAAACTGCGCAAAGAAAACTGACTTTCAGTGGACATCTGAAGCAGAAACCGCATTCAAGCAAATGAAAGAATGTTTAATTCAACTGCCAACATTAACAGCACCAAAAGAAAAAGAGCCACTAATTTTATATCTATCTGCCGCGGAAGTAGCGGTCGGTGCTGTATTGATGGTAGAACGCGAGAACATCCAGACTCCAATCTATTACATCAGCAAAATGCTTACCGGCCCAGAAACTCGGTACTCAATGATAGAAAAGCTAGTCCTAGCACTAGTACACGCATTGATGTGTGTAAAATGCAACATATAAATTACATCAAATGAGGCATAAAACTAACCCTTTTTTAGTACTAATATTGGAAAAAGAGTGTTTTTGTCTTCCTTTTGTATTTTCAGGATTAAATGAGCTCAAAAACGCAAAAGAAGCAAAAAGACAGCTAAATCCAACATAAATACAAGAAAAGGAACATTAGTGGATTGCCCGAACCCTCACCGGCACCTTCCAAAGCAAAATAGAGAAAACAGAAGGCTGAACACGCCCCGTGCTCAGCCAGCACGGGGCCGTGCCCAAGAAGCAGCAGAAAAGACAAACCTATAGAAGCTTCTATTGCCCACCACGGGCCGTGCTCAGCGGACACGGGGGCGTGTCGAAAGTACAGCAGGCGCATTTATTGTAATTGCGAATTACAATTAATGAGGAGAGAGAGTGTCAGACGGGCACGGGGCCGTGTCCAGCGGACACGGGGCCGTGTCCAGCTCTCTGTTCAGCCTATAAATAGGAGTGCTTGGATTCATTTCATCTCATCCCTTGGCACACCACCTCTCTCACACTTCATCCACCACCCACCACCATCACAACACCATCATCCACCACCATCATCCATTGTCCATCATAGAGTGTGTGAGTCGTCTCGGGATCCAAGATTGATCGTAAGAGTTCTTGACAATCAAGGCCATGTTTGCCTAAGTCTCTTACATCACTTGGTGAAGACAAAGTGTCTAGTATAATACTTTTTATTTCTAATCTTTTGCACTTTTTATTTGGTTTTGTATTAATGACTTTAATAACTAGTTACTTATGTTGAAGGTGATCTTTCCTTATCGTTTGTCCGTGGTGTCTTGGCATTATTTTACTGTCTATATAAAATAAAGGATTTTCACCATTCATATCTCCACGGTCTATATGGAGGTATGTTGGCTACCTGGTAGGGGGTTAAGGGAACGGTTTGGTAAAGGTCTTGCCATTGTTCAGCGTTTAGAGGTCCTGCAATGGACCTGGGTCAAATTTAGTAGGACCTCCTTCAATACTTCACGGTATTGGATGGCAGGGGTCCAAACTCTTTGATCCCCTCATAAGCTAACTACTATTAATACTATAACCCGGCTACTTAGGACTGTATCCCTGCTGACTCAGACTACTTAGCCGAGGGTAACGTCACCGCCAAAAGCGGGGCCTACCACAATACTGCATTAATAACTTAATTCATTATCTTCCAATAATCCACCCCTTTAGGATTGTATCCCTGCTGACTCAAACTACTGGGGTGAGGGTAACGTCACCTTCAAAAGAGGGGCCTACTACAATAACTAAGATAATCTCTTAATTATGTGCAAAAGTGCGGAAATAATCAAAGGTTATACTAGATACGAGTCGGAACCAAGTGATTCATCTTGTCTATCTGTTTTTTTTCTTTATTTTTATTTTCAGCATTTTAGTTAGTTTTTATTTTTCTTAGTTTAAAACATTTTTCTAAACTTTTATTTTGGTTAGACGTTGAGGATAAACCGGTACTAAAAGCTCTTGTGTCCTTGGACGACCTCGGTATCTTACCAACGCTATACTACACTCAACGATGGGTGCACTTGCCCATATGTGTGTTTAGTGTTAGTGAAATATCGTGTTGTATAAATTTAAAACTTGGCTAAAATAAGTGTTAAAAAGGGCTTAAAATATACACCTAATATACGACACTTACCGCACATCAAGTTTTTGGCGCCGTTGCCGGGGACACAAGGATTTTAGGAAAGCTTAAAATCGACGGCCTAATCAGTTTTTCAAAACCTTTTCAAAACGGGCCCACATTTTTCTGCATTTTAGTTTAGTTTTGCATTTACAGTAGGTTGAACACGGGCCGTGCTCACTGAACACGCCCCGTGCTCAACGAAATCAGTAAATTTAATTAAAACGCCCAGATACAGATCCTGAACACGGGGCCGTGCTCACTGAACACGGGGCCGTGTCCAGCCTCTGTTTCCGCTTTTATTTTTGTTTTCTGATCTCGAGACTTAGTTGTGGTCTGCTGAGTGATTCTTATGGATCAATACTCAGGAGGTTACAACTACACCTATGAGGAGGATGATTATAGGGGTAATTATTGCACTAATTGTCGTAACGCACGATCGGTTCAAAATAATCGCTCATATCAACCATCCAATTCATACACCTACTATGAGGAGCCCAGGTACGAGCCATCAACTTCATACACGTCCTATGAAGACCAAAGGTATGAACCTCCTCCCTCATACTCATATTTTGATGAACCAAGGTATGAGCCTTCATACTCATACTTTGAGGAACCAAGATATGAGCCACCACCTTCGTATGCTTATTATGAGGAACCATGGCGTGAACAACCCACCTCATATAAGTATTATGAAGAACAAAGTTACGACCCTTATCCATCATATACTTACAATGAAGAACAATGGTGCGAACCATCTACTTCATATGGGTATTATGAGGAACAAAGGATCGAACAACCGGATTCAAGCTTAGAAAATACCGACTCTTTTTCTATAACCGAAGTGACCGATAGGATATTAGAACACATTAGAGTTATCGATCGATGTATAAAAGAAGCTCGCGCAAGGGAAGAGGAGTCCCGCGCAAGAGAAGAATTAAAAAAGGAAGAGATAACTGAAAATGTTAAAATGGAAGAACAAGTAAGTGAAAAACCGACACATGAGTTAAACAACGAAAAAGATGAGTCCGACAATGTTAAAATTCAAGAAGAGTCTAATTTTGAAGAAATTAATCTCTTGTCACCTTCTTTCGAAAATCATTGTTTAGTACCCACTCATGCTAAGTTTTTAAAAGAGTTAAACACTAACACTAAAATTGACGAAACGGTAAGTGTTAAGTTAACTAATGATCAAACTTCGCTAATAAAAGAAGACCCATTTGAAATTAACATTACACCGGTTCCATGTTTCTTTCAAAATTCGTTTATTAGTAATGTCACAATCGATAAAGATCTTTGTGTTAACATAATGCCTAACTACATTTTCGAAAAATTAAGTATTAGTGATTTTTCTCCACTTCAAATACCCATTTTTCTATCCAATCGGCAAGTAATAAAATCAATCGGTATAGTTGAAGATGTCTTGGTTCAAACAAATCAAATGGTAATCCCGACCGACTTTGTCATCCTCGATGACGCTCCTCTAGTGTTGGGGCGACCATTTGTAAAAACTCACGAAGCTTTGAAAAACCGGAAGTTCAACAATCTACCTCTTCAATTAGGGGCATTTAAAAAGAGTGTCGATCTTGAGCGATCAATGAAATATCCATTCGGCAATGACGACCCCTTAATTGAAGATGAGCCAGAACCACCTGATAAAGTGGGTCTAGCCAAGGACCCTTATAAACGTGGCGCACCACGGAGGCATTCCGCGGAACTATCCGTAGTTTTAGTTTAGATTAACTTTTATGTTTTCTAGTTTAGTTTTTAATTTTCAGGAATAAAACACACTCGGGATGGTGAAGGATGATAAGGGAAGCTTGAACCAACACCCCATACACAAAAAACAGAGCCTCCCGATGATTTTTCTTCATTACAGCAAGTTCAGCACGAGGCCGTGCTCACCCCAACACGCCCCGTGCCCAAGGTTCTGTAGAAAATGCCCAGTTCAGGTACCTGGACACGGGGCCGTGCTCACTGGACACGCCCCCGTGCCCAGCCTTCTGTTTACCTTTGGTACTGGCAGTCTGGACACTGGGCCGTGCTCAGCCAACACCACCCCGTGTTCAGCTACCCAGTACCATAAAATCTTGTTTTTAACCCATTTTTACACATTTAATCAGCCTAAAAACTTATTTTTGGGACACATTGAGGACAATGTGTAATTTAAGTGTGGGGGGGATGCTAAAACCTTGAATCTTGCAAGTCCTAATAACAAGCCTTACACAAAACTCTATTGGAACCGCTAATCACCCCAAATTTTTTCAAAAACTTTTCATTTTTTTTACTTGTCTTGGTTTAACTCGGGAATTTCAAAGTTCTAAAAAGGTTATATTTTTACAAATTTACAACCGATAGCGTAGTGATAAAAAGAACCAACATAAGAAAATTATGAAAAGGCATGACAAACTTATTTAAAATTTGATTATATATACTTGATCACATAAAAACCCATTCCCACAAAAGTGAGTTTTGAGCCTTTATTGAGCACACAATTCCATATCATTTGACTAAATGCTCATTTTTCGTTTCTTGTGTGAATAGCCGCTTGGTTCTTACGACTCTAGAACTTGCCATAACAATACATTCCCGGTCCTTACCAACTTAAACCCGAGTAAGTAAATGATGGAGGCATTAGGACTAACCCTTTTTATTTCTACACCATTATTTTTCTTTTTTTTTACCACCTACCCAAAATCCCCTTAGTTAGCCCCTTTGAGCCTAAACCTTTTCATTTCATAACCCAAACCAAACACCCTTTTTACCCACCAAAACCTTTTTCATTTTTAACCCTTTATTTTAGTAACAAGTTCGGTTTTTCGTATGACTATTCAAAAAAAAAAAAAAAAAAAAAAAAAAAAAGAGAAAAAGTTGATTATGAAGCAAAAGCAAATAAACAAACAAGTTTATCAACAATGACTTTGTTTAAAAAAAAAAAAAAAAGTCTTACGAAAACCGACGCTTGTTACGCTTTTCACCCTTTTTCTACTAACCACTAACCCAATCACCTACCTTTAACCCTAGCCAACCCTTAACCCACAAAGTCCTCTTGATATCTACAAAGGTATAAAAGTTAAAAAGGAGGAGGATTGATTTTTTGGCAAGCCTATGGTAGGAATAAGTTCCAGGACCGCGCTCGAGTGATTCACTAAAAATACACCTTCGGCCGAGTGTGAGTGATTTCCCCGCGAGGTATGTGAACTTGTATATAAATAGAATTTAAAAAAAATATGTTATGCCTAATTAAGTAATTTCTTTTATGAACAGTTCTAAATAAATCATTACGAATAGGAATGTAAATAAATAAAAATAAAACCCCAAAAAGATCTTGGAAATCCCGACACTCTATGACAAGCCCAAAACCTTCTCTTCTACCTATTCCATTTGGGAGTGTAAGCCAAATATTAAAGAGTTTTGCTTGAGGACAAGCAAAAGTTCAAGTGTGGGGGTATTTGATGTGTGTAAAATGCAACATATAAATTACATCAAATGAGGCATAAAACTAACCCTTTTTTAGTACTAATATTGGAAAAAGAGTGTTTTTGTCTTCCTTTTGTATTTTCAGGATTAAATGAGCTCAAAAACGCAAAAGAAGCAAAATGACAGCTAAATCCAACATAAATACAAGAAAAGGAACATTAGTGGATTGCCCGAACCCTCACCGGCACCTTCCAAAGCAAAATAGAGAAAACAGAAGGCTGAACACGCCCTGTGCTCAGCCAGCACGGGGCCGTGCCCAAGAAGCAGCAGAAAAGACAAACCTATAGAAGCTTCTATTGCCCACCACGGGCCGTGCTCAGCGGACACGGGGGCGTGTCGAAAATACAGCAGGCGCATTTATTGTAATTGCGAATTACAATTAATGAGGAGAGAGAGTGTCAGACGGGCACGGGGCCGTGTCCAGCGGACACGGGGCCGTGTCCAGCTCTCTGTTCAGCCTATAAATAGGAGTGCTTGGATTCATTTCATCTCATCCCTTGGCACACCACCTCTCTCACACTTCATCCACCACCCACCACCATCACAACACCATCATCCACCACCATCATCCATTGTCCATCATAGAGTGTGTGAGTCGTCTCGGGATCCAAGATTGATCGTAAGAGTTCTTGACAATCAAGGCCATGTTTGCCTAAGTCTCTTACATCACTTGGTGAAGACAAAGTGTCTAATATAATACTTTTTATTTCTAATCTTTTGCACTTTTTATTTGGTTTTGTATTAATGACTTTAATAACTAGTTACTTATGTTGAAGGTGATCTTTCCTTATCGTTTGTCCGTGGTGTCTTGGCATTATTTTACTGTCTATATAAAATAAAGGATTTTCACCATTCATATCTCCACGGTCTATATGGAGGTATGTTGGCTACCTGGTAGGGGGTTAAGGGAACGGTTTGGTAAAGGTCTTGCCATTGTTCAGCGTTTAGAGGTCCTGCAATGGACCTGGGTCAAATTTAGTAGGACCTCCTTCAATACTTCACGGTATTGGATGGCATGGGTCCAAACTCTTTGATCCCCTCATAAGCTAACTACTATTAATACTATAACCCGGCTACTTAGGACTGTATCCCTGCTGACTCAGACTACTTAGCCGAGGGTAACGTCACCGCCAAAAGCGGGGCCTACCACAATACTGCATTAATAACTTAATTCATTATCTTCCAATAATCCACCCCTTTAGGATTGTATCCCTGCTGACTCAAACTACTGGGGTGAGGGTAACGTCACCTTCAAAAGAGGGGCCTACTACAATAACTAAGATAATCTCTTAATTATGTGCAAAAGTGCGGAAATAATCAAAGGTTATATTAGATACGAGTCGGAACCAAGTGATTCATCTTATCTATCTGTTTTTTTTCTTTATTTTTATTTTCAGCATTTTAGTTAGTTTTTATTTTTCTTAGTTTAAAACATTTTTCTAAACTTTTATTTTGGTTAGACGTTGAGGATAAACCGGTACTAAAAGCTCTTGTGTCCTTGGACGACCTCGGTATCTTACCAACGCTATACTACACTCAACGATGGGTGCACTTGCCCATATGTGTGTTTAGTGTTAGTGAAATATCGTGTTGTATAAATTTAAAACTTGGCTAAAATAAGTGTTAAAAAGGGCTTAAAATATACACCTAATATACGACCCTTACCGCACATCACGCATCCCGACGTCTACGCAGATATTTTTCGGGTCACGTCATCACAGTTCTTACCAATTACCACCTAGGCCAGATCTTATCCAAGCCCGACATAGCGGGACGACTGGCCAAATGGGCAATTGAACTGGGAGGTTACAACATTTTTTACAGACCAAGACCCGCAATCAAAGGGCAAGTGTTAGCAGACTTCGCCACTGAAGTTCCTATTGATAAAATACAAGAATGTGTGGCAATCCAGAACCCAATACCTGTTTTCGACGACAGAGTCTGGACCTTACACACAGATGGTGCTTCCAACGACGATGGAGCAGGAGCAGGTCTCCGATTAATCAGCCCAGACAATCACGAGCTCACGTACGCTATACGATTAGATTTCAAAAGTACGAATAACGAAGCCGAATATGAAGCCTTCTTGGCAGGTCTTCGCTTAGCGTTAAAAATGGGGGCAAGAAATCTTGAAGCTAACGTCGATTCAAAACTGGTAGCCGAGCAGGTTAATGGCAATTACGATGCAAAAGAAGCTATGGCATTGTACCTCGAACAAGCGCGGATGCTAATCAGCCAATTTCAAACGTTCAAAGTTAATCACATCAACAGAAGCGAGAACAAACACGCTGATGCGTTAAGCAAGCTAGCTGCTACCAGCTTTCAACACTTAGCAAAAGAAGTACGCATAGAGGTACTATCCAACCCTTCCATCCATCTCAAGCAAGTAAACGTTATAGAAATAGGAGATCCATCTTGGATGTCTCCGATTATCTTGTACCTCCAACACGGAAGGCTACCAGAGGGAAAGGCAGAAGCTCGGAAAATACAACACAAGGCAGTAAATTACGAAATGGCGGATGGCGTCCTCTACCGGAAATCATTCATGGGCCCATTACTACGCTGTGTCGATAAAACAGATGCCCAATACCTTGTCAGAGAAATCCACGAAGGATTATGCGGGATACACGCGGGACCGCGCATGGTCGTGGCGAAAATAATGAGTGCTGGATACTACTGGCCAGGAATGCACATGGACGCAGTCGACCTGTTAAGAAGATGCGAAGCATGTCAACGACACGCACCAAAGACACCCCGACCTAAAAATCCATTAATACCTGTTACTTCCGCCTGGCCATTCCAACAGTGGGGCCTCGATCTCGTCGGTCCATTCCCTGACGCGCCAGGTGCGGTAAAGTTCATCATCGTCGCGGTAGATTACTTCACAAAATGGGTAGAGGCTAAAGCCTTGGCCTCAACAACAGCAATGGTAATCCGTAAATTTATATGGGAACATATCATTTGCAGATTCGGATTACCATTGCGCATTATTTCCGACAATGGTACCAACTTCGCCGCAGAAGATCTTCAAAAATGGTTCAAAGAAAAGAAGATCGAGCATAACTTCGCCTCCGTTGCGCATCCTCAAGCAAATGGACAGGTAGAAAGCGTAAACAAACAGATCGTCGACGGCATAAAAGCGCGACTCGGGACAGCGCGCAGAGGATGGGTTGACGAACTTCCCAGCATCCTCTGGGCGCATCGAACAATGCCAAAGACTAGCACTGGCGAGACTCCGTTCAGCTTAGTCTATGGATCTGAAGCTGTCATTCCAGCCGAGATAGGTTTACCATCACCGCGCATGATAGCCATGGAAACTCAAAACAACGAACAAGAGCGAAGAATGGATTTGGATCTTTTGGAAGAAAGGCGCGAGAACGCCGCAATAACAGAAGCAAGGTACAAGTCCAAGCTCGAGAAGTATTACAATGCACGCGTCCGCGTTTGCACATTTGTCCCCGGCGATTTCGTATTACGCGATAATGAGGCGTCAAACGCTGAAAAACCGGGCAAATTAGCGCCAAGATGGGAAGGACCATACGTCATTAACGAGGTCTTAGGCAAAGGGGCTTACACCCTAAAAAGGATCGATGGGACCCTTGTTCCCCGCACCTGGAACGCACAACAGTTGCGCAGGTGTTACATATGAACTAAGTCTTCAAAAGCGAAAAGAATACACAGGCAATGTCTTTCTTTATTATGTCTTATGATTACAAAGCCTTGCGCTTTTATCAAATACACACATCTTTCTTACTTATATTACTGTTTATTACAAATTGCATGTAATTTTTTGGGTTCGCGCGAAAACAATATGGTCAACCATTGTATACCTCATGAACAGTCTAAAAAAGGCAAGCTGTTACGCCTTTTGGATAAACGTTCAAACATGAGCACAATACCATCTTTCATTCGCCTTACCTATTCAAAAAACAATTACAAACATGCAACATATTGTAATTCAAACACGTATGAAGTACATGCATTATCACCAAGTGTAACAACACACTTCAAACAACAAGATCCTGACAATAATCTTCGCAATCTTAGTTCCAGAAACTAAAATAGTCAAACAAAAAACCTTGCCTATACAAGATAGCAAGATGATCAAACAACAGACTTTAAGCACCAATCACACCCGTGATCTTCAAAAGATGAGTTTATACTAACAAACTTATATATACAATCAAAAGACAGGACGATACGGCTCCTAAACCTAACCAACCATAGGTTCATCTTCACCTATGTTCACCGAAGGGTTTTTCCGAAGACGGTGATACATCAACTCACAGGTACTCGGACGGAGAGTCGGAAAACGAGCCATCAGTCCATCGACATCCAACACACCATCACCAGCATCAACAACCCTATCTGGCCGGAAGATTTTATCACCATCACCAGCATCAACAACCCTATCTGGCCGGAAGATTTTATCACCAGCACCGGCAATCGGAGAAGGGTCAACAACAACAGCGTTTTCTTCCTCAGTTAACATCAACGGCGAAGAGTTAGCAAGAAGGAGTAAGGCTTCAGCAGCATCACGGACCGCTAAGATGTCTGAAAGACGACGGGAACGGATGGAACTTTTTCCCTTCATCTTCTCCAAGTTAATAACAAAAAGCATCCTAATATACATATATACAAAAATTCAACCTCGAAAAATGGGAACCTTACTCATCATTAGTTGTCTGAATTGCGTCACATCCAAACGGCGCTACAGGAACCAAAGTCATATCCTCATTAATAAGGTCTGACAAGCGCCACTACGAATTTCAAGACGAAGAGAAAAATACTCATTCTAACTGCCAGTTGACATCATCACGTGTCAGAACATGACTACAAAGATTTTTTCCCTTCTCCCAACAAGATAAATCTTCTCATAGAAGATTTCTTATTTTGACGCACCCAAAAACATTTCCCTCTCATAAGTCCAGTGCTCCACTTACTTGCATAAGTACAACAGTAGCCTGGGGGGACTTGAAGGGGTAAGGTCCCAAAAACCTCATAAAAAGGATTTGAGACCATACCACAAACTAACTTTTCTAGCCTTTTGACCTTGCGCGGCTGCGCACTGGTCCTACTAAAGGAACAAAGAAATCAGTAACTTACAGTCGCGCGCCCAAAGGATAAATCCTTGCGCCTTCTCCCACTCAACAAAGGGTTAAAAAGTCTTTGTTCAATACTTCCGCCACAACATCCAGACTTAGATAATATTTTACCCAGGCTTGGGGTTTATTTGTCTGTGTCCACACAGTAAGATATCACACTGGATTACAGCAGTAATCTTCTAGAAAGATTACAATCATGCACCACCCAGGCGGTTATAACCGTCTGGACACGTGTCATCACCACAGACAACCCTGGAATCACAACAAAGGCATGCAATTGGAGAGTAACCTCCAATTAATCGCTTTCCACGTGGCAGTCCCCCAGCCACAGATCAAACCACGATCCGTGTGCATTCACATCGGATCGAGGCTAATTGACGTTAGATCAAAGAAATCAAACGGAAGAAAAAATAACCGCTACGGCGTTAAGCATTTTCCGTTATCTTTCAATAACAGGTTTTCCCTCCCAAACTCCCGGTTATAAATAGGAGAACTGTTCAGGTATAAACTCAGACTACTCTCACCTTTCAAATACTTATCTTCTCCGATACCAATACTTATTCTCACGCCGGAGTCGGGTCAAGGAGAGAACCCTCTTCTCCCCTTGGCGAGGCTAACGGTGTTCTTTTTTGCAGAACTACCGGAGAAGTAAATCCATTACGACTGAATCAACCGAGAGAGAACTAACCTTTTATGCGGATTCAAACCCTCTAACTATCTCGGTTCCGACCATTTAGTTAGTGTTTCTTCAAATTCGAAAGAAACTCCCTTTAAATTCTCAGTCGACGATCAATCAGGTATTTCTTTCTCCTCTTTCTTCCTCTCTTACTCTGTTTTTCTTCTTTATCTCCGTCACTTCGAGAATGTTGCTCCGAAGTTCCCCGGCCAAGGATCACAAAAAGGATAGCCCCTTGAAGAGTCAGAAGATCATCAAGGACTCAGTGAACGAGAGGTGTTGCTTTAACGATGCACAAATAGATAGCATCCGTCACCGTTTTCCGGCGAATGTCTTTTTCAAACCTTTCGATCCAACTGCCCTGAGCGACTATGTTTCAGAAACATGGGTTGCCTTTCCAGTTACTCCATTTGCTATAGGGTACACCTATCCTTTCCCGGAATTCACACAATCCTTCTTTTCCCTTACCGGCATATCTTACATTCAAGCCATGCCGATGATTTGGAGGGTTTTATACACCCTAGAGAGGATCATCGAGCAGGAAGGCGTTGATTTAGGAATGTCAGAACTGGCGGAACTGTATGATCTTACTACCTTTGGATCCCATCGTTATTTGCTTAAACGAAAACCCAGTGCAGATCATCCTCTTCTCAAAGTCACCAAAAACGACAAAGATTGGAAGTGTCGCTTCTTCTTTGTAAGAAGGGATACCATTTCAGACGGAGAACACTTACCAAGAACATGGTCCACCCATGGTAGGCCGGAGGATCCTGGGAAGGATCACCAGATGGTCATGTTTTTGTAATAGGATCACTAACCCCTTCCTTGTCTTGTGTCATGCAGCCATCTCTGTTTCACATCTCATCACAACACCCGCAACCAGGGAAAGACTTGCTGCTTTCTGGGGACTCGACCCTGAAACTAGAACTTTCAAGACAATAACCCAAGATTCACAGGAGGTATCCTCAGGCTCTGTCACAATGTCAAGTAAGTATCCTCGTTTAAGATTTAAATAAATAGTTAAATGTATATTAAGAAAAGAGACTTATCTTGTTTTGGTTGTGTAGGTGCTGGAAAATCTGCCAAAGCTGCTTCAAGGTTCAGTGTCACCGATCTCACCACTGTCAAATCCTCCAAAAGAAAGGTCCCTACCAGCCCGACAGCCTCAATCCCCAAGGCACCCCTCAAAGGGAAGGGAATCAAGAAGAGAAAGACTTCCGAGGCTGAGGATTTGCAGGGTCTGCCCTTAATTCGCCACCAGTTCCTCGAGTACTTCAATGATGTAAGGATCACTGTCTCTGCTTATATATCCTGCTGATCTAAGGATCACTTGCTCTTGAACTGCTTTATCCTTTTCTTTTGCAGAAATTTGCTGAGATCGAGGATTACGTCGGCCATGTTGAGGATCAAGATAAGAAGATTGCCGACCTCCAGCAGACTGCTGTGCTCAAGGATCTTGCACTTGCTGATCTTCAGAAGGAACTTCAGGATACCAAGCAGAAGATGGCTAAGGTGCTGGTTAACTTTGACTATGAAAGGAAGGAGATCACAGATGATGCTAAAGTTTCTGCCGCCATAGCAATGTACAAAACCAAGCTTCAAATGGC
The DNA here is from genome assembly GCA_030545235.1 of Helianthus tuberosus. NCBI lineage: Eukaryota > Viridiplantae > Streptophyta > Magnoliopsida > Asterales > Asteraceae > Helianthus > Helianthus tuberosus. The sequence continues at coordinate 3,202,067 of CM060397.1, read as the reverse complement.
CTTGGAAGCTCAGGATCCTGCCTTTGACAAAAGTAGCTGGGAAATTGAAGAATGGAAGGCAAGGCTGGCTGAATTGGGTGATGAAGAGGAGGCTGAGGAGATTCTGGCAATTGAGGCTAGTGGCAGCGGGTTGAAGGATAAAGCTGAGGATGCAGCGGCTGGTGGTGATGATGATGCAGCGAAGGTGTGAGCTGCAAAAATGGGCTGTTAGGGGAGGATTTTCTAACAATTAGTGATCCTTATTCATTATCCTAACTAGTGATCCTTACTTCTGTGACAGGTGGTGATCCTCAGAAGGGCTTTAGGATCAGGATCATGGATCACTTCAAGGATCCTCATACTGACGATTGTTTACTTATGTTTTATAACATTTCGCAGGTATAACTAGCTAGACCAAGTCTTAGCGATATTCTTGGAGAATATTCCCGAAGTATTCTGCACGTGCTAGATCAAAACTAGACGTTATGGAGAACGTGGAGGCTTGGCCCGAAAGTCGGAGAGTTTGTTAGCTAGATATTTTTCTTATTTTAAAGGGGTAACGAGCTAGTTAGTTACACTTAGTCATTTTTGGCAGTTACACACACTCGCAAACACGCTCATACAAGCTCTCGTTCAAACACTTAGCGATTTCATACACTTTTTACACACTTCACCGTAGTGATCCTTGTACCTAGCTCGTTACTATCCGAAGTTGTAAACATTTAACCATTTATTTTAGCTTGGTGATCGGTAGTTTCCATCACCCGGGGTTTTTTGTGCCGGAGATCAACTCTTGATCAAGGGCTTTTTCCCCGTATAAATCCTTGTGTTGTTTGTGCATTCTACATTGAAGTGATCCTCATTGTTGTTACACATTTTAAGCATCATTCCCCTAAACAAAGAGTTTGGTTGCAATATCATCATCAGATTTTCTGACCAAAACAGTTTGGCGCCCACCGTGGGGCAATTGGTGCTTCGTCCTTAAGAAAATACGCATTTCTGTGCTTAATTCGGCTCGCTACAACCAAGCAGATGGCTTCCTCATCGAAGAATGCTTCAAACTTGATGCCCTCATTCACTTCCTCACAAGGCGTTCCTCCTTTGCCTCCACCACCTTCTGGATCCCAGAAGAATACAGAAAATGCTGCGAAGAAACCGACTCCCATTTTCTCAAAACCACCTACTTCTTCTGTTTCAACTAATCCTACTACTAACGATCTCTATGCCTTGATTTTGCAGATGAGGAATCATGCACAAGAGCAGGATAAGACCAACGAAAGGATCCTCCGGGAGATTGATGAAATTAAGAAACAGAAGAAAACGGCAGAGGATCATTCTCCACTGATGCCCAGATCTTTGAATTTTGACACTCCGGTGGTTACTTCTCAGCCGTCAGTGGTTCCAAACATTCAATATGCGGGTGGACCAAAAGGAGTGCACTACGGAACAACAGCTATGACCCAGGCACTAGGTTCATATTTCCAGCCAGCAGGATCCTATCCCCAGCATATGGGATCCCTCACGAGTACAGGAGGATATTCAGGAATGCAGCAGGTTCAAGGATCCTCCTTCGTTCCAGGATCATCCCAGGTTCAAGGATCCTCCTTCGTTCCAGGATCATCCCAGGTTCAAGGATCCTCCTTCGTTCCAGGATCATCCCAGGTTCAAGGATCCTCCTTCGTTCCAAGATCATCCCAGGTTCAAGGATCCTCCTTTGTTCCAGGATCATCCCAGTTTCAGGGATCCTTCCAGATGCCAGGATCCTTGAGGAGTTTGCAAACAGGAAGTTCAGATGTCCATCAAGGAGATTTTATTCCAATGCAGACCAATGCCTCTGCTGGCCCCTCGATCATTCCAGAGTCTCAACAATATGGATTAACCTCCATATTTCCTAACTTGAATCCAATGGGAGGTAACACTTTTAATAATTCTCATACTATTAACCATGGTTTTATGCAGGATCCAGGTATCAATCATGCCATGGCCAGAGAATTGCAAAAGCTAAAGGATATGATCTCGAGTGTTCCGGGAGTAGTCAAACCTATTCCAGAGATTGCAGATGGGAGCCACAAGATATCTCGCTTTGCACCACCAATCTGTGATGCTGAGATACCCAAGAGGTTCCATGTGCCTACAATGAAACTGTATGATGGTTCGACGGATCCTGAAGAACACATAGCACAATACAGGGAGAGGATGGAGATCAATCCAATCCCAGAAAAGTTAAAGGAAGCATGCCTATGCAAAGGATTCGGATCCACTCTTACTGGATCAGCTCTCAAATGGCTGCTAAGTCTTCCTCCCTATTCTATTACCTCATTTGCAAACCTAGTTAACTTGTTTAATACTCAGTTTTCTTGTAGTAGAAAATTTGAACGACTAACTAGTGATTTATATAGGATAACCCAGGGTCATAATGAATCATTAAGGGATTACATTACCAAATTTAGTAAAGAATCCTTAGACATTCCCAACTTAGATATAGCCACGGCTGTTGAAGCCTTCAAGATGGGATTGCTCAGGGATTCGTTATTTTATGATGATCTTGTTATGACACCATGCAGGAACCTAGATGAGGTAAGAACCCGGGCCCTCAGGTTCATTCGGCTAGAGGATGACAAGAGGATTCAGGAGAGGATAACAGGATCCTCAAAGCAGGATAAGCAAGGATCCTCATTCAGAAACAACAAGTTCAGATCCTACAACAAATCTGATAATCAGAACGTGCATTCTGTTGATCAAGAAGAGGATGATGAGGATTATCCTCCAATTTCTGAATATTGCTTTAGTGTTGATAATAATGAACTACTCCTTGCCATGCAGAACCTAGGTGATAAAGCTAGATGGCCAAGAAAGAATGACAGGCCAGCTGCAACTAAGGATAAATCAAAGTGGTGTGCATATCATGAAGATTTTGGGCACCTAACAGAAGAATGCATTGCGTTGAGAAAGGAAATTGGATACTTGCTGAGCAAAGGGCATCTAAAAGAGTTGTTGGGAAGAAAAAAGTCAAGGACTCAGGATCCTGAAAGGATCCCTGAGAAGGCTCCAGCCCCTCCAGCAGACGCACAAGTGATAAACTTTATCTCTGGGGGATCCGACATTTGTGGCACATCCTTCTCAGCAGCTAAGAGGCATGCGAAGGAAACTAAAATGGATAACGGAGAAAGGCCAGTTCGAACATCGAGTGTCTCCGAAGGAAAAGTCATAACCTTTGATGAAGAGGATCGTATTGATATCCAGGATCCTCATCACGATGGTTTAGTTATTACTCTTTTTATATCTAACTATTTTGTCCGCAGGATCCTAATAGACGGAGGAAGTTCAGTGAACATTATCCAGCTTGATGTTCTAAAGAAGATGGGTATCCCTGAATCAGAGATCATACCAAGATCCTCCGTGCTCGTGGGATTTAGTGGCGAGACCAAGAACACCCTGGGGGACATTAAACTCCCAATATATATTGAAGGCTTACACTCTTATCAAAAGTTTTGTGTTATTGACTGTTTATCTTGTTGTAATGTTATCCTTGGCAGGCCCTGGATACACGATATGAAAGCAGTCCCATCTACTTACCATCAATGTGTGAAGCTCCCTAGTCCTTGGGGAATAGTAAAGATTGATAGCGATCAGCAGGAAGCTAAGGATTGCTACACTTCATCGATGAAACCAGCTTCGAAGTCAAGGGAGCAATAGCAATCAAGGTATCCTCCAAGGAGTGTCTTGGAGGCCAGAGAGCAGGATGTGGTAGAAATCCTCATGGATTCTGATGATCCTGAATCCAAAATCTATATCGGGTCAGGAATCCTTGGCGAAATGAAAGAAGACCTCATATCCTTCCTCAAAAGGAGAAAGACTACCTTTGCATGGAAACACGAAGACATGACTGGCATATCCAAGGATGTTATCACTCATAAGCTCGGCATCGACAGATCTTTCAAACCCATCCATCAAAGGAGAAGGAAGTTTGCACCAGAAAGGAATGCCATTATCCAAGAAGAGGTAGAGAAATTGCTCCGAGCAGGTATGATTAGAGAGGTCAAGTATCCAAGATGGTTGGCCAATGTGGTTGTTGTTCAAAAGAAAAACGGAAAGTGGAGGGTATGTGTCGATTTTACCGATTTAAATAAGGCATGTCCCAAGGATCCTTTCCCTTTACCCCACATTGACTCCATGGTGGATGCAACTGCGGGTCATGAACTGTTAACTTTTATGGATGCTTCATCTGGATTTCAACAAATCCAAATGGAACCATCCGATCAAGAGGATACGGCCTTCATGACTCCAACTGGTATATATTGCTATATTGCTATGCCGTTCGGATTGAGAAATGCAGGTGCAACGTACCAAAGGCTGGTGAATATGATGTTCAAGGATCAGATTGGACAAACTATGGAGGTTTACATAGACGATATGGTGGTGAAATCCTTAAAAGCTGAGGATCACCTAAGAGACTTGGAGGAAGCATTCGATATCCTTGACAAATATAACATGAAGCTTAATCCTTCAAAATGTCATTTTGGTGTTAAAGCAGGTAAATTCTTAGGATACATGGTGACTAAGAGAGGCATCGAAGCTAGCCCGGAACAAATCAAAGCAATAGTGAATATCAAATCTCCGGTCAATGCTAAGGATGTTCAAAGGTTAACAGGAAGGATAGCAGCCTTGAACAGATTCATATCTAAATCCTCCGAGAAGTGTAAAGAATTCTATGATATCCTAAGGAAGAACAAGAAATTTGAGTGGACGGAGAAGCATGAAAATGCTTTAAAAGCCCTCAAAGATTACCTATCCTCGGCCCCGGCTTTAATGAAACCAGAAAAAGGTGAAGTGTTATCCTTGTATCTCGCAGTATCCTCAAAAGCGGTAAGTGCGGTCCTTGTTAAGGATCATGAAGGTACACAACGTCCTGTCTATTATGTAAGTAAAAGTTTACTTGATGCCGAATCCAGGTACTCACACCTTGAAAAACTTATTCTTGCATTAATAATGGCATCTACTAAGTTAAGACATTATTTTGAAACTCATGTTATCATTGTTAAAACTAATTTTCCAATTAAGAATGTCCTCAGGAAACCAGAGATGTCAGGAAGGATGGCTAAGTGGGCAGTAAAGCTGAGTGCATATGATATAAGATATGAGCCTAGGACAGCTATCAAATCCCAAGCATTAGCTGACTTTGTGGCTGATTTCAGTAGTGATTTACAAGAAGAAGCTGAGTTAGAAGTCCAGCAGCTAGAGGAGACCAAGGATCCTTGGATACTCCATACTGATGGATCCTCAAATGTCAAAGGCACAGGGCTCGGAATACTACTAAAATCGCCACAGGGGGACATAATACCCCATTCTATAGCTTGTGAGTTCCAAACCACTAATAATGAGGCTGAATATGAAGCCTTAATTGCTGGTTTGCAAATTGCAAAGCATATGGGGATCAGGTATCTTGAGGTACACGTAGATTCTTTGTTAATTACAAATCACTTTAATGGATCATATGCTGTTAAAGGTGAAAAACTAACCAAATATTTGGAGATAGTCAAAAGTTTGGCACTCTCTTTTGTCTCTTTTAGTTTGTCACAGGTACCAAGGGAAGAAAATACAGAAGCTGATGCATTGGCTAACTTAGGATCATCTTTGAAGATCCCAGAGGATATCAAGATCCCTATTATCCATATCCTGACCCCAGCTATTGAGGATCATGTGGCTATGGAGATAGGGAATAATTCTGCAATATCCCTAGTGAGGATACTCAATCCCATTCAGGATCCGGATCGTGGATCTCACCAATTATGAGATACTTACAACATGGAGAGATTCCTACAGGAGAAAACCCTAGGGCTTTCAAATCTAAGGTATCTCAATTCACAATTATGAATAATATGTTGTATAGACGATCTCTTGCAGGACCATACTTGAGATGCATTGAGGATCCTGAAGTTCAGGAGGTTGTAAAAGACTTCCATGAAGGAGATTGTGGAAATCACACTGGGGGCAGGGCTTTATTCTCAAGGATCCTGAGGACAGGATACTACTAGCCAACCATGAAGAAAGATGCTGTGGAGTATGCCAGAAGATGTGATCCTTGCCAGAGACACAGCAATATCCTTCATCAACCAGCCGAACTATTGCATCCTATATCCTCCTCTTGGCCATTTATGAGATGGGGTATGGATATAGTTGGCAAGCTCCCTAAGGCACCTGGTGGAAAAGTATTCATGCTAGCTATGACTGATTACTTCTCCAAGTGGATAGAGGCTGAAGCTTTTGCTCAAGTTAGAGAAAAGGAAGTTATATCCTTCATCAAAAGAAATATTATAACTAGATTTGGAATTCCTTCTGAGATTATATGTGATAATGGTTCCCAATTTATTGGGGGCAGAACCACTAATTTTTGTGACAGCTGGGGGATTAAGATGATAACATCAACACCAGTCCACCCACAAGCTAATGGTCAAGCAGAATCATCCAACAAGATCATCATCAACAACTTGAAGAAGAAGCTTGGATCCAAGAAAGGAAAATGGGCAGAAGAGCTACCCTATGTGCTCTGGGCTGACAGGACAACCCCTAAGAATGCTACTGGTCAAACACCATTCTCTTTGGTGTTTGGGGCAGAATCAGTGATCCCAACAGAAATGGTGGTTCCTACTGCTAGAACAAGTACCCGTGATCCTGAGGAAAATGATGAAAACTTGGCTCAAGACCTGGATACTATTGAAGAAATCAGGGATATGGCTAGGATCAGGATGGCCAGTTACCAACAAAGAATGGCTGGTGCTTACAACAAAAATGTCAGGATCAGGAGGTTTCAAGTTGGAGACATGGTGTTAAGGAAAGCATTTCAGAATACCACCAATCCTGCTGATGGAAAATTGGCTCCAAAATGGGAAGGCCCTTATTTGATTGAAGCTGAAGCAGGAAAGGGGGCATATAGATTGCTAACCATGGAAGGTGAATTGCTACCAAGAGCTTGGAATGCTGTCCACTTGAAGAAATATTTCATGTAAGCAGGATCCTTATGGTATAGGTGATCCTCATGGAAGGGATATCCTTAAAGGATCCTCAAAGTATCGGTGATCCTTACTCAGGTAATATCCTAATCTTGAACTATTTCATTTCTTAATTTTCTCATCTAAGGATAAGGATCATGTATCCTTTATCCATCTCTCACGTGAGTTCAAGTTTTGAAAGCTCAGGTATCTTCAGCACAACATTGGTTATCCACAGAAGCAATCCGTCCTTTGGGTTTAACCCCAGTTATTTGGGCTTGTCCCCAGATTCCGCCTGCAGCGCACGATGATCCTGGTATAGTTCAAGGCTTTGGGACCAGTACTCATTATAGGGGCTGATAATTCCATTGTTCTGGCTATGCTTAGGATCCTACGTATAATGGTAGACGTACCATACATCCGTTCATAAGGTTTCTAACGTTTTCACGTTAGCTAAGGTTTCTAACGTTTTCACGTTAGCTAAGGTTTTGGCATCTTCATGTCACTAAGTTTGGATAGTCGCCAGTTAGGGCCATACTCCAGTTTACATACGATCCTTGGGCTTGTCCCCAGTTATCCTTGGGCTTGTCCCCAGTTATCCTTGGGCTTGTCCCCAGTTATCCTTGGGCTTGTCCCCAGTTGCTAACTCTTTTCTTATATCGGCTTAGTCCCAAGTTATGCTCTATTTCAGGTCCTTGAAGATAGGCAGCTAGGGATCCTTGATCCTTATTTCACTCTAAGGTTTATCTTATAGTTATCCTTATTATGGTTAGGATTCTAACTTGGATCCTCAGGTATGATTCTTAACTTTTTTGGTTTTATTCATTGTTCATTTGAATAACCCCTATACTTGACAACTGAATTTGTGTTTCTTAAACTATACCATTTTTTAAAAAAAAAAAAAAAAAAACTTATCGGTTATGGGATATGTGATCCTTGTTCATATTTTAAACTTTTTGGTTATCTTTTCTAGTTTTTCAAGGCTTGATAAGTGTAAACAAGTTGAACATTATAACAGTTGGAAAGTAACATACTAAAAAGGATAACAATACAAGATAAGCGACAAAAGGTTAAGTTTTTATTTATTAACATAAGACTAACCCTTTAAAGGTTGTCAAAATTACCTACCCGAGCATCTACCAGCAAAACGTGGCCCGTCCGCTGGGGTAGGTAAAGGGTGTCCATGATAATGAGTTCAAAAGTAGTGCAGGAATATAAAGGCGGCAGGATCACAATGGCTTCATCCCCCAAACAGAGGATCCCTCCACCAATCGCAATCCTGCCTATTGTCCAAAGGATCATACATGATCCTTAATCCTAAAACCTATTGTTCAAAGTACAACCCATGAAATTGTCTTTAACATCACAACCACAAAAAACAACCATCAAACTAAAAAATTGGGCTCCGGCCTTGGCACATATATCCATCATCGCCTAATTGTGCAGCTCACACCTTGGCTGCATCACCACCAGCATCATCACCACCAGCTTGATCCTTCCCACTGCCACTTGCTTCAATTGCCAGGACGTCAGCTGCCTCCTCCTCATCATCCTCGAGATCAGCCAACCTTGCCTTCCAGCCTTCAACATCCCAGCTGCTTTTGTCGAAACTAGGATCTTGAGCTTCCTGGGCCATCTTCAACTTAGTCTGATACATTGTGATGGCAGCAGAGATCTTGGTATTTTCGATGAGGTCATGCTTTTCATAATCAAAGTTAACCAGCACCTTGGCCATTTCCTGCTTGGTATCCTGGAGTTCCTTCCGAGCATCAGCAAGTGCAAGATCTTTGAGCACGGCAACCTGTTGGAGATCAGCTATTTTCTTGTCCAGCTCCTCAATATTGCCCACGTAATCCTCGATCTCAGCAAATTTCTGCAGAAAGAAGATAAGGCAGTTCAAGGTCAAGTGATCCTCATAAGAGCAAAATACCTAGGCAAAGTTAAGGATCCTTGCTTCATTGAAGTATTCAAGGAATTGGTGGCGGATCAGTGGCAGCCCTTGAAGATCCTCAGCATCAGAAGTTTTCCTCTTCTTGACACCCTTTCCTTTAGTGGGTGCCCTTGGAATGGAAATGCTAGGACTGGTAGTGGACCTCTTCTTCCTGGGCCGTATGAGATCAAGGTCAGCTGTGTTGAATTGGGAAACAGGCTTGACAGATTTTCCAGCACCTACACAATTAAAACAAGATAAGTATCTTTTCCTAGTTCATATTTTACTATATATGTAATTTTAAACAAGGATACTTACTTGACATTGTGACAGAGCCTGAGGATACCTCCTGTGAATCTTGGGTTGTTGTCTTGAAAGTTCTTATCTCAGGGTCAAGCTTCCAAAAAGCAGCGAGCCTATCCTTGGTTTCAGGAGATGTGCGGATACGTGAAACAGTGATAGCTGCAAAACAAGAAAGCAAAAATATAAGTTATCCTTACAATCAAAGAATGTTCCTGGTGATCCTTATCGGGATCCTCCATCCTACCATGGGTAGCCCAATTTTTAGGAAGATCCTTTCCATCCTGGATAGAATCTCTCTTGACAAAGAAAAAGCGACGTTTCCAGTCTTTGTCATTCTTGGTGACTTTCAGAAGAGGATGATCTGCACCGGGTTTTTGCTTAAGCAAATAACGATGGGAACCAAAGGTAGTAAGATCATACAGCTCCGCCAATTCTGACATGCCCAAAGCAATGCCTTCCTGTTCGATGATTCTCTCCAGGGTATACAAGACCCTCCAAATCATCGGCATGGCTTGGATATAAGAGATGCCGGTAAGGGAAAAGAAGGATTGTGTAAACTCTGGGAAAGGATAGGTGTATCCTATGGTGAATGGAGTGGCTGGAAATGCAACCCATGTTTCTGAAACATAGTCGCTAAGGGTAGTAGGATCAAAGGGTCTGATAAAGGCATCCGCCGGAAAACAGCAACGGATTTTGTCTATCTGTGCCTCGTCAAAGCAACACTTTTCATTCGCGGAGTCCTTGATGATTTTCTGACTTTCCAAAGGGCTATCCTTCTTGTGATCTTTGCCCGGAGAACTTCGGAGCAACATTTTTGATGGAAAGATGAAAACAGAGCAAGAGAGGGAAAAGGATAGAGAGAGAGAATACCTGAACGTCTTCGGAATGTGGATTATAAAGGGAGTTTCTCTGAAAATTTAAATGCATTTGATCCTATCTATATCTCTATTTATAATCATGATCTTGCAGGTTGTCACTTCTGTGACATCATCATCGCAACGGCTAGTTCAAAATTAACGGCTATATATCCGTTAGTTTGTTACGGATAAGTTCGAGAAAACATAACTCGCTAATTTTACAATTTCACTCCTTATATTTTGGGGGCAATTGTTAGGGGAGGATTTTCTAACAATTAGTGATCCTTATTCATTATCCTAACTAGTGATCCTTACTTCTGTGACAGGTGGTGATCCTCAGAAGGGCTTTAGGATCAGGATCATGGATCACTTCAAGGATCCTCATACTGACGATTGTTTACTTATGTTTTATAACATTTCGCAGGTATAACTAGCTAGACCAAGTCTTAGCGATATTCTTGGAGAATATTCCCGAAGTATTCTGCACGTGCTAGATCAAAACTAGACGTTATGGAGAACGTGGAGGCTTGGCCCGAAAGTCGGAGAGTTTGTTAGCTAGATATTTTTCTTATTTTAAAGGGGTAACGAGCTAGTTAGTTACGCTTAGTCATTTTTGGCAGTTACACACACTCGCAAACACGCTCATACAAGCTCTCGTTCAAACACTTAGCGATTTCATACACTTTTTACACACTTCACCGTAGTAATCCTTGTACCTAGCTCGTTACTATCCGAAGTTGTAAACATTTAACCATTTATTTTAGCTTGGTGATCGGTAGTTTCCATCACCCGGGGTTTTTTGTGCCGGAGATCAACTCTTGATCAAGGGCTTTTTCCCCGTATAAATCCTTGTGTTGTTTGTGCATTCTACATTGAAGTGATCCTCATTGTTGTTACACATTTTAAGCATCATTCCCCTAAACAAAGAGTTTGGTTGCAATATCATCATCAGATTTTCTGACCAAAACATGGGCGATGATGGAAATTTCTAGACGTGGCCGGAGCCCATTTTTTATGGTTTGGTAGTTTTTTGATTGTTGATGTTTTCGAACAATGGTGGGTCTGTAATAACTCTAAACAATAGTTCTTAGGTTTAAGGATCATGTATGATCCTTTGGACAATAGGCAGGATTGCAATTGGTGGAGGGATCCTCTGTTTGGGGGATGAAGCCATTGTGATCCTGCCGCCTTTATATTCCTGCACTACTTTCGAACTCATTATCATGGACACCCTTTACCTACCCCAGCGGACGGGCCACGTTTTGCTGGTAGAAGCTCGGGTAGGTAATTTTGACAACCTTTAAAGGGTTAGCCTTATGTTAATAAATAAAAACTTAACCTTTTGTCGCTTATCATGTGTTGTTATCCTTTTTAATATGTTACTTTCCAACTGTTGTAATGTTCATTCTGTTTATACTTATCAAGCCTTGAAAAATTAGAAAAGATATCCCAAAAAGTTCAGGATATGAACAAGGATCACATATCCCATAACCGATAGGTTTTAAAAAGTGATATGATTTAAAAATAAAATACAAGTTCAGTTGTCAAGTATAAGGGTTATTTAAAAGAATAATGAATAAAATCAAAAGAGTTAAGGACCATACCTGAGGATCCAAGTTAGAATCCTAACCGTAATAAGGATAACTATAAGATAAACCTTAGAGTGAAATAAGGATCAAGGATCCCTAGCTGCCTATCTTCAAGGACCTGAAATAGAGCATAACTTGGGACTAAGCCAATATAAGAAAAGAGTTAGCAACTGGGGACAAGCCCAAGGATAACTGGGGACAAGCGCAAGGATAACTGGGGACAAGCCCAAGGATAACTGGGGACAAGCCCAAGGATCGTGTGTAAACTGGAGTATGGCCCTAACTGGCGACTATCCAAACTTAGTGACATGAAGATGCCAAAACCTTAGCTAACGTGAAAACGTTAGAAACCTTAGCTAACGTGAAAACGTTAGAAACCTTATGAACGGATGTATGGTACGTCTACCATTATACGTAGGATCCTAAGCATAGCCAGAACAATGGAATTATCAGCCCCTAGAACGAGTACTGGTCCCAAAGCCTTGAACTATACCAGGATCATCGTGCGCTACAGGCGGAATCTGGGGACAAGCCCGAATAACTGGGGTTAAACCCAAAAGACGGATTGCTTCTGTGGATAACCAACGTTATGCTAAGGATACCTGAACTTTCAAAACTTAAACTCACGTGAGAGATGGATAAAGGATACATGATCCTTATCCTTATAAGAGAAAATAATGAAATGAAATAGCTTAAGTTTAGGATATTACCTAAGTAAGGTTCACCGATACTTTGAGGATCCTTTAAGGATATCCCTATCGTAAGGATCACCTATGCCATAAGGATCCTGCTTACATGAAATATTTCTTCAAGTGGACAGCATTCCAAGCTCTTGGTAGCAAATCACCTTCCATGGTTAGCAATCTATATGCCCCCTTCCCTGCTTCAGCTTCAATCAAATAAGGGCCTTCCCATTTTGGAGCTAATTTTCCATCAGCAGGATTGGTGGTATTCTGAAATGCTTTCCTTAACACCATATCTCCAACTTGAAACCTCCTGATCCTGACATTTTTGTTGTAAGCACCAGCCATTCTTTGCTGATAACTGGCCATCCTTATCCTAGCCATATCCCTGATTTCTTCAATAGTATCCAGGTCTTGAGCCAAGTTTTCATTATTTTCCTCAGGATCACAAGTACTTGTTCTAGCAGTTGGAACCACCATTTCTGTTGGGATCACCGATTCTGCCCCAAACACCAAAGAGAATGGTGTTTGACCAGTAGCATTCTTAGGGGTTGTCCTGTCAGCCCAGAGCACATAGGGTAATTCTTCTGCCCATTTCCCTTTCTTGGATCCAAGCTTCTTCTTCAAATTGTTGATGATGATCTTGTTGGATGATTCTGCCTGACCATTAGCTTGTGGGTGGACTGGTGTTGATGTTATCATCTTAATCCCCCAGCTGTCACAAAAGTTAGTGGTTCTGCCCCCAATAAATTGGGAACCATTATCACATATAATCTCAGAAGGAATTCCAAATCTAGTTATAATATTTCTTTTAATGAAGGATATAACTTCCTTTTCTCTGACTTGGGCAAAAGCTTCAGCCTCTATCCACTTGGAGAAGTAATCAGTCATAGCTAACATGAATACTTTCCCACCAGGTGCCTTAGGGAGCTTTCCAACTATATCCATACCCCATCTCATAAATGGCCAAGAGGAGGATATAGGATGCAACAATTCAGCTGGTTGATGAAGGATATTGCTGTGTCTCTGGCAAGGATCACATCTTCTGGCATATTCCACAGCATCTTTCTTCATGGTTGGCCAGTAGTATCCTGTCCTCAGGATCCTTGAGAATAAAGCCCTGCCCCCAGTGTGGTTTCCACAATCTCCTTCATGGAAGTCTTTTAAAACTTCTTGAACTTCAGGATCCTCAATGCATCTCAAGTATGGTCCTGCAAGAGATCGTCTATACAACATATTATTTATAATTGTGAATTTAGATACCTTAGATTTGAAAGTCCTAGGGTTTTCTCCTGTAGGAATCTCTCCATGTTGTAAGTATCTCATAATTGGTGAGATCCATGATCTTGATCCTAAATAGGATAGAGTATCCTCACTAGGGATAACTGCAGAATCATTTCCTATCTCCATAGTCTGGTGATCCTCGATAGCCGGGGTCAGGATATGGATAATAGGAATCTTGATATCCTCTGGGATCTTCAAAGATGATCCTAAGTTAGCCAATGCATCAGCTTATGTATTTTCTTCCCTTGGTACCTGTGACAAACTAAAGGAAACAAAAGAGAGTGCCAAACTTTTGACTATCTCCAAATATTTGGTTAGCTTTTCACCTTTAACAGCATAGGATCCATTAAAGTGGTTTGTAATTAACAAAGAGTCTACATGTACCTCAAGATACCTGATTCCCATATGCTTAGCGATTTGCAAACCAGCAATTAAGGCTTCATATTCAGCCTCATTGTTAGTGGTTTGGAACTCACAAGCTATAGAATGGGGTATTATGTCCCCCTGTGGCGATTTTAGTAGTATTCCAAGCCCTGTGCCTTTGACATTTGAGGATCCATTAGTATGAAGTATCCAAGGATCCTTGGTCTCTTCTAGCTGTTGGACTTCTAACTCAGCTTCTTCTTGTAAATCACTACTGAAATCAGCCACAAAGTCAGCTAATGCTTGGGATTTGATGGCTGTCCTAGGCTCATATCTTATATCATATGCACTTAGTTTCACTGCCCACTTAGCCATCCTTCCTGACATCTCTGGTTTCCTGAGGACATTCTTAATTGGAAAATTAGTTTTAACAATGATAACATGAGTTTCAAAATAATGTCTTAACTTAGTAGATGCCATAATTAATGCAAGAATAAGCTTTTCAAGGTGTGAGTACCTGGATTCGGCATCAAGTAAACTTTTACTTACATAATAGACAGGATGTTGTGTACCTTCATGATCCTTAACAAGGACCGCACTTACTGCTTTTGAGGATACTGCAAGATACAAGGATAACACATCGCCTTTTTCTGGTTTCATCAAGGATGGGGCTGAGGATAAGTAATCTTTGAGGGCTCTCAAAGCATTTTCATGCTTCTCGGTCCACTCAAATTTCTTGTTCTTCCTTAGGATATCATAGAATTCTTTGCACTTCTCCGAGGATTTGGATATAAATCTGTTCAAAGCTACTATCCTGCTTGTTAGCCTTTGAACATCCTTAGCATTGGCCAGAGATTTGATGTTCACTATTGCTTTGATTTGTTCCGGGCTAGTTTCAATGCCTCTCTTAGTCACCATGTATCCTAAGAATTTACCTGCTTTAACACCAAAATGACATTTTGAAGGATTAAGCTTCATATTATATTTGTCAAGGATATCAAATGCTTCCTCCAAATCCTTTAGGTGATCCTCAGCTCTTATGGATTTTACCACCATATCATCTATGTAAACCTCCATAGTTTGTCCGATCTGATCCTTGAACATCATATTCACCAGCCTTTGGTATGTTGCACCTGCATTTCTTAATCCGAACGGCATAGCAATATAGCAGTATATACCAGTTGGAGTCATGAAGGCTGTATCCTCTTGGTCGGATGGTTCCATTTGGATTTGTTGAAATCCAGATGAAGCATCCATAAAAGTTAACAGTTCATGACCCGCGGTTGCATCCACCATGGAGTCAATGTGGGGTAAAGGGAAAGGATCCTTGGGACATGCCTTATTTAAATCGGTAAAATCGACACATACCCTCCACTTTCCGTTTTTCTTTTGAACAACAACCACATTGGCCAACCATCTTGGATACTTGACCTCTCTAATCATACCTGCCCGGAGCAATTTCTCTACCTCTTCCTGGATAATGGCATTCCTTTCTGGTGCAAACTTCCTTCTCCTTTGATGGATCGGTTTGAAGGATCTGTCGATGCCGAGCTTGTGAGTGATAACATCCTTGGATATACCAGTCATATCTTCGTGTTTCCATGCAAAGGTAGTCTTTCTCCTTTTGAGGAAGGATATGAGGTCTTCTTTCATTTCGCCAAGGATCCCTGATCCGATATAGATTTTGGATTCAGGATCATCAGGATCCATGAGGATTTCTACCACATCCTGCTCTCTGGCCTCCAAGACATTCCTTGGAGGATACCTTGATTGCTATTGCTCCCTTGACTTCGAGGCTGGTTTCATCGATGAAGTGTAGCAATTCTTAGCCTCCTGCTGATCACTATCAATCTTTACTATTCCCCAAGGACTAGGGAGCTTCACACATTGATGGTAAGTAGACGGGACTGCTTTCATATCGTGTATCCAGGGCCTGCCAAGGATAACATTACAACAAGATAAACAGTCAAGAACACAAAATTTTTGATAAGAGTGTAAGCCTTCAATATATATTGGGAGTTTAATGTCCCCCAGGGTGTTCTTAGTTTCGCCACTAAATCCCACGAGCACGGAGGATCTTGGTATGATCTCTGATTCAGGGATACCCGTCTTCTTTAGAACATCAAGCTGGATAATGTTCACTGAACTCCCTCCGTCTATAAGGATCCTGCGGACAAAATGGTTAGATATGAAAAGAGTAATAACTAAACCATCGTGATGAGGATCCTGGATATCAACACGATCCTCTTCATCAAAGGTTATGACTTTTCCTTCGGAGACACTTGATGTTCGAACTGGTCTTTCTCCATTATCCATCTTAGCTTCCTTCGCATGCCTTTTAGCTGCTGAGAAGGATGTGCCACAAATGTCGGATCCTCCAGAAATAAAGTTTATCACTTGTGCATCTGCTGGAGGAGCTGGAGCCTTCTCAGGGATCCTTTCAGAATCCTGAGTCCTTGAATTTTTTCTTCCCAACAACTCTTTTAGATGCCCTTTGCTCAACAAGTATCCAATTTCCTTTCTTAATGCAATGCATTCTTCTGTGAGGTGCCCAAAATCTTCATGATATGCACACCACTTTGATTTATCCTTAGTTGCAGCCGGCCTATCATTCTTTCTCGGCCATCTAGCTTTATCACCTAGGTTCTGCATAGCAAGGATTAGTTCATTGTTATCCACACTAAAGCAATATTCAGAGATTGGAGGATAATCTTCGTCATCCTCTTCTTGATCAATAGAGTGCACGTTCTGGTTATCAGATCTGTTGTAGGATCTGAACTTGTTGTTCCTAAATGAGGATCCTTGCTTATCCTGCTTTGAGGATCCTGTTATCCTCTCCTGGATCCTCTTGTCATCCTCTAGCCGAATGTACCTAAGGGCTCGGGTTCTTACCTCATCTAAGTTCCTGCATGGTGTCATAACGAGATCATCATAAAATAACGAATCCCTAAGCAATCCCATTTTGAAGGCCTCAACAGCCGTGGCTATATCTAAGTTAGGAATGTCTAAGGATTCTTTACTGAATTTGGTAATGTAATCCCTTAATGATTCATTATGACCCTGGGTTATCCTATATAAATCACTAGTTAATCGTTCAAATTTTCTACTACAAGAAAACTGATTATTAAACAAGTTAACTAGGTTAGCAAATGAGGTAATAGAATAGGGAGGAATGTCACACCCCGACCACGTAGAACATACAAAACGTGGCGGAAACGTCGGGGAGTGTTGTAACAGAATTAATTGTTTCAAATCCATGGCAATTGAAGTTTCGTTTTATTGATTAAAAGTGTTACAATGTCTTAACAAACAAGAAAATACAACATAATTAACTAGTCTTGCATCTTTTATTGTCACTAAAGCCCAAGTCTGCCTATGTGTATCTTGATCATCTTATGCAACAGCTCCTGAAAAACACATGTGAAAATAGGTACGTCAGCATAAAAATGCCTGTGAGATACATAGGTTTTGTGAAAATAGGTTTCATGACTTATGTTTGAGAAAATGTTTAGTCATGAACCTTGTTATTTGCTTTGTTTTGTAAATCATTTGAAAAACAATGAGTTCAGATGATATGTATAAATAAGTGAATAATGTATGGTTAAATGAATAACCATTGTAAACTGAGTTTGTATAAGATAAGTTGTTTGTAAAACAATGTATTGTGAAAAGTATGTTATTTGTATAAAATGTTATATGTATCAAACTGAAATGATTCAAATAACGCTACAATATGAACGGAATAGTCATTTTACATCTTCAGAAACAACAATGAACAGAATAGTCATTTTACATCTTCAGAAACAAAAATGAACGGAATAGTCATTTTACATCTTCAGAAACAAAAATGAACGGAATAGTCATTTTACATCTTCAGAAACAAAAATGAACGGAATAGTCATTTTACATCTTCAGAAACAAAAATGAATGGAATAGTCATTTTACATCTTCAGAAACAAAAATGAACGGAATAGTCATTTTACATCTTCAGAAACAAAAATGAACGGAATAGTCATTTTACATCTTCAGAAACAAAAATGAACGGATTAGTCATTTTACATCTTCAGAAACAAAAATGAACGGAATAGTCTCTAGACACATGACAAAATTCGCTGTGGTTTCTGTGCACTGAATTCCATAATTATGTATGCATCCATAATTATGCAATTCCTTGCATAGTCCGCACAACTTGTCTTGAAATGTTTGTGGGGAGGATAATCAAACCTGTGATGAGTGTGACTGGACTACCATAGGGTCCTTTTAATTAGATCAACAAAGGATCCTTTTAATTAGGCCACCCAAGAGTCCTTTCAGCTATATCATCACATGATATTCCTAACCAGATTTTTGGATCAATCTGTTTACCTAGACCTCTCGGGTCTAATTATGGAATGGTACAATATAATCCAAGGGTCTTTACTATTACGTACAAGCCCGTTGAGGATTTAATATAGTACCTTTGGATATCCTACTTTGAATTTCCTTATATAAAGATATGGAAGATTCTACGAGGATTTGGATAACAAAACTTGGATTACACCAAAAACATAAAAGGAAACACATAAGCACATAATCACATAGTTGTTTAACTTGGTTATTAATTTGTTATCTTTGGACGCGGATACTTAAAGCACACCAGGAATCCAATTCGTGGATTTCATTTGGCACTTTAATCATTTCAAGAATCTATCTATGAAGATAGGAAAATCTTAATAGGAATTCGGCTTTGTCCTTATTGAATTGTGATGTACGTATTGAATCATACAAGGAATTCAATTAAGGATTCCGATGAATGATACCCATCCACAAGGATCTAATTATGAGGATAGAAAGATCCTACATGGATTTTGGAATTTGTGTAACGAGAGGTGTTCCGACACCTTGCACTAGGCGTGCTTAATTCGATACACAAGGTAGAAAGTTCATGAGGTTGAGGCGCCAGATATGCCAAGCAACATATGAAGCAGAGTTTGAAGGTTGAGCAGCAGCAGGATTTGTAACAGCTTTGCTTTGGATTGCAAAGTGGCACATGTTAACCAAATGTCTCCATCGTCCACCGTGGGTACATTTGAAACAGGGTATTTGGTTTGGATGATGACAGTTGCATTGATTGCACCAAGGAGCAGTTCCCTTACGGCTTCATCCTTGAGGCGAGTCATGGTGATAGCTAAGTCAACGGTCCTCTGGAGTACGACGCCTATTCGCTGGGTAATTGCAGCACCTGGTTCGGACATTGTTGTTGCGATGAAGAGGCACCATGAAGAAAATAGAAGACATGGGAGGAAACAAGGGAAAGATAGTCGAGAGAAAATGACAACGCATGAAGATTGTGACCATTTGTTTGTTACCAAAGGCAAACAAATGAGACAGTGACTAATCAAAATAAATGGGTCAATATAATGTATCGCGAAGACATGCTCGCCTATAAGTGAACACTCATCCCAAGAATTCCCAGGTAAGCACAACTGGTCTCGCGTCTGGTTGAGATGTATACGAAGTGCTTGCCTAGACAGAAAACCCAGAATACAGGCATTCACCCTTCCAGTTTGCACGTGTTCACATTATTAAAAACCCAAAACCTTGACGAGAGTTTTGAAAACTCAAAGGGGTTCAAAACCTTACAATAGAGGGTTCAAAACCTAGTAATCAATCATCCTAGAACAGATGATTAGTTTTCAAAGCGGTTTTGAAATTTATGTTCTTGTTGTGGTCGTCGCCTAAGGATAGGTGACAGTATTGTTTTATGACTAAACGCAAGTAAACTCGCGTTAGGGTCCTAAGAAAGTTATAGACTAGGTCAAAGCATTACTAATAACCTAATAACCTAATTCCATATAACCATTGGCTCTGATACCATCTTTTCTGTCACACCCCGACCACGTAGAACATACAAAACGTGGCGGAAACGTCGGGGAGTGTTGTAACAGAATTAATTGTTTCAAATCCATGGCAATTGAAGTTTCGTTTTATTGATTAAAAGTGTTACAATGTCTTAACAAACAAGAAAATACAACATAATTAACTAGTCTTGCATCTTTTATTGTCACTAAAGCCCAAGTCTGCCTATGTGTATCTTGATCATCTTATGCAACAGCTCCTGAAAAACACATGTGAAAATAGGTACGTCAGCATAAAAATGCCTGTGAGATACATAGGTTTTGTGAAAATAGGTTTCATGACTTATGTTTGAGAAAATGTTTAGTCATGAACCTTGTTATTTGCTTTGTTTTGTAAATCATTTGAAAAACAATGAGTTCAGATGATATGTATAAATAAGTGAATAATGTATGGTTAAATGAATAACCATTGTAAACTGAGTTTGTATAAGATAAGTTGTTTGTAAAACAATGTATTGTGAAAAGTATGTTATTTGTATAAAATGTTATATGTATCAAACTGAAATGATTCAAATAACGCTACAATATGTGATACCATACAAACACTTATATATAGGAAGTACCAGCGGCGTATCCACCATGCTTGTATCATATTACACACGCATCGTTACTTAATCATTTAATCAAACCAAACCAACAATGTAATATGTCTATGTTTAAACCAATTGCCAAAATGTATTGCAATAATATGTTAAAATGTTTATGTCAAAATGTAAATCATATAATGTATAACAAATGTCAAGAGTGTTTATGTGTCAAATGTAAACCATGTAATGTGTAACCAAAATGATATGTATGGCTAGTGAAAATGCATCAACTAAACCATAGGTGAAATGCACAAAACAAAGTATTGAAGTAAAACTTAGTTTAAATCAAAGTTATGTTTTGTGGGAAATGCATGATCAAATGTCAATCATGTTAAAATGTCTATGTCTAAATGTCTATGTCAAATGTCTATGTCAAAATGTCATGTAAAACGATGTACTAAGTAATGCACACAATGGGCACACCTAGCATGAAATGTAATGTAAAACGATGTACTAAGTAATGCACACAATGGGCACACCTAGCATAAACACAATGAAATCATGTACTATAATGTACTAATGAACATAGCAAGTATATGATGTCAAAACAGGAAAGCATGAAAGTAACAAGTAGGCACATGTGTTCCACCCCAAAATAGTTTGGAAAACAGTAAAAGAGGGGTCTATGTACTCACTTGAGATTGCTCAGAAGTCCTAGGATAACCACCAAGCAAAGCTAGAGATCACGGAATCAAACGGCACCTACTATAGGTAACTATGTTAATAAACCGGACCTAGATCGGAAGATTGGGTAGCATTAGGGTTTGTAAACCAAACGAGTGTAGAGACTCGTGTCATTTGGTTTAACAAAGCCTACATACTAAATGAAACTTAACCTGAGTGATTTCGACCCATTACGACCCGTTTAGGTAGCTTATGCTACTTTAACGCGTCGTGCGCGTAGAACGCGTACGGACCGCCTAACTAGTCCTATGACAAGTGTTATATGCCTAAACATGTTACATAATCAGTTATGTGACAAAAGTTTAGGTTACATATGCTTAATTACCAATTATACATGAAAAGGGTATTCTGGTAATTTACCTAAGGCATATAAACTACCTATCATACAACTACTCAAACGATGTGACCATAGGGTATAACCTCGGAAGGTTATTCCCTACCTACTATGGTCACCTAATGTGTTTGGTCGGATCCTAATGATCGACCAAATGGGTCGGGTTCGAGGTATAAGCGATTTATTAGATCGCTTACCCTACGACCCTAGACAACGTGGTAATCAGTAGGCATAGTCCCAAGGGACTATAACCAACGTGATTACACTCACGTTGCGAAGTTCAAACGAACTTCGCATTGACCATTACTGGTCAACGCTGAAAGTCAAACAAAGTTTGACTTTCGGACTCGAAAAGCAATAAAATAAGGAAAAGAACGAAAGAATACTTACCCAGGGTCCCCGAATGCTAATCCCGATCTAAGAACTCAGGTATGAAACAATGGTTTCAACTTAGAGCTCTCAAATCAGAATTCTTGTGGGTTTAGAAGCAATGGGGGGTGGGGTATTTATAGTATTCGGTCCACCGTTAAGATCGTTTCATGTAAACCGTGCTTCAATCTTGTTCGTACACTTGTTGGAAACTCATGGTAGCCTACAATTGATCCTTATCAGCTGAATATGCATGTGAAAATGTGTGGGTGAGGTTGCAACAGCTGGAAAATGCTGACTGTTAAGTCTGATCTGTTCTGCAGAACCCCTACGCATCGTAGGGCAAAAAGTGCTACGCATCGTAGCCATACAAGTTTGGCAGATTTACACTTTTGGTCCCTCTTATGCAATAAGGTCATTTTCGACACGTTTAAGGCCCGTTAACCCCATTTCAAAGCTCTAAAATGAAGTTAAAGTATAGGGAACTTAAAACATGTTCAAAAATATCTCGGATGTCGGTTCGTTTGGCCGTACGGTCGCGATGTTCGCTTAATTACGACGGAATGCGCATAAGCACGAAAAACGAACCAAATGACGCGACGAATGGATTTTTCTTATGGCGAACACTAAAATAAAATATTTTAGTGCTTACATAAATTTTTGGATGTCCGGATGTAATCAGAACGTAAGTTATGCGCGAAAATGCAAACTTGTGCACTTTTTGACACTTTTAGTCCCTGAATGACCCAAAAGTTTATTTTAGCACACCGAACCCATTAAAGCCTATTTCTAAGCTATGTAAAGGATATTTATGGTGTGTTTAACTTATGGTCATGTTCCGGAATGTCTGTTACAGTTCAAATTGGCATACTTTCGCAGTTTGTCAAATTTTGTCCCTGTAAGCGATTAACCTTTGATTTCACCACACCAAACCTTCCAAAACTTATATCTAAGTTATGTAAAGGTTATTTAAGGTATGTTAAGCCTATTTCACTATTCCGGAGTGTTCGTTGCATTAAACTGGTTATATTTACGCATCAGTGCGTGTATAACCTTCCAGAAAGCGATTTAGAGCTTGAAATCGAAACAAGAGTTGATATGTGCAATCGATACACATATTTTTACAAATCCCAAGTATGAAATACAATATTTCATTGGTTTGGCATTTGTTTGATGGTCGCAGTGACACGGGTGTCACAGTCTCCCCTACTTTAGGAAATTTCGTCCCGAAATTAATTCGTAGGAGTCTATTTGTGACTTTGTGTTAAATAATCATCAAAGATGAACAAGACGTAATCCTGTAATTTCTCTTTAACGAACCTTTTTTCAGAAATGAAAAAATGAACCGAGTTATTTTCAACAGGCATTCTTTAGAAACAAAAATGAACAGAATAGTCATTTTCCACAACATCTTCAGAAACAAAAATGAACAGAATAGTCATTTTACATCTTCAGAAACAAAAATGAACAGAATAGTCATTTTACATCTTCAGAAACAACAATGAACAGAATAGTCATTTTACATCTTCAGAAACAAAAATGAACGGAATAGTCATTTTACATCTTCAGAAACAAAAATGAACGGAATAGTCATTTTACATCTTCAGAAACAAAAATGAACGGAATAGTCATTTTACATCTTCAGAAACAAAAATGAATGGAATAGTCATTTTACATCTTCAGAAACAAAAATGAACGGAATAGTCATTTTACATCTTCAGAAACAAAAATGAACGGAATAGTCATTTTACATCTTCAGAAACAAAAATGAACGGATTAGTCATTTTACATCTTCAGAAACAAAAATGAACGGAATAGTCTCTAGACACATGACAAAATTCGCTGTGGTTTCTGTGCACTGAATTCCATAATTATGTATGCATCCATAATTATGCAATTCCTTGCATAGTCCGCACAACTTGTCTTGAAATGTTTGTGGGGAGGATAATCAAACCTGTGATGAGTGTGACTGGACTACCATAGGGTCCTTTTAATTAGATCAACAAAGGATCCTTTTAATTAGGCCACCCAAGAGTCCTTTCAGCTATATCATCACATGATATTCCTAACCAGATTTTTGGATCAATCTGTTTACCTAGACCTCTCGGGTCTAATTATGGAATGGTACAATATAATCCAAGGGTCTTTACTATTACGTACAAGCCCGTTGAGGATTTAATATAGTACCTTTGGATATCCTACTTTGAATTTCCTTATATAAAGATATGGAAGATTCTACGAGGATTTGGATAACAAAACTTGGATTACACCAAAAACATAAAAGGAAACACATAAGCACATAATCACATAGTTGTTTAACTTGGTTATTAATTTGTTATCTTTGGACGCGGATACTTAAAGCACACCAGGAATCCAATTCGTGGATTTCATTTGGCACTTTAATCATTTCAAGAATCTATCTATGAAGATAGGAAAATCTTAATAGGAATTCGGCTTTGTCCTTATTGAATTGTGATGTACGTATTGAATCATACAAGGAATTCAATTAAGGATTCCGATGAATGATACCCATCCACAAGGATCTAATTATGAGGATAGAAAGATCCTACATGGATTTTGGAATTTGTGTAACGAGAGGTGTTCCGACACCTTGCACTAGGCGTGCTTAATTCGATACACAAGGTAGAAAGTTCATGAGGTTGAGGCGCCAGATATGCCAAGCAACATATGAAGCAGAGTTTGAAGGTTGAGCAGCAGCAGGATTTGTAACAGCTTTGCTTTGGATTGCAAAGCGGCACATGTTAACCAAATGTCTCCATCGTCCACCGTGGGTACATTTGAAACAGGGTATTTGGTTTGGATGATGACAGTTGCATTGATTGCACCAAGGAGCAGTTCCCTTACGGCTTCATCCTTGAGGCGAGTCATGGTGATAGCTAAGTCAACGGTCCTCTGGAGTACGACGCCTATTCGCTGGGTAATTGCAGCACCTGGTTCGGACATTGTTGTTGCGATGAAGAGGCACCATGAAGAAAATAGAAGACATGGGAGGAAACAAGGGAAAGATAGTCGAGAGAAAATGACAACGCATGAAGATTGTGACCATTTGTTTGTTACCAAAGGCAAACAAATGAGACAGTGACTAATCAAAATAAATGGGTCAATATAATGTATCGCGAAGACATGCTCGCCTATAAGTGAACACTCATCCCAAGAATTCCCAGGTAAGCACAACTGGTCTCGCGTCTGGTTGAGATGTATACGAAGTGCTTGCCTAGACAGAAAACCCAGAATACAGGCATTCACCCTTCCAGTTTGCACGTGTTCACATTATTAAAAACCCAAAACCTTGACGAGAGTTTTGAAAACTCAAAGGGGTTCAAAACCTTACAATAGAGGGTTCAAAACCTAGTAATCAATCATCCTAGAACAGATGATTAGTTTTCAAAGCGGTTTTGAAATTTATGTTCTTGTTGTGGTCGTCGCCTAAGGATAGGTGACAGTATTGTTTTATGACTAAACGCAAGTAAACTCGCGTTAGGGTCCTAAGAAAGTTATAGACTAGGTCAAAGCATTACTAATAACCTAATAACCTAATTCCATATAACCATTGGCTCTGATACCATCTTTTCTGTCACACCCCGACCACGTAGAACATACAAAACGTGGCGGAAACGTCGGGGAGTGTTGTAACAGAATTAATTGTTTCAAATCCATGGCAATTGAAGTTTCGTTTTATTGATTAAAAGTGTTACAATGTCTTAACAAACAAGAAAATACAACATAATTAACTAGTCTTGCATCTTTTATTGTCACTAAAGCCCAAGTCTGCCTATGTGTATCTTGATCATCTTATGCAACAGCTCCTGAAAAACACATGTGAAAATAGGTACGTCAGCATAAAAATGCCTGTGAGATACATAGGTTTTGTGAAAATAGGTTTCATGACTTATGTTTGAGAAAATGTTTAGTCATGAACCTTGTTATTTGCTTTGTTTTGTAAATCATTTGAAAAACAATGAGTTCAGATGATATGTATAAATAAGTGAATAATGTATGGTTAAATGAATAACCATTGTAAACTGAGTTTGTATAAGATAAGTTGTTTGTAAAACAATGTATTGTGAAAAGTATGTTATTTGTATAAAATGTTATATGTATCAAACTGAAATGATTCAAATAACGCTACAATATGTGATACCATACAAACACTTATATATAGGAAGTACCAGCGGCGTATCCACCATGCTTGTATCATATTACACACGCATCGTTACTTAATCATTTAATCAAACCAAACCAACAATGTAATATGTCTATGTTTAAACCAATTGCCAAAATGTATTGCAATAATATGTTAAAATGTTTATGTCAAAATGTAAATCATATAATGTATAACAAATGTCAAGAGTGTTTATGTGTCAAATGTAAACCATGTAATGTGTAACCAAAATGATATGTATGGCTAGTGAAAATGCATCAACTAAACCATAGGTGAAATGCACAAAACAAAGTATTGAAGTAAAACTTAGTTTAAATCAAAGTTATGTTTTGTGGGAAATGCATGATCAAATGTCAATCATGTTAAAATGTCTATGTCTAAATGTCTATGTCAAATGTCTATGTCAAAATGTCATGTAAAACGATGTACTAAGTAATGCACACAATGGGCACACCTAGCATGAAATGTAATGTAAAACGATGTACTAAGTAATGCACACAATGGGCACACCTAGCATAAACACAATGAAATCATGTACTATAATGTACTAATGAACATAGCAAGTATATGATGTCAAAACAGGAAAGCATGAAAGTAACAAGTAGGCACATGTGTTCCACCCCAAAACAGTTTGGAAAACAGTAAAAGAGGGGTCTATGTACTCACTTGAGATTGCTCAGAAGTCCTAGGATAACCACCAAGCAAAGCTAGAGATCACGGAATCAAACGGCACCTACTATAGGTAACTATGTTAATAAACCGGACCTAGATCGGAAGATTGGGTAGCATTAGGGTTTGTAAACCAAACGAGTGTAGAGACTCGTGTCATTTGGTTTAACAAAGCCTACATACTAAATGAAACTTAACCTGAGTGATTTCGACCCATTACGACCCGTTTAGGTAGCTTATGCTACTTTAACGCGTCGTGCGCGTAGAACGCGTACGGACCGCCTAACTAGTCCTATGACAAGTGTTATATGCCTAAACATGTTACATAATCAGTTATGTGACAAAAGTTTAGGTTACATATGCTTAATTACCAATTATACATGAAAAGGGTATTCTGGTAATTTACCTAAGGCATATAAACTACCTATCATACAACTACTCAAACGATGTGACCATAGGGTATAACCTCGGAAGGTTATTCCCTACCTACTATGGTCACCTAATGTGTTTGGTCGGATCCTAATGATCGACCAAATGGGTCGGGTTCGAGGTATAAGCGATTTATTAGATCGCTTACCCTACGACCCTAGACAACGTGGTAATCAGTAGGCATAGTCCCAAGGGACTATAACCAACGTGATTACACTCACGTTGCGAAGTTCAAACGAACTTCGCATTGACCATTACTGGTCAACGCTAAAAGTCAAACAAAGTTTGACTTTCGGACTCGAAAAGCAATAAAATAAGGAAAAGAACGAAAGAATACTTACCCAGGGTCCCCGAATGCTAATCCCGATCTAAGAACTCAGGTATGAAACAATGGTTTCAACTTAGAGCTCTCAAATCAGAATTCTTGTGGGTTTAGAAGCAATGGGGGGTGGGGTATTTATAGTATTCGGTCCACCGTTAAGATCGTTTCATGTAAACCGTGCTTCAATCTTGTTCGTACACTTGTTGGAAACTCATGGTAGCCTACAATTGATCCTTATCAGCTGAATATGCATGTGCAAATGTGTGGGTGAGGTTGCAACAGCTGGAAAATGCTTACTGTTAAGTCTGATCTGTTCTGCAGAACCCCTACGCATCGTAGGGCAAAAAGTGCTACGCATCGTAGCCATACAAGTTTGGCAGATTTACACTTTTGGTCCCTGTTATGCAATAAGGTCATTTTCGACACGTTTAAGGCCCGTTAACCCCATTTCAAAGCTCTAAAATGAAGTTAAAGTATAGGGAACTTAAAACATGTTCAAAAATATCTCGGATGTCGGTTCGTTTGGCCGTACGGTCGCGATGTTCGCTTAATTACGACGGAATGCGCATAAGCACGAAAAACGAACCAAATGACGCGACGAATGGATTTTTCTTATGGCGAACACTAAAATAAAATATTTTAGTGCTTACATAAATTTTTGGATGTCCGGATGTAATCAGAACGTAAGTTATGCGCGAAAATGCAAACTTGTGCACTTTTTGACACTTTTAGTCCCTGAATGACCCAAAAGTTTATTTTAGCACACCGAACCCATTAAAGCCTATTTCTAAGCTATGTAAAGGATATTTATGGTGTGTTTAACTTATGGTCATGTTCCGGAATGTCTGTTACAGTTCAAATTGGCATACTTTCGCAGTTTGTCAAATTTTGTCCCTGTAAGCGATTAACCTTTGATTTCACCACACCAAACCTTCCAAAACTTATATCTAAGTTATGTAAAGGTTATTTAAGGTATGTTAAGCCTATTTCACTATTCCGGAGTGTTCGTTGCATTAAACTGGTTATATTTACGCATCAGTGCGTGTATAACCTTCCAGAAAGCGATTTAGAGCTTGAAATCGAAACAAGAGTTGATATGTGCAATCGATACACATATTTTTACAAATCCCAAGTATGAAATACAATATTTCATTGGTTTGGCATTTGTTTGATGTTCGCAGTGACACGGGTGTCACAGTCTCCCCTACTTTAGGAAATTTCGTCCCGAAATTAATTCGTAGGAGTCTATTTGTGACTTTGTGTTAAATAACCATCAAAGATGAACAAGACGTAATCCTGTAATTTCTCTTTAACGAACCTTGTGAAGGAGGTGGTGGAGGCAAAGGAGGAATGCCTTGTGAAGAAGTGAATGAGGGCATCAAGTTTGAAGCATTCTTCGATGAGGAAGCCATCTGCTTGGTTGTAGTGAACCGAATTAAGCACAGAAATGCGTATTTCCTTAAGGACGAAGCACCAATTGCCCCACGGTGGGCGCCAAACTGTTTTGGTCAAAAATCAGACGAGGATAATGCAACCAAACTCTTTGTTACGGGGAATGATGCTCAAAATGTGTTACAGCGATGAAGATCACTTCAATGTAAATTGCACAAACAACAAAAGGATTTATACGGGGAAAAAGCCCTTGATCAAGAGTTGATCTCCGGCACAAAAAACCCCGGGTGATGGAAACTACCGATCACCAAGCTCAAATAAATGAATGAATGTTTACAACTTCGGATAGTAACGAGCTAGGTACAAGGATCACTACGGTGGAATGTGTAAAAAGTGTATGTAATTGCTAGGTGTTTGAACGAGAGCTTGTATGAGAGCTTGTATGAGTGTGTGTAACTGCAAAAATGACTAAGTGTGTTCTACTAGCTCGTTACTCCCTTTTTAAAATAGAAATAACCACCTAAACTAACTATCCGACTTTCGTGCCAAGCCTCCACGTTCTCCATAACGTCTATTTTTGGTCAAGCACGTGCAGAATAGTTTAGGAATATTCTCCAGGAATGTCGCCTAGACTTGGTCAAGCTCGTCATACCTGCGAGATAGTATAATACATAAGTAAACAATCGTCAGTACGAGGATCCTTAAAGTGATCCATGATCCTGATCCTGAAGCTCTTCTGAGGATCACCACCTGTCACAGAAGTAAGGATCACCAGTTAGGATAACGAATAAGGATCACTAATTGTTAGAAAATCCTCCCCTAACAGCCACTATGCAAATCTCTGCCCAAACCTTGCTTCTTATGCCCAACAGGCTACTCCTACTGATGCAAATTTGGCTCAAGCATTCCATGCTCAGTGCAACCTCACAGAGGAATATCCTGACTGGACAGGTGATACAGGTGCGTCTGCCCATATGACACCCTCTGAAAAAGACCTTACTCATACCTCGAGCCGTCTCCGAAATGACTTCGTTCGTTTTGGAAATGGTCACACATTGCCGGTCACCCAAGTTGGCACCGCGCCCCTTACCCCTAATATCTCCTTGAAAAATGTTTTAGTTGTGCCTCATCTCACAAAACGTCTCCTTTCTATTAGCAAACTAACAAATGACTCACCCGTTGATGTTTTGTTCTCTAATAACTTTTTTCACATTCAGGATCGAAAGACCAAGGAAATCCTGGCAAAGGGAACATGTGAAAACGGGCTCTATATCCTCCGTGAAGGAAAATCCACAATATTTGCACCTGTAGGACGAGGAACAAGAACCCAAGTATTATTAGAACGCAGTGCAGCAAGTTCCTCTTCCTTACCGCCATTAACCTTACCCGATCCGCCATATGTCCCTTCCGTCCCTTCGTCCGACGCCCAAAATATTCACTCTACTACCAGTTGCACCTTGTGTCCTGCCCACCAACTTCACTCGGTCCACATTCTCGCACATCTGCATCGGCCCACACTCAGTCCACTTCCTTGCTTTCCTCTCAGCTGGCCCAACCCCATACCTCCTTGGCCCAACAACCACCTACCCCATCTCCTCATTCCTCGGCCCAACAACCCTCTTCCCCATCCGTGACCCAAACTCCCACACCCCCAGTTCATCCGGCCCAATCTATTCCAACCAGCCCACTTACCACGGCCCAACCTCCCACCCCACCCGCTGTCACTTCACCCGCACCTACCTCGGGACCGTCTAATGAGCCGATGCCATCCCATCCAATGAGGACTCGTTCAAAAAATGGGATTTTTAAACCTAAATATTATGCTAACTTGTCTTTGTTTTCAGGACCATTACACTATGCTTTACTTGTAGCTCACGATCCCCGCGGTTACAAATCTGCCGCAAAGCACGCTAAGTGGGTTAAGGCTATGGAAGAGGAACTCGCTGCACTGCGTTCTAATAATACTTGGGTTCTTGTTCCTCGTCCTACAGGTGCAAATATTGTTGGTTCTAAGTGGATTTTTCGAACGAAGTATAAGGTGGATGGCTCAGTTGATCGCTACAAAGCCCGTCTTGTTGCACAAGGTTTCACACAGGTGCCTGGTCTTGATTTTTCTCATACATTCAGCCCAATTTTTAAAGCTTCCACAGTTCGTGTTATACTCTCTCTTGCCACTATTTATAACTGGCCCTTTCGACAACTGGATGTTCGCAATGCGTTTCTAAATGGAAACCTGACTGAAACGGTCTACATGGAGCAACCGACTGGATTTATTGATCCAAAATTTCCGAGTCATGTTTGCTGTTTAAAGAAGGCTCTTTATGGTTTAAAACAGGCACCGCGTGCATGGTTTCAACGTCTTAGCACCTTCTTACTTGCAAATGGTTTTGTGTGCAGCCAAGCAGATACGTCCTTATTCATCTTCAAGAAAGGAACTGCTTTAATTTATCTACTCGTTTATGTTGACGACATTATTATCACCGGCAGTGACTCGTCGCTGATTGCCACGTTCGTTTCACGTCTACATGAGGAATTCTCGGTTAAAGATTTAGGCTCCTTGGGATATTTTTTGGGACTAGAGGTTACTCACTTGCAGTCTGGATTGTTTCTTAGTCAGACAAAGTATGCTCATGACATTCTTGCTCGTGCTGGCATGATGGATTCCAAACCCGTTGCTACTCCACTTGCCACCACTGACACCTTCCTTAGTCACGGTACCCATTTCCATGATCCAACTCTCTACAGGTCGTTAGTTGGGGCTCTTCAGTATCTCACCATTACGCGACTGGATCTCTCCTATGCTGTGAATCAAGCCAGTCAACACCTGCAAGCTCCTACTATCTCCCATTTTCAGTCCGTTAAACGCATCCTGCGTTATGTCAAAGGAACCATCTCGTTTGGATTAACTTTCTCCAAACCCACTACTACAAAATTAGTGGGTTATTCTGATGCGGACTGGGCTCGTTGTATTGAAACTCGACGATCAACTTATGGTTATTCGATTTACTTGGGTGAAAATCTTGTGTCCTGGAGTGCTAAAAAACAACCCAATGTTGCTCGTTCCAGCTGTGAATCTGAATACAGGGCTATGGCGAACACGGCTGCAGAAATTATCTGGCTCACTCATCTTCTTCCCGAGCTTTATGCTCTTCCCACGGTTCGTCCAACCTTGCTTTGTGACAATAAGAGTGCTATCTTATTGAGTCAAAATCCGGTTTCTCACAAACGAGCCAAGCATATTGATATTGATTATCATTTTGTTCGGGAGCTAGTCTCTTCAGGGCGCCTCAATACGAAATTTGTTCCGTCCAATCTCCAGGTTGCGGACATTTTTACCAAAAGCCTCTCGCAGCCCTTGTTTGAAAAGTTCCGTAGCATGCTTCGAGTCGGTCCGCCACCAGTTCGATTGGGGGGGGGGGGGTAACAACATTACATAAATTAAGAAAGGATTTTCTATGTAATTGTTTTGTATTATTTGTTTCCTAGTATAGGACTCAATTGTATTATATATTGTAATCTCTTGTGAATAATAATTCATTGATTTAGAGTCCTTACACCTTGCTTTCGATTTGTACCACATCATTCCCAACTTTCAACTTATTGGCTGATAGCACTCCCACAATAACTGAAGCCTAATCCAGTTAGTTTTTTTTTGCTGATGTGGCACTTGTGTGGTGATGTGGCATCTGAAGTGGAATTTTTTTGATGACATGGTGTCTGACTTGTTTTTTTATGACGTGGTAGCTGACTTGATTTTGTTGATGATGTCGCAGCTGACGTGACACTGATTTGGTGATGTGGCAGCTGATGTTAGTAAACTGGGTTAAATTATAGGGTGTGGTTCCCCTTCCCCCAAGTCCACATCAGCGCCAAATCACTCTCCCACTCCACCTCATCATCCTCCCCCAAACATGGGGTGTGGTTCTCCCTTTTTTCTCCTTCCATTTTTTTATTTTTATTTTTTAATACAAAAAATCTTAAAAATATAAAAAGTTTTAATTAATTAAAAATAAAATTACATAGCCTAGAAAAAAAGACATAATTAAAAAAAACATAATTTAAATAAAAAACTAAAACCCACTTCCACTTCATCCTAACCATTTCTTCACGAGTTTGTCCTTCATTCTTGAAAGCACCACACAGTCTCTTTCGGGTACGCTTTCAATGTCGGTTCTCATGGGTCGGAACTCTCCGGCTTCTTGATTTTGTAGATCAACCTCGAGTCGCATTTTATCAAACTCAAGTCTCTCTCTTTCCCTCGCTGCTGCTTCTTCCTTTTCCTTCCCTTTCTTTTGTACCTCTCCTCTTGCACTCCCATAAAATGGTTGAATTTTTGTAGAATTGTATTATGTTTAGATGCTTCACTCGAGCTCGTTCCCTTTGAACCCGAAGCCTTCTCGGTGACTGCTTTTTTAGCACGATCCCTTCTAGTTGGCCTCTGTGGTTCAAGAGTTGAAGCTTCATCTTCGAACTTGGGTCATCGTTTATATTGATAGCACAACGTGCATCCGAGACACCCGCACTATAACTCCCTGACGCACTTGTTTTAGATGTTTTCGCTTCTGAAGCCTCATTAGGCACCACCTTCCACTTCTCACATTTTCTCAATATTTCATACAGCCTCATGTAATTCCACGACCTCATGTAATTCCACGGCCCGTGTTTGTTGATGTATCTCTCAACAATCAACGACAAAATAGTTGCATCATCTTCACCACTTTTACGATTGTTCCATGCATGTTGATATATACCCGCAAACAAACCCATTTTCAATTCATCTTTTTAAATTTTGAACTAACGGAATGGACTAGATGATATGGGTTACTTTGCATCAATTTGAAAAATTGTTTACAAACTTGATTATAAAAGCCTTCATGTTTGCGGTTGTTGGTGTTAGTGCATTTATCTGTCTATCGCCTCCGTCAATCTAGTCTGTAGTGGAAAACTGAAGAAAACGAGAGTTACATTGTTATTTTTAGGTTTAGTTAGTAAAAAGGCAAGGTGGCATAATTGTAATTAATGGGAAACCTCATTAAATGCCTTGACCTATAAATAGATCTCTAGGGCTTCTAGTTTAGCACTTTTGCCATTTTCACATCTTGGAGAGCTAGAGGCTAGAGAGAGAAACTAGAGAGAGAAAGTTGTCAAGTGATTCAAGGTTCATTGTACATTTCAGATATATCAATAGAATCACGTTTAGATTACGTCATGTGTGTTTAGGTCGCGTTCGTGTACGGATTCCGCACGTTTCACGTTCGTTTCGCAATCGTTTCGGAGTCAAACCGGTCCTAACAAGTGGTATCAGAGCTAGGAGCTCGATTGCTTGATCAAACACATTGATTCGTACCTGATTTCAGCAGATTCAGATCCGAATTTCACCGATTTCTTCATATTTTTCACATTTATCACGTTTTTCACAGTTTTTCGTCAAATTGAACGGGTTTTACTGGTCCGAATCGGATGATATTTTAGTATGATGTGCGAAAATAGTTGATAAACAACCCTACCAAGTTTCAGATCAAAACTCCAAGTCGTTTAGGAGTAATTTGAATTTTTGTGATCGGATTTCATTGCAATCAGCGAGATTTCGCTTGAAAACATTGACTGTTTGAAGCGAAATAGTTAATTTCGCTTGAAAATCCTTATTCAGGAAGATTTCGCTTGAGATAGTACCTGATATCATGGTTTCGCTTGAAAAATCCAGTAGATTTCGCTTCAAAGTGCTACTGAAGTGATTTCGCTTCAAGACATAACATCTGATTTCGCTTCAAGACATAACATCTGATTTCGCTTCAAGATGTTGACTAATTGATTTCGCTTGAAAGATGTTGACTAATTGATTTCGCTTGAAGTTGTTGGTCAAGAGATTTCGCTTAAAGTCTGTTTTTGATTCAACTTGGGATTTCGCTTGAGTTCGCCATTTCGCTTGAAAATCGAAATTTCGTGTCGAGAACATTTCACGGATACCGAGTGTCAGTCTATTTTCAGTTTATTTGATATTTGATTGTACTGATTGGGTTTGTTTGATCTTTCTGTCAGGTTTGCATTATGGCTGAGGAATTCTTCAACTCGTTTTACAACGCGTTCGCAACCGAATCATCTGAGGTTACAAATGTTACACCAAAAACTATCACGAAGGCGTTAAATGAAAATATCAAGCATGATAACTTCTATGGAACTCATTCAAAGCCACCAACTCTTGATAGTATTGATGATTATACATGGTGGAAGGAACGCTTTATCAACTGGGCAAAGGCGTATGCTCATGAAAGTTGGTTTTGTCTGGAGTATGGGTATGAAAAACCAAAAGACGATAAAGGCGAAGATCTTGTATTCAAGAAGTTTACTAGAGAAGATAAAGCTGAATTTGGAGCTGAACAGAGAATGATAGCATTAATCCAGTCCGCAATCAGAAACGATATCTTTGCTTTACTAACTCATGACGGGTCATCTAAGTCTGTCTGGGAAGCTTTACGTGTTAAAGCTGAAGGGGGTAAACAGATTAAAAAGAACAAAATCGCTTTATTAAAGAAAGAATTTGATCTGTTTGATAACATAAAAGGAGAGTCGGTGAGGCAAATGATTGAGAGATTCTGTCATCTAAAAATTGAATTGGAAAGATTAGAGATAAACAAAACAAGAGAGGAACTTATAGACAAAGTGATTGAAGCGTTACCACGAGCTGATCAGTGGCAAACGTTTGTTTTTATTTTGAAAAATGATGCTGTGTATGATAATATTACTCTTGATGCTTTGTTTGAAAAGATTGAAAGTCATGATCTGGAGCTACAAAAGCAAAACAAGATGACTGATTCTTCACATCAACAGAACGTTGGCTTGTACTACAAAAGCAGTGTGCTTTCTGACAAAGGCGTTGGTTCACCAAAAACAGCATTCAGTGGTGAAAAGATGAAAGAACCACAAACAACATCAACAAGTCATCATTCTGGATATCATTCATTTTCATCTTCAAAGACAAATTCTGATGATTCTGAAGAAATTCTGTGCAACATTGCTCTTAAACTGAAAAATTCTCCTGCAATGAGCATCAATGCAGCGAAGCAGCAAATGAGTTTCCTTGCATCTGTTTTGGAGTCATATGAAGGTCTTGTAGCTGGAAAAATTGGAAATTCCGAATTGACCAAAGAAGACTACGACCAGATTGATCCGGAAGAGATGGAGCTCATTGACATTCGTTGGTGTTTAGCTAGTTGTATTCGAAGAGCTCAGAGGTACATGGAGATTACCGGGAAACAATCTCTTGGAGGTGCTTCAACAAAACTTGGATTCGACAAATCCAAAGTGACCTGCTACAAATGCAAGCAAAAGGGTCATTTCAAGAGAGAATGCAGAAATTCTGAAGTTGGTGAAGGAAGTGAACGTCCTTTCAACGATGATTATTATCGAAAGGCGATTTACCATCGAAGCAGAGAAGAACCAAAGTTGATTGAAGATAAGCCGAGAGAAAAATCAAGAGCTTATGCTGTAATTTACGAGGATGAAGGATATGATTGGAGTGAGGTTCTTCCAATAGATGACATTGTTGATGAAAAGTTCAAAGCTAAAGCCAAACAGGAAGAATTAAGTAAACATTATGCTCTTGTTGCTGAGATTCAAGAGGAAAACAAAGACAAAGACATTGCTGAAGTCCATGAAGGAAAAGTTGAGATCAAAGAGAAAACTTGGGAAGAGATCTTAAGTGAGAAGACTTACAGAGAAAGAAATGTTGTTTTAAATAGAATGGATGATATGCAAGAGGAGTATGAGATGGCTGTTGGTAGCAAACGATGGGATAAAAAAGAGAGAATGTTACTATAACAGAGAAGGAGAACCAGTTGTTCCCAAGAAAGACATAATCTTCGATGATGTTCTTCTTGCTGTCCCGTTGAGAGCTGAATACTATAGAAGAGTATTGAAAGATGACAAATATGCTAAGCAATATGAAAAGGATATCAGATATGCCATGTTATCGTGTCTGAGAAAAAGGGATGAAGAGAGAATGAAGAAGAATGTTGAAGAAATGGTGAACAATCTGAAGAAAGTTGCTGAAGAGGTTAAAGCAGAAACTGTTGAAGTTGAAGCTGTGAAGGAAATCAAAAGTGAAGAAGTTGTTGTGAATGAAGAGGTTGAGAAAGCTGTTACTGAAGAACAGCAGATTGAAGAAAAGGTGAAGAAAGAAGAAAAAGAAGAAAAGAATGAGAATTTGAAAGTTGGTGATGCTGGTGATGAAGTTAGTGTTGAAAAGAAGCAAGATGATGCTGATCTGAAGCAGACAGAGATTGCTGAAAACACCGAAGTGCCAATCACTGAGGTAAATTCTGATTCTAAAAACTTGAAACAGATTGATCAGTGCAAGAAATGCATGGAACCGTGCAGAGCTTGTACTGAAAAAGATGAGCAATTTAGAACAAGAGATCTTGAGTTCACAAAAATTGAAAAGATTTTCAAAGAAAAATGCAAAGAAATGCTGGAAAAAGAAAAAAGTTTTAAGGAAAATGATGAAAAACTTTCAGAAAAATGTAACAAATTAGAGAAAGAAAATGAAGTTTTGAAAGAAAATGTTTTGAAAATGACAAATGAATGTGAACAAAAGGAAATTGCTTGTCAAGAAATGAAGAAAGATTATGACTCAATGAAATTAGCATATGATATTATGAAAGAGTCATACGACAAAGTGAAAGATGAAATGAAATATGCTCAATCTAGAATGAATTATATGTCTGAAACAACCAAAGAGCTTAAACGAATGTATTCTATAAAACAAGATGTTGTTAATTCCTATATTGAGGATGTTGCTAAGCTAAAGCGACAGATTGCTGATTTAGAACAAGATAACAACAAGTTAAAGAGTTACCACGTGTCGTCATATGTGCTTGAACGAATTTTCAATATAAAACCGGGTGATGGTGAGTCTGAGCAGAACAAGAAAGGTATTGGTTCAGAGTTTCATCAAGTTCCACCACCGGGAAAATTTGCATTTTATGATGAGGAAAAGGTCGAAAAAGCTTTCAACATGGTAGATCAATTGCCAGACAACATTGACATAACCTATTCCAAATCTGATGATTCTCATGATTCAGAGGTGGTAGGTAAAGTCGTTGAAAGTGTGTTGAAAGAAGAGTCGGTTGATACAGGTAAATCTGAATCACAGGATGAAGATGAAGGAAATATTTATGATGGTTATCTGAAAAACACAAAATCCGAGGAAAATTTGAATGATGATTCAAAAGGATTGGTTTATACCATGATTGGATCGGACAAATTATTCTTAGATGTTGTATTCCCGATTCAGAATGTGATTTCAGAAAAGGTTGACAAAGTTTTCAAAATGGTAGAGATTGAGAAGTCTGAGATTTCAAAGTTTGTCGGTAAGAGTCATAGAGGTTCGTATAACAAACCTGGTTGCAAAAAGAAGAACATGAAGGCTGGGTTGGGTTATAAGAAGAAACAACATTTGAACAAAAATGAAATGCCGAATTTTCAGACAAAAATGAGTTTTGTTCAAGGAGGCAGTTTAGAAAAAGAAAAAGAACTCAAAATGAAACAGTCTAATGATGAATTTTTTGCTAAAAAGCAAAAGCAACAACCACAGGTCAAAGATGTGTCCATGAGAACATGTTTCAAATGTGATCAAAAAGGACATCTTGCACGCAAGTGTCCTAATCTAAAACCTGTGGATGTTGACAAAAAGAAGATTGATGCTGAGAAACAAAAATCTGAGAATGTGAGACAAAGATCAACCAAATTTGATTCGAAACAAACTTGGAGGTACAATACAAACAAGTTTGATTCAAATCAAAATTGGAAATCAAACATGAACAGGTTCAATTTAAGACAGACCTGGAATTCTCACACACCCAGATTCAGAACAACACAAAGTTGGAAAACCACAGTTGATATGACAAAACCTCAAGAGTTTTGGAAACCAAGAGTTGTTGTTCAAAATCAAAATGTTCAAAAAGTTTCACATTTTTACAAACGAGGAACACCAAAAGGTCAAACATGGAGTGTTAAGAAACATGTTGATTTGGTAAAAGATGAGAAAGTTGAAGTTAAAATTGAGAAAGTTTTTGTGAAAAATGACAAAGAATTTCCAGCATTGAATGAAAATTTTTGTATTGAAATGCCTAAGGTTCAACAGACCTGGGCTAAATTGTTCAAGTAATTCAGTTAGCTGAATGTGCAGGTGCTCAACAATTCTGAAGATTGTGAGAATGGAGGTTGGAGCAGCCTGGCACTACGAGGAGAGGAGGCTGTTGTATCCTGTGTTGGTTGAAACAGGAAGTTTATATGTTTTCTGTAAATAAATAAACAATATTTTCAAAAACCCTAAAAATTGAAAAATTTGAAAAATCAAAAATATGTTTGTTTTTAATTTTTGTCAAATATTCAAAATTACAAAAATATGTGTTGATTGAATATGCCGAAACCCTCACGGCTGAACAAACATGATTACTTTCATCAGATTGAAAAACGGTTTTCAAACTGTTAAGATCAATGGGTTGTATATCATGGCGAGACAAAGCTATCAGTGTTGGTTGTCAAATTTTCTTTATATGATTTTGCATTTTAGGGGGAGTAATATTGTTGTTAGAAAATACAAAAACATTTGAAAATTTGAAAAAGTCAAAAACATGATAAAATTCAAAAATTTGAGTTTTGCGTAAAAAGAGGAAATGATAGTACATCAGTAGACAGTTACAGTACGCTAAAGAAATGGAAAGTTTAAATGTGTTAAACGATCTTACTGTGGATGTGTCGGTAGGTTTTTATACATTTAGTAAACTTTTTCGGGATATAAACCTAAATTCAAACTTGCTTATTTCGTGGGGAACACTACTTGGATATATAGGTAACCCCTGAAATCTCGTTTGAAACGTCTCTTAATCTGATATACTAGGTCTTTATACTCTATGATATCTGGGGTATTATTCCGGGACTTCTGCTGAACGGTAGTTCTGACCTAGTCCCTGGCTAATACTTGCTTCAATGCTTGAAACACAGCATTACACCCTCAGCATGCTGAAACAATTAAAATTGATATATGCTGCTGTTGTAAGCAAAAAGATCCTCTAAAGGGGACATACCGTAAAGTCGAAGCTGATATCTCTCTGTGTATACGGAAGTATCGACCTGAGATCCCTCGGCCCTCGCATACCTAATTTATATACAGATATCATTGTAGTATACTCACCTGTAAGACTGATTATTGGGATTCTGGATACGGGAGTATATTCAAGAGGTGGGACACATGAATAGGTTTAAGTTCTTAATACACCTAATTCGTATCCTGAATCAGTTGAAGTTTGTATGAAAATTTAAGTGGATCAGTATATCGACAATCTAAGTGAATTGTTTAATGCATAATGTGATTTTAAGCTCAACGGTACTTGTGAATTGTCAAAAACTGATATGATCCTTTGACGCATACTCAGAACAAAAATATTGTCTGTAAATATGTTTGTACATATTTCGTTATTGCTTTATATTTTCAGAAAATACAAAAAGATTTTGATTCTGCTTTATTTTCGACGACCGATGTCTGAGTGCTGAGTTTCAAAATCTAAGTAAGCTGATTGTGTTTCTGAAAATGAAACAAGTTCATTAATTTGAAACTTGATTTAAAATTAAAAATTTCAAAAATAGTTTGTGATATCTCCAAGGTCATTAACTTGAACTTGGATGATTAACTGTGAGGGAGTTGGATTCTTTAACACTGCCAAATCTATAAAGTTTGTTGATAGGAGGAGTGGATTAGAGAATTTGATTGGAATTGCCAGGTTACGATTCCTGGATAGTCTAAAATGTTGTTACTTATGAATGTATGAGTGATTGCAGGAAAAAGTCCAGATTACGATCCCGGAAGCTGAGTCTAAGGGGGAGTCTGAAGACGAGCTCAAAGCAAGGGGGAGCTTGTATACGGAAAGCAAGGTGTCGATCCCAAAGCACGGAAGCTTGACGAAAGGGGGAGCCTGATGAAGAAAAGAGGAAAAGCTGAAACTGAAGACAGATCCACCGGGATTCTGTTCAAGAAGATTCAAAGAGAGAGAGAAAGAAAAGTCGCTACGAGCTTGACTACAGATTGACTACAGCAATATCCAAGGGGGAGTCTGTTAGTGCATTTATCTGTCTATCGCCTCCGTCAATCTAGTCTGTAGTGGAAAACTGAAGAAAACGAGAGTTACATTGTTATTTTTAGGTTTAGTTAGTAAAAAGGCAAGGTGGCATAATTGTAATTAATGGGAAACCTCATTAAATGCCTTGACCTATAAATAGATCTCTAGGGCTTCTAGTTTAGCACTTTTGCCATTTTCACATCTTGGAGAGCTAGAGGCTAGAGAGAGAAACTAGAGAGAGAAAGTTGTCAAGTGATTCAAGGTTCATTGTACATTTCAGATATATCAATAGAATCACGTTTAGATTACGTCATGTGTGTTTAGGTCGCGTTCGTGTACGGATTCCGCACGTTTCACGTTCGTTTCGCAATCGTTTCGGAGTCAAACCGGTCCTAACAGTTGGCTACAAATTAAAATTTAAAAATACAAATATTAAAACTTTATTTAAAAATAAAATTAAAAAATATACCTAAAATCGGATCGGTAGAAGTTTTAACCCAAGGCCGTGCAAGCGCTTCCAACTCGTACAATGTCCAAGGAATGCTATCCGCCTTCCCGCTTCCCTTTTCTTGATCTCTTATAGCTCGTTTTCCACTTCTTGGTCTTCGTGGTTTGTGGTTGCTTTTCGAGTATGACATCGTCATCCGTGGCTAAAGAAACAAAATCGTGCTCGGGTGCGGTTTGAGTCAACAGTTGGAACGACGACATTTGTAGGCCTTGTGATTGTATTTGCATTTGCATAGCATGGTGATGTTGGTATTGCATTTCCCAAGGGTTTTGAGATTGACTAAAACCACCAAACGTAAACGGCTCCATCAGTGTCGTGTTGTATACGAATGGGGGTTGGGTCGAGGGAGTAGCGGGTGTGTTAGGAAAACTTGGGGGCGGGTTCGGTCGGCTCAGATCCATGATTTTTTTTATGTTGAAAATGGATTTGAGATTGGTTTTAAGGATATTGAAAATGGATTGAGATTTTTAAAGATGAAAATGGGGTATAAATAAGTTTATTTTTTTAAATCAACCGTTTTCAACGGTAAAAAAATGTGGCTCGGAGAGGACGAGAGGATTTCCGCGCTTGCACCGAAGGTGGGACCGGGGGGGGGGGGGGGGGTGTTCCCCGTCGGGGTCCCCCTCCACGTCTACACCCTGTTTCCTTTCACGAACCCAAACCTGATGGTCTTAGTGTTGGGTTAGTTTGGTAGTACTATCAGCCAATAAGTTGAAAATTGAGAATTGTGGGATAAAAATCAAAAGTTAAAAGTGGTATCGACCAATTGATAAAGGAGTCCCTTATTCCCACATACCCTATATCTTATTTTCACATCCCCTATTGTATACGGGCCGTATACAATTATACGGCTCGTATAGAATGTTTTTGAATAGGAAAATGCGCAGGGAATGTTTTTTTTTGTTTTATTATATACGGCCCGTATATAGTTATACGAGTCGTATACATGTGTATACGATTTGTAAAACGTATACGGCTTAATGGATTTATTTTTGTAGGTTTTTGATGTTACCACATTTATACGGGCCGTATAACTATATACGGGCCGTATATAATGGCGTTTTTTCAAATATCATGATTTTTTCCCGTAAAAACACAATCATTCTAGGGTTTCTAAACTTTTCATCACCTTTAACAAGTACATTTATACAAGAAGGCATTGATTTTGCCAAGATTGAAGGAAAGAATTTGGCCATAAGCGTTGTGGATTCTCAGCGTTATTCGAATGTAAGTGGATCGAGTGATACGCTTATCTATAACAAAAGACGGATGTGGTTTACATATTCAATTTTCATTGCTTCATTAAAATTACAACACACGATAAAATGCTTGGAAAATTGCATCAACTCTCCTATATCAACTTGAACGGTTGATGGTTACAAGGATCGTTCTAATAGATTAAAGAGAATAAACCATTTTTTACCAATTTTCACTCCAGTAGTTGAAACTTGAGCGCAGGAATCAATTCAAAACCCTCACCCTCAAAATCAACCAGAAACCAAAGGAAAAAAAGGGCTGATAATGGCTGATGGTTCTTCGTTGAGGAAACCAAACGTAGACGGAGATGATTGGCCTGGTAACTGGAAGAGAAAAAACCCCAGTGACGTCGTCGACGATTATGAGTCTGAGTCCATTGTGGTTCGTGAATGTTTCGAATCATCACAGAAGACGTGTCGGGTTCTTCTATCATGCGACGGACACAATTCTTGCAAGTTAAATCCACAATCAACGTATACAGGTGCAAGAGAATGGCGAGTTATTTTCAGTTATTTCTGTTGATCCACAAATTCCGTTGTTTAAATCAGAATCAGGTTCTCAAGACAAGGATCGTTCTAATAGATTAAAGAGAATAAACCCTTTTTTACCATTTTTTACCCATAGTATACGAGCCGTATAATAATATGTCACACCCCTTTCTGCGGCGGAAGCACGAGGTGTGATCATGAAAGGTTCTCATTGCATACGAAAGGTAAACATACTACATGCTCATGAAAATAACTTCAAATACCATAATTTGAAACATACGATAGCGTTTACATTGCTAGATAGCATAATACATTGTCTTAAAAGTTTACAGCTTTATTTAAAGATAAACATATGCGACATCCACGAGCATGGATCCACTTCTAGTTACCTGAAATACATGTGAGTTTGGAAAAACGTCAACATAATGTTGGTGTGAATTCATGCAGTTTTTATATTTCACGTTTGTATACTTTGTATGAAAACTTAGTTTGTATCATGTATAAATCACGTATTCTTGTATATATATCATGTATTTCTGTATGTATCAAGTGCTAATGGGTTGCAAAGCCATTAACATGTGACACGACATAGGAAGTCACCAAACCATAGGCATTTTTCTATAGTCGATTCACGACTGAGACACAAAAACACTACTCGGTACTAGTTGTCACCAAGAGTGGGGCTGCCCTGAAACCCATTAGATCTAACCTTTTGTTCTGCGGTCTAAGTATGTACACGATTAATGGTGCTTATGGTACCCTATTCGTGACACGATTTCTCGTATCAATTCTTGGCACTAGTTTTCACCAAGAGTACTTCTCGTTTTAGTACACATCATACCATTTTGTAAATATTGAAGTATTTGTAACATGTATTTCACCTTCGAAGTTATAAAACTGAAAACAGTTAAGAGAAAAGGGGGAGCATGAACTCACAACTTTGTGTTCCTTGCGTCGTAACTTCACCGGATTTGCTTAATTAACGTCGTGACCTATACGCGTTTTCTTAACGTTAGTCACTAGACTTGTGTCGCACAAGTACAGTCACTCTCTTTTGTGTATATATTCTTGTGTTAAAAATATTTTATAT
The DNA here is from genome assembly GCA_030545235.1 of Helianthus tuberosus. Lineage (NCBI taxonomy): Eukaryota > Viridiplantae > Streptophyta > Magnoliopsida > Asterales > Asteraceae > Helianthus > Helianthus tuberosus. The sequence goes on along the minus strand of CM060397.1, from coordinate 3,157,765 downwards.
TTTTAACTAAGTATCTTACTTATATTATTTTCTCGACAATTAATATAAGTATCTCGTGTTTTGCACTTTGCACCCGAATTATGTATCTTGTATGTTGTATGTGTATTTTGTGTTTATACTTCTCATGAGTATTTAGTGTATTTTTAAGTCTTAATACACTAGCACGTACAACACATACTATATACACTTAGCACAAAAATTGGTGATCAAATAATATATATATTTTTCTCAAAATATATACATACTTAATATTCATTTTTATCCTTGAAGAAATCCTCATTTCTTATCACCAAAAATTAGGGAAACCTTGGTAATATTTTTAGATACATTTTTAGGGGATAAGTTTCTCAAAAACTTATATTTTTCTAAGTGTCAAAATTTATAAAAATTTTGACAGAGTTTCCCCTAAAAATGGAGGTTTCCCATGTTTTCAAAACATGTGTTTATTTTCTTTTAAAATCAACAACAAATTTTTCAACAACACTCAACAACAATATATACCAATTTCTCTATTTCATGAACTTGAGAATTTACAAAAATGGGTAGTAACTTACTAGCATATTTAGTAAGTCTTGTTATCTTTAAAAATATGATTAGTTCCTTAAAAACATTATTTTTAAAGAATATGAAGTTTCACAACTTCTAGTCAAGGTTCACAAAAATATTTCTTTGTTGAACTTCCTTGTTACCCAAGTGTTTACACACTTGTTTATTTACTAAAATGCTTTTAGTTCGGATAAGATCCGGGTTTTAACAAAACTAATATTTTTGCTTGGTTCTTCCGAAAAACCACTTGTAGGTCTTTAGATCCACAAGTTTACAACTTCATTTTACAAGAAAAATTATGTTTATTCAAGTTCAAGACTTATGAATGGATGGATCCATCATCCTTCAATTTTCTAACTTTTACATCCTACTAGTTCATGCTCTCAAACATGGACTAGTATGTTTAGATGATGATCCATCTTGTTTCTACTAACAACAACATCAAATAATCACAACCATACAAGATTCACAAGATTTACACACATATCTTCTCTTTATCCATCATTAATCACTTATGTTCAAGACTTTATTGCAAGTTCTTTAGTGTTCATAATTTTTAACCATTAAATCACCTATTAACCACCATAAACAAGATCAAGATGGTGTTTAGAGGCACTTACTACTAGCTCGAGGCTAGGGAAGAAACAAGACGTAAACGAGGTGGATAAAAGAAATCTAGAGAGGTTCTTGAGATTCCTAGAGCACCCGGCTTGTTTGTAGATCACCTTGCTCCCTTGGTTATGTAAGAAATGAGTGAACAAGATTTGGAAGTGGTGATGGTGTGGTGGAGAGGGGGCGGCCGTGAGGATGGTGTGGAGGGAGAGAAGGTGTTGTTTGGTGAAGTGTTGATGAAAGATAATGGTTAACCCAAGTGCTTACTTATAGACCATGTCTTCCTAATACCCAATATGAAATGTGCCTACTAGATATCCAACCATAACAATATAATAATCAAGAAAAATGAAGTGGGTCACCCCCTTGGGGAACTGTTCGAATGAGGGGGGGGGGGTAAGAGTTGATTTGTGATGGTATAGTTAGTGATTAGTTGAAATCAAATGGCACTTTGTTAGGATATTGATGTGTTTAATAATACATAGGGTGTTAGGGTGTTCGGGGACCCTAACTAGCTCAGATAAGTCAAAACAATGTCTTTGGCAATATTTTTTATGTCCCGGGTAAAGTGCGGTTGTTCGGTTAGATACCGATTCGTTAAAAGTGCTAAATTACACTTTTTAGTGTCTTTTAAGTACCTTTTTGTAGCACTTTCAATTTCCGACACTTAGGGAAGTATTCTGGGTAATAAAACGTAATTTCTGCATAATATTTCAGTGCCAAAATGCTGATTATAGCTGAATTATATAAAATTCTGCACTTAAAGTGCGTTTCGGGTGCTTTTTAGTGCTTATTTTTGCTTCCGTAAGGTATATATGTAAACCCTTGTATGTATTCTTGGGTTTTAATGTATTCTTGTCGTTGGACCTACACCTAGGCTCCACTTTTATTGTCTGACTGCTTTCTGCAGTTCTGTTGACACAGTGTGTCTTACCGGTGAGTTTACTATTATTTCTGACGCAACGCTCTCGTTTATGCATAAAACAATATTTTGTAGTATACAACGTGCATGAATTCACTTGTTTAGCATGTAATCAGTCATTGCTGACAATTAAGCACATAATTGCAGTCATTAAATAACAATTAAAGTGTACGAAAATTACCGGTTTGGTGCCAGTTGTCACATAATATGCGGCCCATATACAAACATCGTATACATTGTATACGATCGGTAAAAATATTTTTTACCAATGGTATACGGCCGTATAAACCGTATACGACCCATATACATATGGTAAAAAATGGTAAAAACCTCTTTAATCTATTAGAACGATCCAATAAACGAAGAACAAAGCCTATTTTCAAAACACAGGTTCATACAGTGCTGTAATAGGTGGTGGTTCAACCAAAATGACATCTAGCATTACTAACGGTTCAAGTAAGTGTCTAAAATTTTGAATCCTAACGCTTCATTTGTAACCGTAAGGATGATGCAAATTTGTACGTAAAGATCTCTACACAAACTCTTCTACATCTTTTAACCAGTTGTCCATCACTTAAGACCTTGAAAGATTTGTTGAAATCGAAGCATTCACGAACCACAATGAACTCAGACTTATGTTCAAGTAAGTGTCTAAAAATCTGAAAATTCAGGTTTACCTTGTTAATTTCTCAAAACAAACTCTCATTTCTTCATCTTCATCTTCAAGAACAATGATGAACAGATGATGTCAGATAATACTTCATTTGTCGAGAAACCATACTGTCAAGAAACTAACATCTTTTAATACCTCATTGCGTATGTGCTTGTGCTGTAGAAACCGGTGATGAATTTGTGTATCTAAATCAGGTAAAAAATGGTAAAAAATTTCTTTCTTTCCTTTTCATGAGGTAAAACCGGTTTCAACATCAAGGGTTGTATCGGAATCAGGCGTTGGAAGGATTGTAGTAGCAGGACATTGGTACCACTGTGAAAATTGCATCAGGAGGGGAGAGAGTCTGATACAATAAGGATGTCGGGAATTAAACGCATGTACGTGACAAAATAAGGATGTTCGCATAAACATATATTCGTTTCATAACCTCCTCCTATAAATCAACCACAACTGACAAAGAGTCTGTATTAGAAGCCATCCTATGTCTTTTACCAACCGAAGAGGCAGCAGAAGACGTGTCGGGTTCTTCCAACATTCACGAACCACAATGGACTCAGACTCATACTACTCACCCTCCCCTGAGGAAAAGTTTTCCCGACGACTCAAGAAAATCCACAATCAATGTATACAGGTGCAAGAGAATGGCGGGTGATATAGTAATTTTCAATAATGTAGGAAGGATTGAAGTAGTAGGACATTGGAATCTGGTTCTCAAACAAACCAACAAAATCCTGATAGTGAAAAACATCAGCAACCATTTTTTTCTTTTCCTTCAATTTCGAGAACATTCTCCCTGTGTATGTGCTTGTGCTGTAGAAACCGGTGATGAATTTGTATACACAACTGAACGTTAATTGATATTGTTTTAGACAACAACAGATAATGAACGGATTGTTGGTCGATAATGCAAACAAGTTCTCCACAGTTTGTTATTCAGATCTCTATTCGGTCATCTTTCCAAACTACAACACACGATAAGTTTAAACTTTATAATGTGTGATTTGACCAGGAAATGATTGGAGGTGAAGGTTCAGTGCACGAAAAGTTTCTTACGAAATGTACGTGACAAAACAAATATGTTGGGAATTAAACGCATGTCCGTAATCCCGCGTTGATAGCTTCCGTTTTATTCAGACTCCTTACAACTCTCATCAAATGCCTCACCCTTCCTTTTATTCTATAAATATTAAATAAAGAATAACACCATGCCCGTAATCCCGCGTTGATAGCTTCCGTTTTATTACAGTCATACGACACGTTTTCTTGTTCTTCAATCTTTGTTACTTGTTAATGTTTTATTTTTTTCTACTTTTAGAAAGGTTTGAGCACCTCACGACTGTAAAATATCTAGTGTGATTTACACATTAAATCCCTTAAATACTTGAAAAATCAAATTTTCGTTCCATACGGGCCGTATAAGAGTATACGGCCCGTATACACGTTCGTATACATTGTATACGACCAGGCAAACTTATTTACACATGGTGTATACGGGCCGTATACTGTTATACGGCCCGTATACACCATGTGTAAATAAGTTTTCCCATGTGTTAATATTAGGACCCTTGATAAAACCTTTGGTTATTTAAATCTAATTTCCCTAATATTTAATCCTTGATTGAATAGTGTGTATAAGAAGGTTCAAAATCACATATAGCTCTTGATTGTCAATGGGGCGTGATTGTAACATTTCTAAATTTGGAGGTCTAATATGTTAATGTAGATGGTTCCGTTGCGTATGGGACCGTGGTCTGTGGGCCAAACCAATTCCGCCGTAGACAAGCACAAGTGCCGAGTCAATCATCAAAAGACGCGTTGCCGTGCCATGACTCGGCCATTTCTAATTAGCATTTTTCACATGACCAAACTACCCCTCACCTATTTGTAAAAAAAAAAGGAAAATTGCAACAATTTAAACAAGTTTTCTAAATAGTAACTTTTAGAACACTGGTTAAATTTAAGGTTCTTTTTATATAATTTTATATAAAACTAAAATTTAACTAGATGAATTTTTTAGTTAAATTTATTTAATGCTAAGTGAATTCATCTTCATGCAATACTTATGGTTAAATAGGTAAAAATTAATAAGTTGCATTGATAAATTAATTCTTTTAAAGGAAAAAAATGTTCTATGTTAAGAGAAAATTGTTGGTAATTTGACATGAATGTTGGATCATAATTTTGTCCTCCAAATATTGACATTTAGAGAAATTTATGTTATGAAGAAGTTTCGAGACGAGTAATGTTATCTCATGCATCTTCATCATTCAGCCTTGAAATCTACTTAAATATATATAGAATACATATTTTCACAATATTCTTTCGTTATCTACTCTAAAGACATAATTATTTTTATACTAGCTTAATGTATTTATATAACACTTAACTTTGATTATTTTCATAACAAAAAACTATACCACCTTAATGTACCTTATATAATAGTAATAAGTTAAAATGATAAATAAGTAGTAATAATAATAATAACTAGATTAAAAGGGTAAATTTAATTTTTGAGAAATGAATAGTGTTTCTTTACATTAAATTATATCTTTTTGAAGGTTCCATTTATCTATCAAAAGAAATTTCTCCAAAACTTCAAATTTGAAGCAATTTGGAAAGTTAAAATATCATTTTTTAAGATAGCACTTGGACCATATGCTATATAAAATATTAAGTTGGTGGATTTTGTTATTCAGGGAGTTGTATTTTAAAAAGTCATGTTTTATTAAATATTACTTTTTAGTTATTTGTTGATATTTAAAAAAACTAAGCTACAAAAGTCAACTGATGAATATATAAACTAAATACAAGTAAATTCACATTATAATTTCATCTTCTCTAAATCACACTTTGACAAATAATGTTTTTATTTCCTTTTAATCTGACACATGTCGTTGTTTCCGTTTAAACAGTAAAAAAAAACGTAAAATGAGTGTTTGATGTGGGGGTGTAAATTGTGAATGAGTCAAGTCCAAGCTAGTCTAAACTCGAGCATAGGATCATTTAAACTCTACTTGATTTGACATTTTTATTCGAGCTGATCTCGTGTAACTCACAAGTTATTTACAACTCTACCTTAGTATCTATTTAGAATATAAAAGGATTAAAGAAACTCGAACATAGGATCATTTAAACTCGACTTGATTTGACCTTTTTATTCAAGCTGAACTCGTTTAACTCACAGGTTATTTACAACTCTATTGCTAACATGGTATAGCCCAGTTGGTCAGGGGGTTTTCCACTGAGTGATTTCCTCCTGGGGAGGTCTCAGGTTCGATTCCTACTAATTGCAAATTATGTAAATATGGGAGAGCACCTCTGGGGGGATTCAAACTTGAGGTGAGGGATTTAAACAGCATATGCTGGCCCTTTGGAACAAGCTGGAAATCCAGTTGATCTACTGTTCAAAACAAAATTTACAACTCTCCTTTAATGTCTATTATTAAAGAAACAAATGGTTAATGAAATAAATAAAACAAATACAAAAACCAATTCCAAGGGCAATTTTGTCAAAAAAAACAACCCCTTCTCAAACCCTCAAGTATATAGATACAAGATTTGTATCATTAATGCATATCATCATCATATAGTGAATGAAAAGAAGACAACAGAAAACAAACGGCTTCTTTGTTGAGTTGGGAGTATTCATCCTTTAAAACCAGACCCAGATTTCATAAACTTTAAAAACCCCACATCACAATCTCTCTTGTTTCATTCATCAAATCTTCAATTTCTTCATTCATTTCCACTGTTTGGGGTTGATCTATTTGCTTGATTAGAAATGGCGATGATTAGTTTATCAAAGTTTCTTGATAAAGTTTACTTGATGGCTGAAGGTGGATCTCGTTATTGCTCTAAAAAGTCTGATGATCTTTGCGGTGATGTTTGCGATGAGGTAAAACCCTAATTTAATGTTCATGTTTATGCCTAAAGTTCCTACCTTTTTCTGTTTTTTTTTTTTTTTTTTTAAGTTGAATAAGTTGGATGATCCAATTAGTTTGTTGGGTAGGACTGAAAATTGTTCATGTTTAGGGGTTTTTTTTTTTTTTTTTGAGAATTTAAGTTGAATAAGTTGGATGATCAAATTAGTTTGTTGGGTAGGACTGAAAATTGTTCAATTTGATTGTGACAAATTTTATTTTTTTAATATTTTTTTTATCAAAGTTATTGGAGCCCTCTTTTGGTTACAATTAGGGTTCTTTATGTGTTGTTTATGCCTAAAGTTTTGTTGAAGAATCAAAAATTATATAAAAATAGGCTTTTTATTACTTTATGCTTAATTGAAGCTTTGAATTCATGTTATGTGTCTACAAATCATGTTAAAGACTTCTAACTTTAAGTGATCTCCATGTTCTTGAGATTCCTTTTTAATTTATTTTTTTAAGTATGTTATGTGCAGCTGTCATGAACTGAATAATTTTATCCCCAAATAGCAAATTAAAGTCTTTTGTAAACTGCAAGTCATCTTAATAAATCTTGCATATTTGGTTTGCAGGATTCAGGAAAGGTTTCAACAATGTCAAGAGTACGATGCATTCTTCGCGGGCTCGATTTGAAAACGCTTGTTTTTCTTTTCGTGTTGGTCCCGACTGTAATCCTCGGGTTATACGTACACGGGCAAAAGATTTCGTACTTTTTACGCCCATTGTGGGAAAAACCACCGAAACCGTTCAACGAAATCCCACATTATTATCACGAAAACGTGTCGATGCAGAATCTTTGCAAGTTGCACGGTTGGGGGACACGCGAGTTCCCGAGGCGTGTTTTTGATGCGGTTTTGTTTAGCAATGAGGTTGATCTTCTTACAATAAGATGGCATGAGTTGTACCCGTATGTTACCGAATTTGTGCTCCTTGAATCAAACTCAACGTTCACGGGTTTACCTAAGCCGTTGGTCTTTGATAGTCAACGCGACAAGTTTAAGTTTGTGGAGCCAAGATTGACGTACGGGAAAATTCCCGGAAGATTCAAGAAAGGGGAAAATCCGTTCGTTGAGGAAGCGTATCAACGGCTTGCATTGGATTATCTTTTACGGAAAGCTGGGATTCAAGATGATGATTTGTTAATCATGTCGGATATCGACGAAATACCGAGCAGACATACGATTAATCTTTTAAGATGGTGTGACGATATACCTCCGGTTCTGCATCTTCGGTTGAAAAATTATCTATATTCGTTTGAGTTTCTACTCGATAATAATAGTTGGAGGGCGTCAGTTCATCGGTATCAATCAGGAAAGACACGATACGCTCATTACCGCCAGTCGGATGTCGTGTTGGCAGATGCAGGGTGGCATTGCAGCTTCTGTTTCCGCCACATCAACGAGTTTATTTTCAAGATGAAAGCTTATAGCCATGTCGATCGAGTGAGGTTTAACAAATTTTTAAACCCAAAAAGGGTGCAGAAGGTAATCTGCAAAGGTGCGGATCTCTTCGATATGTTACCCGAAGAATACACGTTTAAAGAGATTATCGGGAAAATGGGGCCCATCCCGCATTCGTATTCAGCTGTTCATCTTCCAGCTCATCTTTTGGAGAACGCCGATGAGTACAGATATCTTTTACCTGGAAATTGCGTACGAGAAAGTGAGTAGAAGTGTAGAACACTAAAATAAATTTCAAGATTGTTCTTATTGGTGTAAAGTTTGGATCTTTGAAGTTTCCATACGAAACCCGTGTTGGGTTGACCAAAAGATAGTTGACCCGGGTTCTAAATCCGGCGATACTAGCATCACTCTTTCGGAAATGCTCGATTTCTGGGGTGATAGTGTACATAGTCTTTCGGGTCTTCTTCATAACGGGATACGCATTTTCAAGATTCATCAGCAAAGATTCAACGTCAAGGTAATCGACGAAAGTTTGAGATAGATTTATTTGGCTTTAGGAAGTTTTGAATCTTGATTCTTGACACGAACCGATTATAAATATATAAATTCAATTTATGTTACATATTTAACTATTGATCTGTGTAACTTTGGATTTTGACCTGTTGATAGAGGATGTTTGTTTTGTTTTTTTTTTTTTTTTTTTAATAATTGTCCAACTGTTTATGTAAACAGCTATGAATATTAATAATAAAACATTGGAACAGCCGGAAGACAGAATGATTCTTGGCATGAAGAAGAATCTGATGCCTTTTGGACAAAGATTATTGTTTGAAGTTGGCATGATGTCCTACACATACAGCTGCTATATTTGTTCTTAAAGAAAATTGCAAGTTGACAGCATGCATGTTCTCTTGTCTATGATTGCCTTAGAATATGGTGTGTGTTAAAGATGAAACTTTAATTTTGGTCCAGGTTCCTTGTTCATAGACATGGCTCATGGTTTGGTACTTTGTTAATCATTGAATGAGTTTGGTACCAAATTTTGGGTGTGTTTGGTCCTTCCAAAGTTCCAATGTTGATCTTTTGACCTCCGAACGCTTTTATATCGTAGTTTTAACTATTCTGTTAACGACAATTTGAAGGGTGAAACTAAGAAACGGCAAATCCGCTAAGTTTGTATTGTTATAGTTTTCTATTTTGAAACGGCTAACCCACGTATCCTTTAAACCTACCAAGGGCGGAAGAGGTGTGTGTGTGTGTGGGGGGGGGGGGGGGGGGGGTTCTCTTTCTAACAGCATTGTGTAATATTATCATCCAATGTTAAAACTTGTGTAACATCACATCCCATACATCCATATTTTTTTTGAACAATTACTAGATTTTCTAGAGTAAACACAGTAGAAGTTACACTCTGCAGAATTTGAACTCCTAAACTTTTGGTTGTAAAGTACACCACTTTACCACCAAGATGTCCTGTTGAGGATCGCGGTTGGTTTTATTTCTTATGCTTCGGTTGGTCGGTTTCAAAAATCCATACAATTTATTTTAGATATGGACTAACAAAAGCCCAAACCGTGAAACCAAACCGCTAATAAAGGTTCAGTTTCAAGATTAAACGGTTTGGTTTCGGTTTCGATTATCAAAAACCGTTTCTAACAATTTGGCTTACGGTTTCACTTTACAACTTTTTTTTTTTTTGTTAATGATAATTAAAAAGGTCAAAGTAAGTTTATTTGAAAATATCTAACGGATTTATTTATTATTAGTAGGACCCTTTACTGTTCCAACGGTCTTGAAGAATAATAAAGATTTGGAAATGGAAATTAATAATTGGTGAGACCCTTTTGGCAACAGTTGAGTCGCTGTGGGTTCCGTCGATTATTGCCCCATGTGGCCATGTGTCTAGGGTGGCAATGGTTAGTTAGTTAACTACCCCAAAGCAAAGCCCTACTCAATTACTTCCAACTATTTATGGACTTCCATAAAATAAACACAAATAATTTTTTTGAAAGGTGTGAATTATTCACGAATGTCTGGAGATCCCCAATTTAAACCCCTCAATGAGAAACCCCTATCACCAAGACTCGAACTTGAGACATTGAGGGGAAAACTCACCCAGGCCCACCATAAGTGGAACTTAAATACCCGTGGCCACCACTAGAGCACTAGTGATGGTTATAAACACAAATAAATGATCTAAAAAAAATTAATTTATGTGTTAAGGGACCTCATCATGTCATGACCAAAAGCAGGGCCGGCCCTGAGAATTCGTGCATCTATTCGAGCTCGAAAAAACGTGCCCTTTGGCCTTAACGAAATTGGGTATTGAGCTCATTAAAGGTCCATACCTAATGTCAATGGTCTAATAACTAATCTAAACCATAAAAATAGTTTTGTAAGTGGGCCTATGTTGGTATTTGTATTGGTATACCCTATTAATTTATTTTCTTTTTACATATACATATCGGATTTTTTTAGAATAACGTGCCTTTCAAAATATCAGGCCCTGGCCGGTGGTCCTCCTAGCCCACCCTCAGAGTCGGCCATGACCAAAAGTTTGAGTTTTAAAATCCTACCGAATGCAAGTTGTGATACATTTATACATATAACGTAAATAAAACATATATCTATATTTATTGAAAAAAAAAAAATACGTGCACATACAATTCGAATATCCGGTTCAAATCAGTTTGAAAATCATAAATTCGAATTTTAATTTGATTCGAAAATTTAAAAAATGAATTTGAACTTATGTTCAAGTTTTTGTTTTTTAGACTATAGTTCAAATAACAAAAACCTTCAAGCAAATGTTTCATCTTTTCTTTCAATTAATCAACGCCAATTATTATTTTGTTTGCTATTTGATGGATAGATACATTTTATAAAAACGTTATGCATTTGAAAAAATATAAAAAAAAATTAAATTTTCCGTTGAAAGAACATAAAGTATATATAAAGAAATGTGAATGTGACATTTGGAAGAACCAACAAGTCAAGAAGACTCTTAAATTCCAAAGAACCTAACCCAACCCAAAACTAACGCTAAGGAAATAAAAACACTTAAATATGTAGCCAACCCAAGACAAACTTCAATAAAAATAAATAAATCATAACATATACAATATCATTTAGACATAACCTTTTCTATTTTTTTTCTTAAGATACATTTAGATACTTAAAAATATGAAAACCAGACTGCTCATTGAACCAATAGTTCTATCAATTAGCCGTTTCATATATGATCTTAAAAACCAGTCAACTTGTAAAAGAAGGCGATCTTCATTGTTTTTGTGTGGTTTGTTCAAAACTATTACTCCTTCCGTCCCATTAAAAGTGTCCTATTTTGAATTTTTAAAGTCTTTATTTATAAACTTTGACCTTAAATAATTTTGTTTGTGTTAGATAATACTTGATGAAAGTTATATGATTTGAGTGTGTTTTACAAGTGTTTTTATCGGGTTAATTTTCATCAAGTTTTATATAACACAAAAAATATATAATTAAAGTCAAAGTTTATAAATAAAGACTTTGAAAATTCAAAATAGGACACTTTTAATGGGACGGAGGGAGTAGTTGGTAACCAAACGACAACACCACCGGTTCTTAGTTTAACCGGTCGGACAAGCCGGTCTGGTCCAAATTTTCAATACTTAGTGGCTGTTTGACAACTTTTGAATGATTAAGTGCTGAACCAATAAAAGGTCTAAACTATTAACTGCTGAACCAGTAATAGGTCTGAAACATTAAGAACCAATATAATGCTTAAATGTTCAGAGGCAAATGTCTGACCAACTCAGATTAGAGGTCTTAACCATTCAGACTTGGTACAATGCTTAACCATGCAGAGGCAAATGTCTGAACCATTCAGATATCTGCCCACGAAACAAATAGTCTAAACCATTAAGTGCTGAACCAGTAAGAGGTCTGAACCATTAAGAGCCCCAGTAAAAACTAAACAAACAGCCCCTTAGTTGAAAAACATTAATAAAAATGTGTGTATATTGAATTAAACTAGATTGTTTACATGATTAAAAGTTAATGTTTCAATTTCTCCCAATTAATGGCGGATTTTTAGAGATTGATACTTTTGTTCCTTGTCATCACACAAATGGACTTATCTCAAATCATTTGACTTCATGTCCAATAATACAAATCTCAAAGTATGAGTTGTCCTATATAAACATGTGGAGTGTGTACAACGGATCATCGTACATTAAACCTTAATATCATCTAGTACGTTGTTAACCATAGTTAATTTAAAAGTTAAGACCGGGTTTAAGTTTGTTTTGTCGGGCCAAGCATGAAATAATATTATAATAAAAATTGAATTAATTGAAAACTGACCAACAAGATCACGCAATCATTGATATTGTGAGAAAATTTAGATCAACTTTAGAGCGTTGAAGGGGTATGGTCCCAGATCTCGCGTCAGTATGACCGCGAGTGACCATTACCCTTATCAAAAATCCCCACCAGCAATAACTTACATGTGTCTGTGCGGGCACGCGCGAACACAGCGGTCCAATATGTCCAGTGATGAGAACTTACCTTAAGTACGAAAACAGATGTTACGCATAGTGATGCGGCCTGGCACCGCATCCTATGAACATTTTCGTCACGAAAAGGGATCTGGACAACAGTAACAGTCACTAAGCGGAGATGCGGCATGGCACCGCATCCCGTATACATCCTGGATAGAACAAAGAACACGGGAACAACATAAGTGACCGCAAGCAGCGATGCGGCCTGACACCGCATCCTGCCTACAAGGCAAGTGGGTCTGACACCCAGTGCAAGTGGCATTGAGAACAGTCGCCTACTAGCCCACACGTGTGCAACAGTCTGACACCACAGCAGGACGTGGCTTCACCACCATAACTGATAGGTCTGACACACCTGCAAAAGACTGTGCGATGTCAGACTAGCTACTCAACTACCCTCCTTCACTCCTCGGCTATAAATACCCATCCCAAACCACGTTTGAGGTATCACTTCTCAACTCTCTCACTACTACTACTATCACACTTTGCTTCCCAAGCAAACTACTGATTCTCACGCCGGTGAGTGGTAACAAGGAGCACCCCCCACGCATCCTCCTTGTTACGAGTCACGGCTTGTTTCCTTGTGCAGGAAACCCACCACCAGACGATCCAGCCAACGATCCTCGGAAATAAGGGATTAACCCTCTTGACGAGACCAGTGAGTTAACCCCACCCGGTTAACCATTGTTTCATCATTGGCGCCCACCGCTACTCTTAGCACTTTTTTTTCAACCATCCCTTTCTCTCCAAAGATTATGTCTGATCGTCAAAACAATACTACCGGGGATAACTTAAACCCCACAAACCAAGGGCCTGCGAGGACCAGTCCCCTAGCCCCAAATGCTGAACACATTGGCACATCAACGTAAGGGAGCGCATCCCTTACGTTTGGACACGATCTATCACAGTACGCTTCTGTGATACCTCCAGGCATGAACCTTCATGCCTGGTACGACCAACAAGCAGCTCTACTGGCTGCAACATACAACAGAGCTTGCGCAGAAGCGCAAGTATCTGCGGGGCCTACTCCAGCACCGCATACCCATGCGGGCCGTACCTTACAATACGACGGCAGGGCCCCAACACATCCGGCCTCAAGAAGCAGGCAGGAAGACCGCGGTTCCTCTTACTGCGACGTCCGCACACTTGATGAGGACGATTCCTCGTATGGGTCCCGCCGCAGGAGCCATATATATAGCCGCCTAGGCCCGCATGGCGAAACTAGGCGACAGTCTACAGCCCACCATGGCCCCGGCATCCATAGCCGGCTGGGACCTCAGTCCCACTATGAAGGGCAGGGCCACACCGATCCCGACGACGGTACATACCGCGGGAAGTCTCATGCCACCAGCAGTAGACCGGGAGGACGCAACTATGTTCCTCCCACTCACCCCAGTACTACATACCTCCGCGCTGCAAAGCGCCACCAGAGCCAACCCTACAGGCCGAAATCTGCGGCTGAAAACTCCAAGTTTGTCCCGGAGATTGCCAACGCCGATGTCACCACCACCAAATTCCCATTAAACATTGGGAAATACAACGGTTCAGCCGACCCAGATGACCACATGAACATCTTCACCGGCGCTGGGTGCAACGGCAGGTGGGATGAACCCACTTGGTGTCAATTCTTCCCGCAGACCCTAACAGGTCTGGCCAGGGCATGGTTCGATTCTTTACCACCAGTGTCACACCCCGATTTTCACGTGTCACCGGTGGGCCCGGTGGGGAGTATCGTGACGTGGTTGGCAACATAATAGTCAAACAACACAATATTTAATATGCACAGCGGAAGCAAATGAAAGATATAATTCAACCGAATATAATATTGTAATATCGTGTATCACAACAGTCGATTGTTTATCCACAGACGGATCGAAAATAAAATGGAAACAATAGTTCAACAGACTTTTAGGCATCTTAAGCTTGCGAGACTTCTATGGATGCTAAGGAGAAATCCCAGCCAATTACGCTTAGTACCTACATTTAATCTTTTGGGGAAAATACGTCAGTTTACACTGGTAAATACAATCAACTGGCTCATTTTAAAAATGATTAAAATTGATTTGGATGCACGTGGCATAAACATTTTATAACTTGGGGGAATTATTTAAATATATAATCTTGTGAACGAATTACATGTTCCTTATGCGTTCAGTAGCCCGGATCGTGTCCGGGTTAAAGATCAATAGACACACCACATTATTCTTTTGTGCGCTGACGGGTGTACGCCTACACCCCACGCTTAAGTCGTGACCATTTCGTAAAATGATGCCGAGGATATCCGGGACATGGTCATTAACCCCCCAAAGGCTTTTAAGTAACAAGACTGTTTAAATGGGCCGATCAAATTATTCAATTAACCACCAAACGATGGAAGATTTGATGCCCGACCAAGCGGTATTTTATATACCGTAACCCAAGCCCGTATAGGGAAAATAAGTTAAAAGTATTTACCTGAGCAAAGTAATAATCACAATAAGCAAATGCAAGTAGCTTTTACTGGTTCTCCTAATCTGGAACGAAGGTTTATAATAACCTATTAGAATCCTAACGGATCTTTAATTAAGCTTAAGCTTAGACCGGTTAGTTTCAAAGATACGGTTCGTACGCACGATTAAGCGAAGACCGGATAGAATGTGATTTTGACCTGACATGTTCGGAGACTTGTCTTATATGGGTAATCTAAACACATTCTGGATTTTGAGGTAAAACCGATAAGGTTTGACCCGTTTCGGCTAATTTATGTAAACTAGTTACATAAGCCGAACCGAACGCGTAATAAGCGTAACGGGTATTCATGAGAGCCATATACAGGTTTCCTAAGTTAATATGCTTCAAATATGTTGCGACATCAGTAAGTTGTCTTTTATTATGCCCGAAACGAATTTAAACACAAACTATGCCCCGTAGGGGTAGTTTGGTCGTTTAATAGGTTATAAAAGAGTTTAAGTATTAACCTGAGTTACAGGTCTGCTATAATCAGCAAAAATACTTATTTTACTAAGTTATAATAGTAGGGTAAAGCATATATGTGAAATTTATCAATTACAACCAAACTATGCACCGTAGGGGCATTTTGGTAATTTCACATAAGTCGTAAAGCTCAAAACTGAAGTCTGAGTTAAACAACTTTTGCTTACTGTTAAAATATTATAATTTACCCCAAATATCAGTAGGTATCAACCTTTGTATGTTTAAAATAGTTCTAGTACCTACTATGCGTTAAAAACGCTTAATTAGGCGATTAGAAGCCGTTTCCGGGTTCTATAAAGAAATCTGATATTTTTATTATTCCAGAAGGCTTAAAATAATTTATTTATCATTTAAGACCAGTAGCAAAAGGTTTGGAGTCAATTAGAAATGTAAAACTCATTTGATATCCAGTAAGGGCAAAACCGACAATTACCGGATTAAGCCTACGACTATAAGTTATGCTCAGCCTAAAATTAATTAAAAATCTTCAAAAATCCCAAAATAATATATTACATCAGTGGGTAATAAGTTTGATATCAAAAAGTGAGTTTAAATAGGCTATACGCTAATTACGCTGTTTAATCGCTAAAGAAGCTTTTAATTACGCTAATGAGCATAACTCTCAAACTACACCTCAAACTGATGTCAAATTTTAGGTGCAAGTTTATATATCAGTAATTAAGGTTTCTACTCTTTTACATTTGCAAAAATCACGTTTTAATGTGAAAAGGGCATAATGGTCAACATATGAGCAATTAACGGAATCATGCGTATTAATTGGTTAACTAATGAACCATGGTGTATAATCTCAGAGGGTTATACTAGCATGTAACCTGGTCCAAATGAATCTCTAAGGTATTTCTAAATCATGCCTAAACGGGTCAGAACTGATAGTCAAAGCAAAAGTCAAACTATGCGACTTTCGGTTCCGAACCGGGTCTAAACAGGAAATTGGTTGAACATGTTTAGACACGTTCTTACACTAATTACCAAGTTATAATAATGATCAACCAGGTTGTATGTGTTCTACATTGCTAATCATGCATAAATTAGAAACTAAGTATCCTGTTGACTTTTTATTAACAAGTTTGACCCGACATTTGACCTAGTTAGAGTGGGAATCAGGGGGAACCCTTTTAAGGGTTTATTACCCACATAATTACCAACTTATAACTACTTTTGATTCGACTAATCACTGGACCATTAGTGATTAATCTTAAAGTCAACCGTTAATTACGACGGTTTGACTTTTAAGCTATAATGTAACGCCCCAAAATGCGAATGTTAATATTGTCGGGTGTTCCTATATGACACGTCATAAAAAAAATAACTAGGCTATTTAACCTAGTTAAGGGTATGGTCAAAAGCATTAAAAGATGGAAGTAGTGCACGTTATGTTTTAAAGGCAAACCCGAGGGGCTAAAGTGGAACAGATAAAAGATGATAACTAATTAAAAAGGTCTATACACACACACAAACACACATACGTGTGTGTGTAGAAGCTTCAGGAGCTCTCAAAGAGCTCCAAAACCCTAGTTCCACTAAATCACCAAATTTAAGGATGAATCGAAGCTCAAATTCAAGAAGAAACACGGATTAATGATCACCTTAACGAGGGGATCATAAGGTATGTCTTAAATCTAAGATTTGTGATCATGTGTGAAGCGGGTTATGTTCAAATCCGTGAGTTAATATGAAATTGATCATGTATAAGGGTTAGAATCATCAAATAGAACATAGGTTATGTATGGTTTGTGTTAATTTGATGATTAGGAGTGAAACCCACTTGTTTTGGTAAGGAAGATGGCTTGAATGATCATCCATGTTAAATTCTTAGTGATGGTTGATGATTTATGATGATTTCTTGTGAGATTAATTGAATGAAATATGATGTTGAAGTGCTTGATGTTTATGTGTGAATGGTACATGTTGATTAGGAATAGGATTATATGAGTTATTTATGAGCTTGGAAGATTTATGCATGAACTAGTTGTACGTTATGCTTAAAAGGTAGTACCTACACCAAGTGTATGATAAAATGTATATAATGTCGTCCGTATAGTCGATTATGATGTTACGAGCATATGTTGATAAGTCGATAGTTACATATGGTTAATAGTTGACTTTTGGAAGTCAACAAGTATAAGAAACATGATTTGACTCGTTAATTGTAAAAACAGGATTATAGGAAGTCGTTTGATACATGTTATGTTAATATGTGTTAATTTTGATTACCCGATGAATTACGTGTGTTGGAAAGGATATGAAGTTGATTAGATGCTTTAATGCTTGTTAGAAATGACTAAGGAAAGTTAAGTATGAATTATGCGAATGATATGATTGTTACATGTACAAATGAGTATGCTAATAAGAGCGTGGTTTCGATGAAATGAAAGTATAGGAATCACGTCGTGACGGACTCAAGCATGAAAGGATAACGGGTCAAGAAAAGGCGAGGAATCGGATACGAGCACGGACGCATAAGGTAAGTGATTTCCGTAATCACTTCTTAGTTCAAGTAAGTAATAAAGTGTTGTAATTAATTAAACATGATGTTTGAGGTCAAATGTGTAGGAAAGTCTTTCGTCGTAAATGATGGGATTAAAGTTGACCAAAATGCCCTTGATGGGTATTTTGGGCAAACGATCTTAATAAGTAGTTTAGAAACAAGTTATTGATGAGTGTAATGTTTTGGACAAGTATGGAAGCGAAGAGTATGGTCTTGGTATGTCATAAACCATTTAACGCGCAAATACCCTTAACGGGTCAAAACTAAGTATATGAACGATAATGTGTTAAGAGGATGCAAAATGTCTAAGAACTTAGTATTTTATGATAGATGTCACTAATACTATTAGGATTATAAGAGTTTATGGCAAAACAAACAAGTTAAGTTGATGAATGCATGAACGGGTCGAATTGGGGGTAAGAGGGAAATAAGCCGATATCGTGTAAGTTAAGATTTTCCTTAAGGCGGTTATGGGATTTTAAGTTCATTTGATAGAATGTGAATTTACAAGCATGTAGGAATAAACGGGAGGTTAAACGGGTAAACGGTTCAAAAGTTACGCGCGTTTTAGTGCGTACGAACGAAGAAACGGATCTGCAGAAAAAATGCACTTTAGAGAGCCCGTCGCCGACGGGTAAGGGGGTCGTCGCCGACGGGCACCAGAAAGTTAGTTTTGGCCGACGGGTTATCTCACTGCCTACGGGTGTGTTGGGCTACGGGTTAATGCAATGGCCGTCGCCGACGGGCCCTAGGGCCGTCGCCGACGGCCTCCCCTTGTCTCAAAAGCTGAAGTTTGTTATCTAAGTTGTTTTGGGCATGGTAGGCTTCGGTTCGTTACCTGTAGACCTCGACGGGGCTCCAAAACATGATTTTGATCGTTCCCTTGGCGTTATGGGCTATAGATGCCAAGTGTAAGTATCTTGTAGATAATGTACGGATATATAAGAGGTATGTAAGCATGTAGATGTGTATGTATGTATATGTAAAGAAATATACGAGTGTATGTATGTATGTAATGATGTAGGAAAGGTTTGTAAGCATGTAGATGTGTATGTATGTATGTGTAAAGATATATACGAGTGTATGTATGTATGTAATGATGTAGGAAAGGTTTGTAAGCATGTAGATGTGTATGTATGTATGTGTAAAGATATATACGAGTGTATGTATGTATGTAATGATGTAGGAAAGGTTTGTAAGCATGTAGATGTGCATGTATGTATGTGTAAAGATATGTACGAGTGTATGTATGTATGTAAGGATGTAGGAAAGGTTTGTAAGCATGTAGATGTGTATGTATGTATGTGTAAAGATATGTACGAGTGTATGTATGTATGTAATGATGTAGTAAAGGTTTGTACGTATGAAGAGGGTTATGTATGTATGTATGAGGGCATGTATGAGTGTATGTACGTATGTAAAGTTGTAGGAAATATATGTACGTATGTAGATATGTTATGTATGTATGTAAGTACGTATGTATGCATGATTTAGAACCGATGAAAGATAACGTTATTAATGGTGTACCTTGAGAATGAAAAGTAATGCAGGTACATTATTGAAGCTTCACCAGGAAAATGGATATGCAGATGAAATGCTTAAAGCTTGAAAGTTGACGAAGTGTGAAGTGTACGCGAATGAATCTTGTTTATATAATGTGTGCTAATGTTATGAATGTATGTGGTGAATGCAGGTTGTACGGATAATGGGCGATTATCACAAGGATTAGAGATCGAAGACCGAGTCACAAGATAGATTGTACGGTATTAATTGAGTATGTACTTTTAGAAAACAAGACTTATGCATTATCTTTGTAAAAGATACATATTAAAACGAACTTTTAAGTAAGTCAATACGTTTGAAATGAAAGAAATTTTTATGGCACGAATTTCCGCTGCGACTTTTGTCATGTACGAATTAGGGTCTTACAAGTTGGTATCAGAGCCCTGGTTTGAGAGAATCAAGTGTAAGAAGGTAAGTGCTTGAACTCAAACCTGTGTGCTCTTGTGATAAGAAACCCGTTCAATCCAAGACTCGGTCAAGATCCAAAGGTAAAAGAGAATGTAAGTATGTACCTATGTATACGTATAAAGAAACTGATGGTTTTGTATATGCAAGGTAAGTATAAGTGTTTGAAGAGGATGATCCGCGAATGCGGTCAAGTACCGACACCAAGGCATGAAATGAGATAAAGTTGAACCCAGGTACGTAAATTCAATATATGTGGGAATATGAAATGGTAAAATGCATTAAGGAAAGAAAAATGCTAAATAAAGGACCATGAAGGTATAGTAAACATGTTTTGAAAATGATACACGTGCCGAACCCTAATTCTTCGGACATAAGGTGGCAATTACACGAAGACACGAAACTAGTATGTGGATTGTGTACCTGGCCAGTACACGTGAACCATATGACGTTCATGAGACCGTGATAATTGATACAGGTATGTCCGTTAGAATTAAGTAGTAGGAGGACGTGAGGGTGAAGAGAAATGTAGGACTCTCAGGAATGAAAGTATGAATGCTATGTTAGAATCCGCGAGACGGATTCGAAACATGAAAGAAGTTAAAGTATGAATGCAATGCTTGAATCCGCGAGACGGATTCAAGGGATGAAAAGCGTATATGCAATGTTTGAATCCGCGAGACGGATTCAAAGAATGAAAGATATGAATGCAATGCTTGAATCCGCGAGACGAACTCAAGTGATGAAAGGCGTAAATGCAATGTTTGAATCCGCGAGACGGATTCAAAACATAGATGGTACGAAAGGTATGAATAATGTGTTCGAACCCGTGAAACAGATTTAAGATATAAAAGACGGAACTAGTCTACAAAAGAGGAAGTCAATAGCTTGACCATGTATGCGTCAAACAAGTCATATAAGTAAATGTAAAGCAAATGAACGAAAGAATGATAGGAATGAAAATATCCGAATGCGTAAGTAACGCGAGGATATGTGTGGTACAAAAGACTATAGAAATGTAGAATGATGTTAGCTACGGAGTTAAGCACGTAGGTGTGATTATGTAATAGTAGTCTTGTTGTGGTAACAACACAAAAGTAAATGTTATACAGTGCATATAGAGAATGTAATTATAAAAGAAGAGATGAAGATATTAGATCTGTTAAGGACGGATCATACAAATGTAGGTACGACTACAGGTTGAAGGAATATGCGTATTGACCGTTATTGACAGGTCAAGGAAATGAAGATGATATGTGAAAGTATGATAAGGAAGGTATGGAAGTGTTAGGAAGAAGTTAATTATATGAATAATGCTATGGATGAGTATGTACAAAATCCAAAGTAAGATCGCGTAGTCGATGAAAAGGATATGAACAATGAAATAAACATAAAGGAATGTTAGTAATGGGAAGTTGCAAATGTTTCAAACAAACAAAATGATGAATGAGCCGCTGGCTACGAAGTGCGTTGTAGCAACCATTATATAGTGAAAGCGACACTAATAAGAACTCCGGAACGGGTTCTTTAAGAAAGAAGATAGTTGTTGTGATGGATTAGCGATAGTGTTGATGTACGTAGGGAAGGATTAAACTAGTGTTAAATAGAGGTAAGAAAGGTTTCGGGGACGAAACCTCATATAAGGGTGGTAGACTTGTAACGCCCCAAAATGCGAATGTTAATATTGTCGGGTGTTCCTATATGACACGTCATAAAAAAAATAACTAGGCTATTTAACCTAGTTAAGGGTATGGTCAAAAGCATTAAAAGATGGAAGTAGTGCACGTTATGTTTTAAAGGCAAACCCGAGGGGCTAAAGTGGAACAGATAAAAGATGATAACTAATTAAAAAGGTCTATACACACACACAAACACACATACGTGCGTGTGTAGAAGCTTCAGGAGCTCTCAAAGAGCTCCAAAACCCTAGTTCCACTAAATCACCAAATTTAAGGATGAATCGAAGCTCAAATTCAAGAAGAAACACGGATTAATGATCACCTTAACGAGGGGATCATAAGGTATGTCTTAAATCTAAGATTTGTGATCATGTGTGAAGCGGGTTATGTTCAAATCCGTGAGTTAATATGAAATTGATCATGTATAAGGGTTAGAATCATCAAATAGAACATAGGTTATGTATGGTTTGTGTTAATTTGATGATTAGGAGTGAAACCCACTTGTTTTGGTAAGGAAGATGGCTTGAATGATCATCCATGTTAAATTCTTAGTGATGGTTGATGATTTATGATGATTTCTTGTGAGATTAATTGAATGAAATATGATGTTGAAGTGCTTGATGTTTATGTGTGAATGGTACATGTTGATTAGGAATAGGATTATATGAGTTATTTATGAGCTTGGAAGATTTATGCATGAACTAGTTGTACGTTATGCTTAAAAGGTAGTACGTACACCAAGTGTATGATAAAATGTATATAATGTCGTCCGTATAGTCGATTATGATGTTACGAGCATATGTTGATAAGTCGATAGTTACATATGGTTAATAGTTGACTTTTGGAAGTCAACAAGTATAAGAAACATGATTTGACTCGTTAATTGTAAAAACAGGATTATAGGAAGTCGTTTGATACATGTTATGTTAATATGTGTTAATTTTGATTACCCGATGAATTAAGTGTGTTGGAAAGGATATGAAGTTGATTAGATGCTTTAATGCTTGTTAGAAATGACTAAGGAAAGTTAAGTATGAATTATGCGAATGATATGATTGTTACATGTACAAATGAGTATGCTAATAAGAGCGTGGTTTCGATGAAATGAAAGTATAGGAATCACGTCGTGACGGACTCAAGCATGAAAGGATAACGGGTCAAGAAAAGGCGAGGAATCGGATACGAGCACGGACGCATAAGGTAAGTGATTTCCGTAATCACTTCTTAGTTCAAGTAAGTAATAAAGTGTTGTAATTAATTAAACATGATGTTTGAGGTCAAATGTGTAGGAAAGTCTTTCGTCGTAAATGATGGGATTAAAGTTGACCAAAATGCCCTTGATGGGTATTTTGGGCAAACGATCTTAATAAGTAGTTTAGAAACAAGTTATTGATGAGTGTAATGTTTTGGACAAGTATGGAAGCGAAGAGTATGGTCTTGGTATGTCATAAACCATTTAACGCGCAAATACCCTTAACGGGTCAAAACTAAGTATATGAACGATAATGTGTTAAGAGGATGCAAAATGTCTAAGAACTTAGTATTTTATGATAGATGTCACTAATACTATTAGGATTATAAGAGTTTATGGCAAAACAAACAAGTTAAGTTGATGAATGCATGAACGGGTCGAATTGGGGGTAAGA
Source organism: Helianthus tuberosus (assembly GCA_030545235.1). Lineage (NCBI taxonomy): Eukaryota > Viridiplantae > Streptophyta > Magnoliopsida > Asterales > Asteraceae > Helianthus > Helianthus tuberosus. The sequence goes on along the minus strand of CM060397.1, from coordinate 3,134,370 downwards.
GGGAAATAAGCCGATATCGTGTAAGTTAAGATTTTCCTTAAGGCGGTTATGGGATTTTAAGTTCATTTGATAGAATGTGAATTTACAAGCATGTAGGAATAAACGGGAGGTTAAACGGGTAAACGGTTCAAAAGTTACGCGCGTTTTAGTGCGTACGAACGAAGAAACGGATCTGCAGAAAAAATGCACTTTAGAGAGCCCGTCGCCGACGGGTAAGGGGGTCGTCGCCGACGGGCACCAGAAAGTTAGTTTTGGCCGACGGGTTATCTCACTGCCTACGGGTGTGTTGGGCTACGGGTTAATGCAATGGCCGTCGCCGACGGGCCCTAGGGCCGTCGCCGACGGCCTCCCCTTGTCTCAAAAGCTGAAGTTTGTTATCTAAGTTGTTTTGGGCATGGTAGGCTTCGGTTCGTTACCTGTAGACCTCGACGGGGCTCCAAAACATGATTTTGATCGTTCCCTTGGCGTTATGGGCTATAGATGCCAAGTGTAAGTATCTTGTAGATAATGTACGGATATATAAGAGGTATGTAAGCATGTAGATGTGTATGTATGTATATGTAAAGAAATATACGAGTGTATGTATGTATGTAATGATGTAGGAAAGGTTTGTAAGCATGTAGATGTGTATGTATGTATGTGTAAAGATATATACGAGTGTATGTATGTATGTAATGATGTAGGAAAGGTTTGTAAGCATGTAGATGTGTATGTATGTATGTGTAAAGATATATACGAGTGTATGTATGTATGTAATGATGTAGGAAAGGTTTGTAAGCATGTAGATGTGCATGTATGTATGTGTAAAGATATGTACGAGTGTATGTATGTATGTAAGGATGTAGGAAAGGTTTGTAAGCATGTAGATGTGTATGTATGTATGTGTAAAGATATGTACGAGTGTATGTATGTATGTAATGATGTAGTAAAGGTTTGTACGTATGAAGAGGGTTATGTATGTATGTATGAGGGCATGTATGAGTGTATGTACGTATGTAAAGTTGTAGGAAATATATGTACGTATGTAGATATGTTATGTATGTATGTAAGTACGTATGTATGCATGATTTAGAACCGATGAAAGATAACGTTATTAATGGTGTACCTTGAGAATGAAAAGTAATGCAGGTACATTATTGAAGCTTCACCAGGAAAATGGATATGCAGATGAAATGCTTAAAGCTTGAAAGTTGACGAAGTGTGAAGTGTACGCGAATGAATCTTGTTTATATAATGTGTGCTAATGTTATGAATGTATGTGGTGAATGCAGGTTGTACGGATAATGGGCGATTATCACAAGGATTAGAGATCGAAGACCGAGTCACAAGATAGATTGTACGGTATTAATTGAGTATGTACTTTTAGAAAACAAGACTTATGCATTATCTTTGTAAAAGATACATATTAAAACGAACTTTTAAGTAAGTCAATACGTTTGAAATGAAAGAAATTTTTATGGCACGAATTTCCGCTGCGACTTTTGTCATGTACGAATTAGGGTCTTACATATAACTAAGCAAAAACTTAACTAAGGAAGGATTAGCAAACTTACTGAAGTCCTAAGCTTGATTAGTGATCACTTGAGAGAAGTCTTGAGCTCCAGAAATGATCAGAAGGCTGAAGGAAGGTGTGAAGAACTTGGTTGCAACAAGGGCCTTTATATAGTGATCAAGAACACATGGATCATTGACACACAATGCTACAACTGATGTTTGATCACTAACAAGTGTCCCTAAATGTCTAGGAGTCACTTAGGGGTCGCCCATTATGTGGAAAATTGGATAAAAGTCGAGTAGAAAGCACTTAGCAGGCAAAAACCCAACTTTTGTGGAACTGGTAGTCCCTCGCGGCACGCGTAGACCCCCCCCCCCCTGGGGCTTCGCGTGGCGCGAGGCCTTGTCTGATCAAATCAGATTTTTTGATTTATTGCATTTTGATCCTTGGCTCTTCAAACTTTGTTTAGACTTCATTTTCTTGCATTTTGAGCCCTCCAAATTGATGTTTAGGGGCTTCAAGACATATACCCATTTTGTTAAGTCCCCGGTTAACTTTATTGTTACCCGAAAAGTCGTAACTTTCAACGTTGACGCTTTAACCCCTCGCATACGAATTTGATCATAACTTTCTCATACGATAACGAAACTTTATGAAATTTATATCGTGTATTCTAGTGAGCATATTTAACCGTTACAAAGCTTCGGGTTTGTCAAAAGATCACTCAGAGGTATAACTTAAACATGTTGACACATTTAACCCCTGTAGTTTGTAATCTCTCACTTTCTTTCATATTTAGCTTCGTATGATCCATGATTTATTCGTTTGAAGGTATGAGCATCATGTATGGTTAATGTACAATGTATTTATTCACCGTTGACATTTAGAACTCGTATATTCTCATACTTTCCATGCTTGTCAACTTTAGTCCTTTCAGAACATTCTTTCACACGTTCAAACTTATGACACGTGTCAACACATTATAGGATGTGAATTTTCGAGGTGTTACATCCTCACCCCCTTAAAAGAAATCTCGACCTCGAGATTTACTGAAATAAATAAGGGTACTTTTTTTTCATCGTGGACTCAACCTCCCACGTATACTCGGGACCTCTACGGGCATCCCATTTGACCTTTACAATAGGCACATGCTTCCTTCGAAGCTTCTTAACCTGTCGATCTTCAATCGACAATGGTTTTTCCACAAATTTCAAGCTCTCATCTATATGCACATCTGTATGTGGTATGACCAGTGATTCGTCAGCGAAACACTTCTTCAGATTGCAGATGTGGAATACATTATGAATACCCCTGAGCTCTTCAGGTAAGTTTAACTTATAGGCAACTGACCCGACACGTTCGATGACCTCGAAAGGTCCTATGTATCTCGGGCTTAGCTTGCCTTTCTTACCAAATCGCATCACCCCTTCCAGGGTGATACTTTAAGCAACATTTTGTCGCCTACTTCAAATTCCATAGCTTTGCGCTTTGGATCTGCGTAACTCTTTTGCCTATCTCGGGCAGCTTTGAGACGGTCACGAATCTGGACAATCTTGTCCGTCGTTTCGAACACTATCTCCGGTCCCGATAATTGGACATCTCCAACTTCCGCCCAACAAACGGGCGTTCTAAACTTTCTACCATATAAGGCCTCAAAAGGTGCAGCCTTTATGCTGGTGTGGTAGCTATTGTTGTAGGAGAACTCAATTAGTGGTAGGTGGTTATCCCAAATACCACCCAAATCAATCACGCATGCACGCAGCATGTCTTCCAACGTTTGAATAGTACGCTCACTCTGGCCATCTGTCTGAGGATGGTAAGCCGTACTGAAATTCAAACGCGTGCCCAAAGATTGTTGGAAGCTCTTCCAAAAATGTGACGTGTATCTAGTATCCCTGTCGGAGATAATAGACACAGGTATGCCATGTATGGCTACAATCTTATCCACGTATAGTTGGGCTAACATATCGGAGCTATAAGTCTCTTTGATGGGTAAGAAATGTGCTGACTTAGTCAGTCTATCAACTATAACCCATATCGTATCATTTCCCTTTCTTGTCTTGGGTAACTTGGTGATAAAATCCATAGTTACCATTTCCCATTTCCAAGTGGGAAGTTCAGGCTGTTGTAGCAAACCTGACGGTTTCTGTTGCTCGGCTTTGACTTGCGCACATGTCAAGCATTTAGCTACATAGGTGGCTACAGACTTCTTCAAGCCTATCCACCAATAATTTGCCCTTAGATCCTGGTACATCTTATCAGCTCCAGGATGAACGGAGTATTTGGAACTATGGGCTTCCTGGAGGATAACATCTCGAAGTCCTCCATAAATTGGAACCCATATTCGTCCATTCAGTCTCAAAATTCCATCCTTGCCTTGAGATAACTGTTCTTCAGTTACTCCCAGCTTTTCATTAGGATAGTTAGTTTCCAGCACAGCTTCCTTCTGTGCAGCTAACAACCTTTCATTCAAACTGTTCTTTATTTCAATGCTCTTGGCATTGATTCGGATGGGTTTCACCCTTTCCTTTCGACTCAAGGCATCAGCGACTACATTCGCCTTGCCGGGATGGTATCTGATTTCACAATCATAATCATTCAACGTCTCCATCCATCGGCGCTGCCTCATGTTTAAATCCTTCTGATTAAACAGGTGCTGGAGGCTCTTGTGATCCGAATAGATCACACACTTGATTCCATATAAATAATGCCTCCAGAGCTTCAGTGCAAATACAACGGCACCCAATTCCAAGTCATGGGTGGTGTAATTCTTTTCATGCTCCTTTAATTGTCTTGAAGCATAGGCAATAACCTTGCCTTTCTGCATAAGCACACACCTCATGCCAGTGTGTGATGCATCGCAGTAAACTACGAATTCTTCGGTACCTTCAGGCAATGTCAGTACAGGAGCATTGCTCAACTTTTGTTTTAGGATATCAAAGGATTCTTGCTGCTTCGGTCCCCAGTCGAACTTAACCTTTTTCCTAGTCAAGGAAGTTATGGGTGCAGCAATCCTTGAAAATTTTTCAATAAAACGCCTGTAATATCCTGCCAATCCCAGGAAGCTACGAATCTCTGTAGGCGTCTTTGGCTCTTTCCAGTTCATAACAGTTTCAACTTTAGCGGGATCCACTTGGATACCCCGCTCACTCACCACGTGTCCAAGGAATTGGACCTCTCGAAGCCAAAATTCACACTTAGAGAATTTGGCATAGAGTTTCTCATGATGTAGGAGTTTGAGAATACAGCGAAGGTGTTTCTCGTGGTCAGCTTGGTTCTTAGAATAAATGAGGATGTCGTCGATGAAAACGATGACGAATTTATCTAAGTAAGGCTTGCAAACGCGATTCATGAGATCCATGAACGCGGCAGGTGCATTAGTGAGCCCAAAAGGCATCACTAGGAACTCGTAATGTCCATAACGAGTCCTAAATGCAGTTTTGTGCACGTCTTCACCTCTAACCTTTAGTTGGTGGTAGCCCGACCTCAAGTCAATCTTCGAGAAATAACTTGCCCCTTGCAATTGATCGAACAAATCGTCGATCCTGGGCAAAGGATACCTATTCTTTATTGTGACCTTATTAAGTTCACGATAATCGATGCACAGACGCATCGATCCATCCTTCTTCTTGACGAACAAGACTGGCGCTCCCCAAGGAGATGAACTAGGTTTAATGAAACCTTTAGATAGCAATTCATCTAATTGCGTCCTTAATTCCTTCATTTCTGTGGGCGCCAACCTATAAGGTGCTCTAGCAACAGGTGCTGCTCCAGGGATGATGTCAATTCTGAATTCCACTTGCCTATCTGGTGGCAAGCCAGGTAGATCTTCAGGAAAAACTTCTGGGTATTCAGAAATGACAGGGATGTCTTTTATCTTTGGTTTCGGCTCATCAATAATCACTTGTGCCATGTAGATGACCCAACCCTTCTTTAAGCACTTAGAAGCCTTGCGCATAGTCACTTGCTCAGGCAGCCCATACTGGGTATCTCCCCGAATGGTAAGTGATTCACCAGACGGAGTCTTTATCACCACCTGCTTCTTGTTGCAGACAATTTGGGCCTGGTAATGAGATAACCAGTCCATACCCAAAACTAGGTCAAAACCGGCCAACTTAAAGGGAAGAAGGGATAGAGAAAAAGTGTAACACCTCGAAAATTTACGTCCAATAATGTATTGACACGTGTCATAAGCTTTGAATATGTGAAAAAGTACTTTAGAGGGACTAAAGTTGACAAACAGTGAAACTATGTGAATATAAGGGTCCAAATTGTAAACAATGGATAAATAGGCTCTACAATAACCCTACATGGTGTTTATAATCTCAAACGATTAAATCATGGATCATACGAAGAAGAAAATGAAAGAAAGTGAGGAATTACAAACTACAGGGGCTAAATGTGTCAACATGTTGAAAGTATACCTCTGAGTGACCTTTTGGCAAACCCGAAGCTTTGTAATGGTAAAATATACTCACTAGAATATGTGATAAAAATTTCATCAAGTTTCGTTATCGTATGAGAAAGTTATGATCAAAACCGTGCACGAAGGGTTAAATGCGTTAACGTTGAAATTCGTGACTTTTCGGGTAAGCACAAAGTTAACCAAGGACCTAGCCAAGTTTGTAGATGTCCTAAGGCCCTTAAAAGTCAGGTTTGAAGGTCTAATGAGCAAGAAAAATAAGCAAAACCACGTAACAAAGGACAAGGACTGAAATGTAAAACATGAAAACTTGTTAGGCTGGTTACCAGCTTGTACGCGGCCCGCGAGAAGCCCTTCGCGGCCCGCCTACGACCTGCCAGTGACAAACAGCGAACAGATGTCAGTTGCAGGCCTGATTTCGATGGTTAACAGCTGTTGTTCGATACCTGGGGCTCTCCAATGGATTTACATGCATAGAGGGGCACTTGGACACATCTGATAACACTCATAGACCCATGTGGCATCATCCTAGAAGATCAAAGATGTTATAAAAGGGACTTGAAGTGGCAACATTGAACACTTGCATTTACAAAAATTCACAAGATCACTTCTGGAGCTTCTCTGATCAACCTCAGGCTTTCTTGTGATCTCAAATAGTAATTAGGACTCTTGTAAGTATTCCTAACCCCTTCTAATTCGTTCTAGCTTAGTTAATTAACCATAAGTCAAACCGTCGTAAATTAAGTTTGACTTCGAGATTAAACGAATTTTGCTCAGTCATTTCTCGAATTGAAAGTACCTACAAGTAGGTATTTATGTGGGTAACAAACCCTTAAAAGGGTATTTTCAGATTCCCACACTAACTATGTTAATTGTCGAGTCAAAGCTTGCTTTAAAAAGTCAACAGAATGATTATTTGCAAAATTAAGCATAATTAGCAATGTAGGGTACATGCAACCTGTTTGATCATTAAAATAACTTGGTAACTAATGTAAGAACATGTCTCAACATGTTCAACTCGATAATTTTCAGTTTAAACCCGGATTGGAACCAAAAGTCGCATAATTTGACTTTTGCTTTGACTATCAGTTCTGATCCGACTATGCATGTTTAAGATGTGCCTTAGAGCTTATTTTGGACCAGGTTTCATATAAGTATAACTCTCTGAGATTATACAACTTGGTTCAATACTTATCCGATTCATATGCATGTTTCCGATTAATGCTTAAAAGTTGACTATTATGCCCTTTTGACTATAAAACGTGATTTTTTGAAAAGTGAAAGAGTAGAAACCTTAATTACTGATTTATAAACTTGCACCTAAAATTTGACATCAGTTTGAGGTCTATATTAAGAGTTATGCTCAATAGCGTAATTTGAAAGCTTTATGTTACTTAAACGGCGTAATTAGCATATAACCTATTTAAACCCACTTTTTGATATCAAACTTTTTACCCACTGATGTAATATAATATTTTGGTATTTTTGAAGATTTTTATTTAATTTTTGGCTGAGCATAAAATAGGTCTCTAAGTTTAATTCGGTTAATACCGATTTTGCCCTTTTAAACCATAAAATGAGTTTTACAAATCCTTTTGACCCCAAACCTTTTTCTACTGATTTCATTTGTTAAATAAAATATTTTGAGCTTTCTGGAATTATAAAAATATCAGCTTTCTTTTAAAAACCCGGAAATGGCTCCAAATCGCCTTTTTAAGCGTTTTAACGTATAGTATGTACTATAACCATATTAAACATATAAGGTTGATACCTACTGATGTTCTTAGTATATTTTGAGATAATAACAGTAAGTAAAAGTTTTTGAACTCAGGTTTCCAGTTTTGACCTTTTAAGCCCTTGTGAAATTACCAAAATACCCCTAGGGAACATAGTTTGGTTTTAAATGATAAATTTCACATATAGGTCATACCCTACTATTATAACATGTTAAATTAAGTGTATTTACTGTATAAATCAAACCTGTAACTCAGATTACAAATTAAAATCTTTTATAATCTTTTAAATGACCAAAATGCCCTTATGAGGCATAAGTTGAGTTTAAATTCAATTGGGGCATAATAGAAGACATCTTACTTATGTCACAACATATTTAAAGTATATTAACTCAGGAAACTTGCATACGGCTCTTTTGGTTACCCGTGACGCTCTTTTCGCGTTCGGTTCGGTTTATGTAACTAGTTTGCATAAATTGACCGAAACGGGTCAAACATTATCATTTTTGTCTCAAAATCCAGAATGTATTTAGTATACCCATATTATAAAAGTATTCAAACTTGTCGGGTCTAAATCACATTCTATCCGGTCTTCGCTTAATCGTGCGTTTGAATCGTATCGTCCTTAAAAACTAGCCGGTCTAAGTTTAGGCTTAAATAAAGACCCGTTAGAAATCTAATAGGTTATTATAAACCTTTGTTCCAGAATAAGAAGAACCAGTAAAAGCTACCTCCACTCGCTAATTGTGATTTATACTTACCAAGGTAAATACTTTTAACTTATTTTCCCTATACGGGCTTGGGGTACGGTATATAAAATACCGCTTGGTCCAGCATTGAATTCTTTAATCGAATAGAGGTTAAATTTATTGATATGCTATGTTTTGAATGTGTTTTGTTTGCTTAAAGCCTTTGGGGGGTTAATGACCATGTCCCGGATATCGTTGGCATCATCTTACGAGATGGCCACGACCTGAGCACGGGGTGTAGCCGTACACCTTTCAGTGCATAACTCAAAATTGTGGTGTGTCTATTAATCTTTAACCCGGTCTACGGATCGGGCTACTAAACACATAAGTAACATGTAAATCCCTTACAAGATTATATTACGTAATTATCCCAAGTTATAAAATGTTTTGTGCCACGTGCATTCAAATCAATTTTCAACCCTTTTCAAAATGAGTCAGTTAAATTGTATTTACCAGTGTAAACTGACGTATTTTTTCCAAAAGGTTAAGTGCAGGTACTACTCGTACTAGGCTGGCTGTCTTCTAAACGTCCACAATGAGTCTCGCAAGCTTGGATGCCATTTAAGCTGTTGAACAATATCTTCTTTTATTTTGATCCGCCTGTGGATCCGTTTCAACTATTCGTAATATTTAATATTACACTTTATTAAAGTTGAAATGAATCTATCTTTGCTTCCGCTGTGCATTTATATATATTGTGTTGTTTGTCTATGATGATACCAACTACGTCACTATACTCCCCACCGGGCCCACCGGTGACACGTGGAAAATAGGGGTGTGACAGGTTGGTATCAGAGCCAACTCTGAGTGAATTAAACACTAGCCTTTTGTGTTTAATCTCAGTTACACAATTGCACATTCCTCGATTCTCGAGTCTAGACAAAGAACTTAGGAATTTTCCAAATTTTTGGTTTTATTTCTAACTTTGTCTTAATTATATTTCTTTTGTCGTATCACTTGTTGGTTTTTGACAGGTTGTCACAATGCCGCCGCGAATGAGAGGAAGAGGCAGAGGAAACGGGCCACTTACCCCCCCAAACGACCATGAAGCCGGACCGTCACACCGGCGAACACCTTCGGATCCCCATAACTCGGATGCTCAAGATCTTTGGAGGTCTTTTATTGAGCCTGCTAGGCGCTCAATATCACTGAGTACCTCCCCATCTATCCCACACTCTTTTGGGCCTTATTCCCAAAATGAGCCCCAAAACTCTCACCAGTCCTTCATACCTCTTCAAGGACACAATTCACCCTTTGACCACCTATCACCCGTCTTCCAGGGCCAGTTCAACCCTGCTGATTACCTCGGAGAACCAGTGGGTTTTAACCCACTTGGACCCGAAGACCACTTTTCTGGTGGTAACCCGATGGACATCGATGAGGATACCGATCCTTCAATGCCACCATCTGGAACTCCGAACCACACCATCGAAATTTCTGATGGGTCACCGTTTGTGGGATCACCTTACAATGGTCCTGACAGCTACGAGGAGAGATTCCGGCTGTGTGACTGGGCATTTACCCCCAGTTACCACAACTCTCCCCTGCTCCACCAGCAGCAGCCGAATCCTTCCGAGGATTCCCGATTTGTCGCGGTCACTCCACCGCCACCACCACCTCAGCTTCAGCCTCCCTCGCCCCCAAGGCGAAGAAGAACGACCTTGCGAATATCCGCACGAGGGGGAATACGCATCAGCAGCCCTCCACATTCTAGTGGCAGCCGGTACTCGCCTGTCCACGAAGAACCAGAGATGGGAGAATCTTCACACCCCGTCTCAGAGGTAGTCTCTGCGCCAGTCGCGCCACAACCACCATTGGGTTTTGGAGACCCAATTCCCACTTACACTGGTGCGGCAGCATACAATCCCTTCGAGCAGCCAATTCACACAAATTACAACTTTACAGAGAATCCCTACTGGTTAGCTTCGAGCTTCAACACTCTCCGTCCGGAAGGTCCCTGGGCTATGGGACACTCGGCCTATGGATACCCACCATATGGGTATCAGCAACCGCAGCCTCCTCAACCTCCGCATTATCAGCAACCGCAGCCTCCTCCACCTCAGCATCATCAACAACCACCGCGGACACCGGTGATGTCACCACTACAATTTCAAGAAATCCTTCAAGGGATAAATGAGGTGCGACAAGAGGTGCGGCATGAGTTGCGAGAAGAACGAAGGCATAACCGGGGTATGTTCAAGAAGATGGTGAACTTGATCAAGGGAAAAAGCAAGAAGGATCACTAAATCCTTTGTTTGTTTATTTATTTTAGTTGTAATCTTGTCCCTGCGAGGACATTTATTTATGTACTCTGCCCCTGCGTGGGCATATTTTTTTGCTTTCTGTTCTGCCCCTGCGTGAGCATGTCTTCTTATTTGACCCCTGCGTGGGTTTGTCTGTTTGTTTGTTGGGCCCCTGTGTGGGCGTGTTATTTGTGTAAAAGTCTCGTTTAGGGCAAACTCGTACTAGTTTAAATTTTAACTGGAATGGTTAGTTTAAGTTTTTCATTTTTAAATTTTATGCATGAATATAATATGTGAATAAATGAAAAATAACATATTTCGACTTACCATTCTTATAAAATAATAAGGATCTTAAAAAAAAGGTAAAACCTAGCTTGAATGTCATATTAAAGACCTGGCCAATATGGTAGAACCTGTTTAAAAAGATTCAAATCTCTGTTAACATCTGCAAATATGTTAACATTCTTGGCTAATGTGATTCGCAAAATCACACATGTCACCCTCTAGTAATTATTCCAAATTCCTTATTATTATTTAAACATCTGTTTGTGATGTATTGCCTACGAGCTATAACTAATGTCATATAAAACAAAAGGCAGCCGTAGTTATAGACTCCCTGCCAATAAAGGGATTGATTTGTTTTAAAATTATTCAAACCTTAATCCTATAAGATCTAAAGTTATAATTTAGAAATTGTCTACGTGACTAGGCCTATGTGCTATTATTACTAATTTATGGTTTTGGATTATGATAAAGATCCTAAATAATCATATATTTAATAAATTAACTAAATGGCTATTTAAAACCATGGTTAATAGATCGTCAAGAACGATAATACTGTTTAGGCTTCTAAATAGACCTTGTCCTTATTTTTATGTAGCAATTAAAAACTACATGGCTAAGTCTGAAGAAATAAACAGTCGTCCAGAGGGAAACCCTGAAAATACTAAGATACTTGTAACTGGTGCGGAGTTACAAGCAATAGTGGAAAATGGTGTTAACAAAGCCATCGAGAGGCAATATAGTGAACCAAGCGGGACCCGAAGTAGGACCCGATCCGCACCACATTCCAAGCCAAAAGTTCACTCGGAGGCTCATAGCAAACCGCCCTCTAAGAAAGATATACCTAAGAAAGACGTGCTCAAGAAGGATGATGATGATCATCACTCCTCGAACCAGCACAGCGTCCCATCAAGGAAGGTCGAGCATAAACAGGAACCGCGTGGTAAGTCCTGTACATACAAATACTTCGTCTCATGTAAACCCCGGGACTTTACCGGGGAGAAAGGAGTGATAGATTGTATGACTTGGTTGGACGAAATGGATACGGTCGTAGACATCAGCGGTTGTGCTGAAAGGGACGTAGTAAAATATGTATCTCAATCGTTCAAAGGAGAAGCACTGGCATGGTGGAAGTCTCTCATACAAGCTGCTGGAAAGATCCCACTTTACAACTTGTCATGGGATCAGTTCGTTGCTCTCATTAAGGATAATTATTGCCCGCAGCACGAAGTCGAGAGAATCGAATCAGACTTCTTATCATTAGTAATGAAGAATTTAGACTGTCAAGCATACCTCACTACTTTCAATACCCTAACTAGGTTGGTTCCGTACTTGGTAACCCCAGAACCTAAAAGGATTGCTCGCTTCATCGGGGGTTTAGCCCCAGAGATTAAAGCTAGTGTTAAGGCATCAAAGCCTGCTACCTTCAGATCAACAGCTGATCTATCTCTATCTCTTACCTTGGATGTAGTCAGGTTGAGAGCGCTCAGGAACTCAGAAGAAGGTAAGAGGAACCGTGAGGACGATACCTCACGAAGATCAGATAAGAAACACTGAGGAAATAACGACCACAAGAAAGGGTCGGGATTTAAGAAGGATGGGCAACAATCGGGAGATAAGCCCAAATGTAAAACTTGTAAGAAGAACCATTTTGGGAGGTGTCGACTTGAGTCGAAATCCCAGTCTCACTCGAGACCCTGTGGAATTTGCAAATCCACGGATCATAAGACTTTGGAGTGTAAGAAGCTGAAAGATGCAACATGTTACGGTTGCAATGAAAAAGGGCACATTAAGTCCAATTGCCCAAAGAACACCAAGAAAACTGAAGATGGGAAGAAGACCAATGCGGGGGTCTTCAAGATGGACGCTAAGGAAGCTGTTCAGGATGACAACGTGATCACAGGTACTTTTCTCGTAAATGATGTTTTTGCTAGAGTATTGTTTGATTTTGGAGCAGATAAGTCTTTTGTGGATAATAAGTTTTGTGAGTTGTTAAAATTGCCTGTAAAAGCCTTAAGTGTGAAATATGAGGTGGAATTAGCTGATGGAACCATAGAAACCGCCTCAACTGTTTTAGATGGATGTGTTATATCCATTAGGAATCACTCTTTTCCTTTGTCCTTACTTCCCTTTAAGCTTGCCTGCTTTGATATAGTTATAGGCATGGATTGGTTATCGCATAACCAAGCCCAGATTGTGTGCAACAGAAAGCAAGTGGTAGTCAAAACTCCGTCTGGTGAATCACTTACCATTCAGGGGGATACCCAGCATGGATTGCCTGAGCAAGTGTCCATGCTCAAGGCATCCAGGTGTCTGCAGAAGGGTTGTGTCATTTATATGGCACAAGTTACTACAGATGAGCCAAAGCCCAAGATTGAAGACATCCCTGTCATTTCAGAATATCCTGAAGTTTTTCCCGAAGAACTACCTGGTTTACCACCCGATAGGCAAGTGGAATTCCGAATTGACATCATTCCGGGTGCAGCACCAGTAGCGAGAGCGCCTTATAGGTTAGCACCTACGGAGATGAAGGAGTTAAGGACGCAGTTAGATGATCTGCTAGCCAAAGGTTTTATTAGACCTAGTTCGTCTCCTTGGGGAGCACCGATCTTGTTTGTCAAAAAGAAGGATGGATCGATGCGCCTATGCATCGATTACCGTGAGCTTAATAAAGTCACTATCAAGAATAGGTATCCTTTGCCCCGGATCGACGATCTGTTCGATCAATTGCAAGGGGCAAGCTACTTCTCTAAGATCGACTTGAGGTCAGGCTATCATCAGTTGAAGGTCAAGGATGAAGATGTGCACAAGACTGCATTTAGGACTCGTTATGGTCATTACGAGTTCCTAGTGATGCCTTTTGGGCTCACTAATGCACCGGCCGCATTCATGGATCTCATGAATCGCGTCTGCAAGCCTTACTTGGACAAATTCGTCATCGTCTTTATTGACGACATCCTTATTTACTCGAAGAACCAAGCTGACCATGAGAAACACCTTCGTTGTATTCTCAAACTTCTACATCATGAGAAACTCTACGCCAAATTTTCGAAGTGCGAGTTTTGGCTTCGAGAAGTCCAATTCCTTGGACATGTGGTAAGTGAGCGTGGTATCCAAGTGGATCCCGCTAAGGTAGAAGCAGTTATGAATTGGCAAGAGCCGAAGACACCTACTGAGATTCGTAGCTTCCTGGGTTTAGCAGGATATTATAGACGCTTTATTGAAAACTTCTCAAGGATTGCTGCGCCCCTAACTTCGTTGACACGTAAGAAGGTTAAGTTTGATTGGGGCCCTAAGCAGCAGGAATCCTTTGACATTTTGAAGAAAAAGTTGTGCAATGCACCAGTGTTAACATTGCCCGATGGTATAGAAGAATTCATGGTGTATTGTGATGCGTCCCACACTGGTATGGGCTGTGTACTCATGCAGAAAGGCAAGGTTATTGCCTACGCTTCACGACAGTTAAAGGTACACGAGAAGAATTACACCACCCATGATTTGGAGTTGGGTGCCGTTGTATTTGCATTGAAATTATGGAGGCATTACTTGTATGGAACCAAGTGTGTGATCTATTCAGATCACAAGAGCCTTCAACATTTGTTCAATCAGAAGGACTTGAACATGCGACAAAGACGATGGATGGAAACTCTAAATGATTATGATTGTGAAATAAGATACCATCCAGGCAAGGCGAATGTAGTTGCTGACGCCTTAAGCAGAAAAGAAAGAGTGAAGCCAATAAGAATCAATGCCAAGCGCATTGAAATAAGGAATAGTTTGAACGAAAGGGTGTTAGCTGCCCAGAAGGAAGCTATGTTAGAAGCTAGCTACCCTGAAGAAAAACTAGGAGTAACTGAGGAGCAGTTATCCTATGACAAGGACGGAATGCTAAGATTGAATGGACGAATATGGGTTCCAGTTTATGGAGGACTTCGAGATGTTATCCTCCAAGAAGCCCACAGTTCCAAATATTTCGTTCATCCTGGAGCTAATAAGATGTACCAGGATCTAAAGGCAAACTACTGGTGGATTGGTTTGAAAAAGTCTGTAGCTGCTTATGTAGCTAAATGTTTGACTTGTGCGCAAGTCAAAGCGGAACACCAGAAGCCGTCAGGTTTGTTACAACAACCTGAAATTCCCACATGGAAGTGGGAGATGGTGACGATGGATTTCATCACCAAGTTGCCAAAGACGAGAAAGGGAAACGATACTATATGGGTCATAGTAGATAGACTGACCAAGTCAGCACATTTCCTACCCATTAAGGAAACTTACAGCTCAGACATGTTAGCTCAATTGTACGTAGATAAAATTGTAGCATTGCATGGCGTGCCATTGTCAATTATCTCGGATGAGATACGAGATACACCTCTCATTTTTGGAAAAGTTTCCAACAGTCTCTGGGCACGCGCTTAAATTTTAGTACGGCTTACCACCCACAGACGGACAGAGTGAGCGTACCATCCAAACATTGGAAGACATGCTTCGTGCATGTGTGATTGATTTAGGTGGCAGTTGGGATAAACATCTGCCATTGGTCGAGTTCTCCTATAACAATAGCTACCATACTAGTATTAAGGCTGCGCCTTTTGAGGCATTATATGGTAGAAAATGCAGAACACCTATTTGTCGGGCGGAAGTAGGAGACGTTCAATTGTCAGGACCAGATTTGGTTTTTGAAACGACGGACAAGATTGTCCAGATTCGCGATCGTTTGAAAGCTGTCAGGGATAGGCAGAAGAGCTATGCGGATCCAAAGCGTAAATCTTTTCACTTCGAAGTAGGTGACAAAGTATTGCTTAAAGTATCACCCTGGAAAGGGGTGATGCGATTTGGTAAGAAAGGCAAGCTAAGCCCGAGATACATAGGACCTTTCGAGGTTATCGAACGTGTTGGGTCAGTTGCTTATAAGCTAAACTTGCCTGAAGAACTCAATGCTATCCACAATGTTTTTCACATCTGTAATATGAAGAAGTGTTTCGCTGATGAATCACTGGTCCTACCACATACGGATGTACATATAGATGAGAGCTTGAAATTTGTGGAGAAACCATTGTCAATTGAGGATCGACAGGTAAAGAAGCTTCGAAGGAAGCATGTGCCTATTGTTAAGGTCAAATGGGATGCCCGTAGAGGTCCCGAATACACATGGGAGGTAGAATCCACGATGAAAGAAAAATACCCTCATCTGTTTCAGTAAATCTCGAGGTCGAGATTTCTTTTAAGGGGGTGAGGATGTAACACCTCGAAAATTTACGTCCAATAATGTATTGACACGTGTCATAAGCTTTGAATATGTGAAAAAGTACTTTAGAGGGACTAAAGTTGACAAACAGTGAAACTATGTGAATATAAGGGTCCAAAGTGTCAACAATGGATAAATAGGCTCTACAATAACCCTACATGGTGTTTATAATCTCAAACGATTAAATCATGGATCATACGAAGAAGAAAATGAAAGAAAGTGAGGAATTACAAACTACAGGGGCTAAATGTGTCAACATGTTGAAAGTATACCTCTGAGTGACCTTTTGGCAAACCCGAAGCTTTGTAATGGTAAAATATACTCACTAGAATATGTGATAAAAATTTCATCAAGTTTCGTTATCGTATGAGAAAGTTATGATCAAAACCGTGCACGAAGGGTTAAATGCGTTAACGTTGAAATTCGTGACTTTTCGGGTAAGCACAAAGTTAACCAAGGACCTAGCCAAGTTTGTAGATGTCCTAAGGCCCTTAAAAGTCAGGTTTGAAGGTCTAATGAGCAAGAAAAATAAGCAAAACAACGTAACAAAGGACAAGGACTGAAATGTAAAACATGAAAACTTGTTAGGCTGGTTACCAGCTTGTACGCGGCCCGCGAGAAGCCCTTCGCGGCCCGCCTACGACCTGCCAGCGACAAACAACGAATAGATGTCAGTTGCAGGCCTGATTTCGATGGTTAACAGCTGTTGTTCGATACCTGGGGCTCTCCAATGGATTTACATGCATAGAGGGGCACTTGGACACATCTGATAACACTTATAGACCCATGTGGCATCATCCTAGAAGATCAAAGATGTTATAAAAGGGACTTGAAGTGGCAACATTGAACACTTGCATTTACAAAAATTCACAAGACCACTTCTGGAGCTTCTCTGATCAACCTCAGGCTTTCTTGTGATCTCAAATCGTAATTAGGACTCTTGTAAGTATTCCTAACCCCTTCTAATTCGTTCTAGCTTAGTTAATTAACCATAAGTCAAACCGTCGTAAATTAAGTTTGACTTCGAGATTAAACGAATTTTGCTCAGTCATTTCTCGAATTGAAAGTACCTACAAGTAGGTATTTATGTGGGTAACAAACCCTTAAAAGGGTATTTTCAGATTCCCACACTAACTATGTTAATTGTCGAGTCAAAGCTTGCTTTAAAAAGTCAACAGAATGATTATTTGCAAAATTAAGCATAATTAGCAATGTAGGGTACATGCAACCTGTTTGATCATTAAAATAACTTGGTAACTAATGTAAGAACATGTCTCAACATGTTCAACTCGACAATTTTCAGTTTAAACCCGGATTGGAACCAAAAGTCGCATAATTTGACTTTTGCTTTGACTATCAGTTCTGATCCGACTATGCATGTTTAAGATGTGCCTTAGAGCTTATTTTGGACCAGGTTTCATATAAGTATAACTCTCTGAGATTATACAACTTGGTTCAATACTTATCCGATTCATATGCATGTTTCTGATTAATGCTTAAAAGTTGACTATTATGCCCTTTTGACTATAAAACGTGATTTTTTGAAAAGTGAAAGAGTAGAAACCTTAATTACTGATGTATAAACTTGCACCTAAAATTTGACATCAGTTTGAGGTCTAGATTAAGAGTTATGCTCAATAACGTAATTTGAAAGCTTTATGTTACTTAAACGGCGTAATTAGCATATAACCTATTTAAACCCACTTTTTGATATCAAACTTTTTACCCACTGATGTAATATAATATTTTGGGATTTTTGAAGATTTTTATTTAATTTTTGGCTGAGCATAACATAGGTCTCTAAGTTTAATTCGGTTAATACCGATTTTGCCCTTTTAAACCATAAAATGAGTTTTACAAATCCTTTTGACCCCAAACCTTTTTCTACTGATTTCATTTGTTAAATAAAATATTTTGAGCTTTCTGGAATTATAAAAATATCAGCTTTCTTTTAAAAACCTGGAAATGGCCCAAATCGCCTTTTTAAGCGTTTTAACGTATAGTATGTACTATAACCATATTAAACATATAAGGTTGATACCTACTGATGTTTTTAGTATATTTTGAGATAATAACAGTAAGTAAAAGTTTTTGAACTCAGGTTTCCAGTTTTGACCTTTTAAGCCCTTGTGAAATTACCAAAATACCCCTAGGGAACATAGTTTGGTTTTAAATGATAAATTTCACATATAGGTCATACCCTACTATTATAACATGTTAAATTAAGTGTATTTACTGTATAAATCAAACCTGTAACTCAGATTACAAATTAAACTCTTTTATAATCTTTTAAATGACCAAAATGCCCTTATGAGGCATAAGTTGAGTTTAAATTCAATTGGGGCATAATAGAAGACATCTTACTTATGTCACAACATATTTAAAGTATATTAACTCAGGAAACTTGCATACGGCTCTTTTGGTTACCCGTGACGCTCTTTTCGCGTTCGGTTCGGTTTATGTAACTAGTTTGCATAAATTGACCGAAACGGGTCAAACATTATCATTTTTGTCTCAAAATCCAGAATGTATTTAGTATACCCATATTATACAAGTATTCAAACTTGTTGGGTCTAAATCACATTCTATCCGGTCTTCGCTTAATCGTGCGTTTGAACCGTATCGTCCTTAAAATCTAGCCGGTCTAAGTTTAGGCTTAAATAAAGACCCGTTAGAAATCTAATAGGTTATTATAAACCTTTGTTCCAGAATAAGAAGAACCAGTAAAAGCTACATCCACTCGCTAATTGTGATTTATACTTACCAAGGTAAATACTTTTAACTTATTTTCCCTATACGGGCTTGGGTACGGTATATAAAATACCGCTTGGTCCAGCATTGAATTCTTTAATCGAATAGAGGTTAAATTTATTGATATGCTATGTTTTGAATGTGTTTTGTTTGCTTAAAGCCTTTGGGGGGTTAATGACCATGTCCCGGATATCCTTGGCATCATCTTACGAGATGGCCACGACCTGAGCACGGGGTGTAGGCGTACACCTTTCAGTGCATAACTCAAAATTGTGGTGTGTCTATTAATCTTTAACCCGGTCTACGGATCGGGCTACTGAACGCATAAGTAACATGTAAATCCCTTACAAGATTATATTACGTAATTATCCCAAGTTATAAAATGTTTTGTGCCACGTGCATTCAAATCAATTTTCAACCCTTTTCAAAATGAGTCAGTTAAATTGTATTTACCAGTGTAAACTGACGTATTTTTTCCAAAAGGTTAAGTGCAGGTACTACTCGTATTAGGCTGGCTGTCTTCTAAACGTCCACAATGAGTCTCGCAAGCTTGGATGTCATTTAAGCTGTTGAACAATATCTTCTTTTATTTTGATCCGCCTGTGGATCCGTTTCAACTATTCGTAATATTTAATATTACACTTTATTAAAGTTGAAATGAATCTATCTTTGCTTCTGCTGTGCATTTATATATATTGTGTTGTTTATCTATGATGATACCAACTACGTCACTATACTCCCCACCGGGTCCACCGGTGACACGTGGAAAATAGGGGTGTGACAAAAAGAGTGGTTCTTAATGGATATAACACATCCATCTAACACAGTAGAGACGGTTTTTAGGGTGCCATCTGCTAACTCCACCTCATAATTCAAACTTAAGGTTTTGACAGGTAATTTCAGCAATTCACAAAACTTATTATCAACGAAAGACTTAACAGCGCCTGAATCAAAAAGTACTCTTGCATAGACATCATTTACAAGGAAAGTACCTGTAATCACGTTGTCGTCTAGAACCGCTTCCCTTGCATCCATTCTAAAGACTCTAGCATTTGTCTTCTTGGTCTCTTCAGGCTTCTTGGCCTATTTAGGGTAGTTGGTTTTAATGTGCCCTTTCTCATTGCAACGGTAGCACGTTGCGTCTTTCAGCTGTTTGCAATCCAAGGTCTTGTGATCCTTGGACTTGCATCTCCCGCAAGCAAAAGTTCTTTGCGAGTTCGATTCGAGTCTGCACTTTCCAAAGTGCTGTTTCTTGCAAATCTTGCACTTGGGCTTCTCTCCGGACTGATGCCCATCTTTCCTTGACTCAGACCCCCTCTTGTTGTCACCGTTTCCATGGTGCTTCTTGTTAGACCTCCGTGAATTATCATCTTCACGTTTTCTCTTCTCAGCATCTTTGTTCCTCAGCGATCTTTGTCTGACCGCATCCAGAGTGAGGGACAAAGATATGTCAGCTACCGATCTGAAAGTAGCTGGCCGGGAGGCCTTCACGCCTGCCTTTATCTCGGGGGCTAAACCACCGATAAAACGAGCTATTCTTTTTGGTTCCGGGGTCACCAGATACGGAACCAACCGGGACATTGTGTTGATGCTCGTGAGGTAAGCTTGACAGTCAAGGTTTGTCATCACCAATGATAGAAAATCAGACTCTATCTTCTCCACCTCATGCTGAGGGCAGTAATTTTCCCTGATAAGGGCAACAAATTGTTCCCAAGACATGTTGTACAATGGGATCTTCCCAGTGGCTTGAATTAGTGATCTCCACCAGGCTAAAGCCTCGCCTTTAAAAGATTGCAACACATACTTGACCACATCCCTCTCAGCACATCCGCTGATATCCACAACTGTATCCATCTTATCCAGCCACGTCATACAGTCAATGGCTCCTTTTTCCCCAGTGAAATCCCGGGGTTTGCAGGAAACAAAATATTTATAAGAGCAACCCTTGTCACGGGGTCCTTGATTTAGTATTATTTGTTGAGATGGAGCACTGTGGTGGTTTGAGGAGAGTCAATCGTCATATTTCTTCAATTCTTCCTTCTTGGAAGGTGGCTTCGAATGCGGCGTAGAGAGGGTCCTACTTTGAGTCCCACTATACTCTTCGTACTGCCGCTCTAAGGCTTTTGTAATTGCGTCGTCCACCAACGCTTTTAATTCAGCACCCGTTAAATTAATTCGGGCGTTATCGTTATTCTCCACTGGATAGCTATTAATTTCGTCCGAGTTAGCCATTTTAATTGAACTGTTGCAGAAAACAAGGACAATAGTTTATTTGGGAGTTTATTATGGAATTGCCCCTTAGGGTAATTCATTAACCATGGTAACCAGAGACCATAATTGGTTAATTTATTAATCATATTTATTTAGGATTTCTATTATAATTTATCCTAATTATAAAACAATAACAGTTTTATTAGTAGCACAAAAGGCCTAGTCATATGGACATTTTAAATCATAAGCCATGATTTCAGAGAATTACGGCTTTAAGGTTTGAATCATAGTTCATTACCTTTTCTGACAGGGAGTCATAGCTACCACTGTCTTTAGTCTCAGAGGACATTAACTATAGCCCGTAGGCACTTCCCTTCTAAGGGATGTTTATAATATGATCATCTTATAGGATGATATAAGCCATGATTTCAGAGAATCAAGGCATGAAGGTTTGAACCTAGTTCATTACCTTTTTTCGGACAGGGAGTCATAGCTACCACTGTCTTTTGGCTCATGTAGAAATGAGCAAGGCCCGTAGGCATTATATTGCCAATGTATGGTCCAAATATGATCATCTTAATTGATGATCTAACCCATGATTAAGAGATCATTAAGTTGGGTTAGGAATCTTCTAAAGAATCCTTTTACAAAGATGACGTGTGTGATTTTAACGAATCACATCTGCCAGGAGTGTTAACATGTTTACAGATGTTAACAGGGATTCGAATCTTTTAAACAGGTCTTACCATCTTGGCCAGGTCTTCATAATGACATTCAGGCTAGGTTTCACTCTTAAGATTCTTATTCAATATTTATATAGGCATATTATTTTGAAAAGGAATGATTTTGATTTATTTATTCCATATAATATATTTATGCATATAATAGCAAAAATGAAATTTATAAATTAAACATTCCATTAATTATTAATAGGTTACACGTCGCCCTAAACGGGACTTTTTAGACAAACAAGTTACCCACGCAGGGGTTAATACAGCAAGACAGGCCCACGTAGGGGCTCAAATGATACAAGGAAATCACAACAACAGTGGAAGGATTCAATGGTCCTTCTTGCTCTTCCCTTTTATTAGGCTTGTCAATCCTTGGAAGAAAGTCTGTCGTTCCCTGCGTTCGCGGTGAAAGTCTCGCTCAACCTGGTCCAGTCTCTGAAGAATTTCCTCCCGTTCTGGGGGAGAAAACCATGGCGGCTGCGATTGCGTCCGTATAATAGGTCTATTAGGTATTTGGTACCCACGAGTTGGGTACCCTACTTCCCAAGGAGCGCCATAGGGTCCTTCCGGGTTAAAGGCGTTGTAATTGGCCGCTACCATGTAGGGGCCGGCTTCAGCGTAACCGTAGTTGGTGTGAGCTGGTTGTTCAAACGGGTTGTACGCCATAGAACCCGTGTATGCTGGAATCGGGTTATCAAAACCCATCGGTGGTGGTTGTTGTGCAACTGGGTGTGAAGGTCCACCCATTTGTGGGTCTTCCTGAAGTGGCGGATAATGGCTGCCACTTGACTAATGAGGAGAACTAAAATGAAAGTCTCCTGCTCGCGCAGACATACGCGCTCCGGTTCTCCTACGCCTCGGCGGTTGTGGAGGTGCCGGCTGAACAGGTGGCGGAGGAGGTGGTGGCGTGACTGCCACAAAACGTGGATCCTCCGAGGGATCTTGCTGCTGCTGTTGGTGAGGTGATGAATGGTGCGAGGGTGTGAAGTACCACTCGTGCTGAGTAAACCTCGCCTGAAAGCCGTCTGGACCACCGTAGGGTGATCCGTGAAAAGAAGATCCATCCGAGATCTCTATGGGATGGTTCGGTGTACCACTGGCAGGTTCGACGGGATCCGTGTCCTCGTCTATATCCTCTGCGTGATCGCCAGAGAAATGATCCTCTGGCCCCAATGGGTTAAAACCCACTGGTTCTTGTATGTAATTGGCCGGGTTAAACCGGCCCCTGAAGACAGGTGTGGGGTCCCCAAAAGAATTGTGCGATAAGGATCGCTGTAGAGGTATGTAGGAAGGTTGAGGGTTGTTGGTCTCATACTCCGGTTGTGGCCTGTAAGGGTTATGAACGGGAGGTGTTGAACTGTGCGAAACCGACCGTTTAGCCGGCTCGAAAAGGTTCCTCCGGTTCTGTCGAGGATCGTCACTCTCGGTGGTAGAAGGAGCTCGCATATGCGAAGGCCCGGCTTCATTATCGTTAGGGGCGGTGATTGGCCCCTTGCCTCGTCCTCTACGTCTAAAGAATCTTGGCGGCATTTTTTTTAATCCTGTCAATATAGCATGAGATAACAACAATAATATATAAAAGAGTAAACTTCCGTTTTGCTCCCTGTGGTTTGCTCACTTTAACGGTTTTGCCCCAAACCTTTCAAAATAGCCATTTTGCTCCCTGATCTTTGAAGGTCATCTTGATTTTGCTCCCCGCCCCAAACGCCATCCATTTCCTCTGTTCAGATCCATCACCGTGAGGAGGTGGCTTTAGAGACAATAATTTGTTCAGATTAAAAGGATTATTATATGCCAGTCACAAGTCACAACTTGCTACTCACCTTCACGGTAAATTTGTAACACAAGCAGAAGCATCGAGCTCATAAAATTGACAATTTAACCCAAAAAGATAATCAAAAGGTAATGTTCTCATACATAGCTTTACCATCGTTGGCCACCTTTACCACCGCGCCCTTTGGTTTCCGGCAATTCGAGGCTTTAACTCCGGTGGTTGTTTTAGGTGATTCCGGTTGATGTTAAGTAAGTCTCACCACATGTTGTTTAATGATATCCCAATATTGGTCGGCCATTTGTGTTGCTAGTGGTTGCCGGTCGGAGATGTATGGTCGGGGTCAGCTGTGGTGGTTGGTGGCCAGTTGGAACTAGTAGATCTAGGGTTTTTTTAGTTGCTCAAAAGACGATGAGGGTTTCAGACCCTATCGTTCGACGACAATTGGTTCTGGTCGGAAGGTGGTGGTTCACGGCAGGTTGTGCGGCCGGTGGTTGTCGGCTGGTGGTTCACGGCAAGTTGAGAGAGGGGTGATAAAGAGGTGGTGGTTGGTGGTGGAGCTGAGAGGGGTGAATATTTTTTCTTATATTTGTATTTGTATCAATAAATATAAATATATACATATATATTAATGGTTGGGAAAAGACATAAATGCCCCACAGGTGATTTGCACGTGACAAGAGTTAACAGCACAAATGGATGAGGTCAAGGGGCGGGGAGCAAAATCAAGATGGCCTTCAAAGATCAGGGAGCAAAATGGCTATTTTGAAAGGTTTGGGGCAAAACCGTTAAAGTGAGAAAACCACAGGGAGCAAAACGGAAGTTTACTCTATATAAAATAAAGGACAAAATAAAAACCAAACAAAGTAGAATTTGTCCTATGTTATTTGTCTAGACTCAAAAGTTTAGATATGTGCAATTGTGTAATTGAGATTAAACACAGAAGGCTAGTGTTTAATTCACTCAGTGTTGGCTCTGAAACCAACCTGTCACACCCCGATTTCCACGTGTCACCGGTGGGCCCGGTGGGGAGTATCGTGACGTGGTTGGCAACATAATAGTCAAACAACACAATATTTAATATGCACAGCGGAAGCAAATGAAAGATATAATTCAACCGAATATAATATTGTAATATCGTGTATCACAACAGTCGATTGTTTATCCACAGACGGATCGAAAATAAAATGGAAACAATAGTTCAACAAACTTTTAGGCATCTTAAGCTTGCGAGACTTCTATTGATGCTAAGGAGAAATCCCAGCCAATTACGCTTAGTACCTGCATTTAATCTTTTTGGGAAAATACATCAGTTTACACTGGTAAATACAATTAACTGACTCATTTTAAAAATGATTAAAATTGATTTGGATGCACGTGGCATAAACATTTTATAACTTGGGAGAATTATTTAAATATATAATCTTGTGAACGAATTACATGTTCCTTATGCGTTCAGTAGCCCGGATCGTGTCCGGGTTAAAGATCAATAGACACACCACATTATTCTTTTGTGCGCTGACGGGTGTACGCCTACACCCCGCGCTTAAGTCGTGGCCATTTCGTAAAATGATGCCAAGGATATCCGGGACATGGTCATTAACCCCCCAAAGGCTTTTAAGTAACAAGAATGTTTAAACGGGCCGATCAAATTATTCAATTAACCACCAAACGATGGAAGATTTGATGCCCGACCAAGCGGTATTTTATATACCGTAACCCAAGCCCGTATAGGGAAAATAAGTTAAAAGTATTTACCTGAGCAAAGTAATAATCACAATAAGAAAATGCAAGTAGCTTTTACTGGTTCTCCTAATCTGGAACGAAGGTTTATAATAACCTATTAGAATCCTAACGGGTCTTTAATTAAGCTTAAGCTTACACCGGTTAGTTTCAAAGATACGGTTTGTACGCACGATTAAGCGAAGACCGGATAGAATGTGATTTTGACCTGACATGTTCGGAGACTTGTCTTATATGGGTAATCTAAACACATTCTGGATTTTGAGGTAAAACCGATAAGGTTTGACCCGTTTCGGCTAATTTATGTAAACTAGTTACATAAGCCGAACCGAACGCGTAATAAGCGTAACGGGTATTCATGAGAGCCATATACAGGTTTCCTAAGTTAATATGCTTCAAATATGTTGCGACATCAGTAAGTTGTCTTTTATTATGCCCGAAACGAATTTAAACACAAACTATGCCCCGTAGGGGTAGTTTGATCGTTTAATAGGTTATAAAAGAGTTTAAGTATTAACCTGAGTTACATGTCTGCTATAATCAGCAAAAATACTTATTTTACTAAGTTATAACAGTAGGGTAAAGCATATATGTGAAATTTATCAATTACAACCAAACTATGCACCGTAGGGGCATTTTGGTAATTTCACATAAGTCGTAAAGCTCAAAACTGAAGTCTGAGTTAAACAACTTTTGCTTACTGTTAAAATATTATAATTTACCCCAAATATCAGTAGGTATCAACCTTTGTATGTTTAAAATAGTTCTAGTACCTACTATGCGTTAAAAACGCTTAATTAGACGATTAGAAGCCGTTACCGGGTTCTATATAGAAATCTAATATTTTTATTATTCCAGAAGGCTTAAAATAATTTATTTATCATTTAAGACCAGTAGCAAATGGTTTGGAGTCAATTAGATATGTAAAACTCATTTTATAGCCCGTTAGGGCAAAACCGACAATTACCGGATTAAGCCTACGACTATAAGTTATGCTCAGCCTAAAATTAATTAAAAATCTTCAAAAATCCCAAAATAATATATTACATCAGTGGGTAATAATTTTGATATCAAAAAGTGAGTTTAAATAGGCTATACGCTAATTACGCCGTTTAATCGCTAAAGAAGCTTTTAATTACGCTAATGAGCATAACTCTCAAACTACACCTCAAACTGATGTCAAATTTTAGGTGCAAGTTTATATATCAGTAATTAAGGTTTCTACTCTTTTACATTTGCAAAAATCATGTTTTAATGTGAAAAGGGCATAATGGTCAACATATGAGCAATTAACGGAATCATGCGTATTAATTGGTTAACTAATGAACCATGGTGTATAATCTCAGAGGGTTATACTAGCATGTAACCTGGTCCAAATGAAGCTCTAAGGTATTTCTAAATCATGCCTAAACGGGTCAGAACTGATAGTCAAAGCAAAAGTCAAACTATGCGACTTTCGGTTCCGAACCGGGTCTAAACAGGAAATTGGTTGAACATGTTTAGACACGTTCTTACACTAATTACCAAGTTATAATAATGATCAACCAGGTTGTATGTGTTTTACATTGCTAATCATGCATAAATTAGAAACTAAGTATCCTGTTGACTTTTTATTAACAAGTTTGACCCGACATTTGACCTAGTTAGAGTGGGAATCAGGGGAACCCTTTTAAGGGTTTATTACCCACATAATTACCAACTTATAACTACTTTTGATTCGACTAATCACTAGACCATTGGTGATTAATCTTAAAGTCAACCGTTAATTACGACGATTTGACTTTTAAGCTATAACTAAGCAAAAACTTAACTAAGGAAGGATTAGCAAACTTCCTGAAGTCCTAAGCTTGATTAGTGATCACTTGAGAGAAGTCTTGAGCTCCAGAAATGATCAGAAGGCTGAAGGAAGGTGTGAAGAACTTGGTTGCAACAAGGGCCTTTATATAGTGATCAAGAACACATGGATCATTGACACACAATGCTACAACTGATGTTTGATCACTAACAAGTGTCCCTAAATGTCTAGGAGTCACTTAGGGGTCGCCCATTATGTGGAAAATCGGATAAAAGTCGAGTAGAAAGCACTTAGCAGGCAAAAACCCAACTTTTGCGGAACTGGTAGTCCCTCGCGGCACGCGTAGACCCCCCCTGGGGCTTCGCGTGGCGCGAGGCCTTGTCTGATCAAATCAGATTTTTTGATTTATTGCGTTTTGATCCTTGGCTCTTCAAACTTTGTTTAGACTTCATTTTCTTGCATTTTGAGCCCTCCAAATTGATGTTTAGGGGCTTCAAGACATATACCCATTTTGTTAAGTCCCCGGTTAACTTTATTGTTACCCGAAAATTCCTATCTTTCAACGTTGACGCTTTAACCCCTCGCATACGAATTTGATCATAACTTTCTCATACGATAACGAAACTTTATGAAATTTATATCGTGTATTCTAGTGAGCATAATTAACCGTTACAAAGCTTTGGGTTTGTCAAAAGATCACTCAGAGGTATAACTTAAACATGTTGACACATTTAACCCCTGTAGTTTGTGATCTCTCACTTTCTTTCATATTTAGCTTCGTATGATCCATGATTTATTCGTTTGAAGGTATGAGCATCATGTATGGTTAATGTACAATGTATTTATTCACTGTTTACATTTAGAACTTGTATATTCTCATACTTTCCATGCTTGTCAACTTTAGTCCTTTCAGAACATTCTTTCACACGTTCAAACTTATGACACGTGTCAACACATTATAGGACGTGAATTTTCGAGGTGTTACAACCAGGGTCACTGACCTCATTCGAGGACTTGCAGGAAAAGTTCCTCGCACATTTTTGCCAGCAACGACGTCATGAACGTGATTCCATGGACGTCATGAACATCTGGCGCAGAGACAACGAATCGATTGAGGCGTTCGTTGTTCGTTACAATAAAGAATGCCTGGAGATAGGCGACGTCGCAGACCAAATGGCATGCAACCATTTCATTGTGGCCGTTAAAGACGAACAAATGGTCATGACTATCTCCGGCAAGGACGGCTTGCCCAAGAAATGGGAAGATGGCATGACTGCGGTCAAGACATACGCCCAGACGTAGCGGTCCCTCAAACCACACGTATCAAAGGCACAGCCCCAAACGGAAGGCCAGTCCTCCCACCAAGAACACAAGCGCAATAACAAGCGCAACCGGGACACATGGAATCGCGGCAGCGATCCCAAACCATATGTCCCGCGGAACAACCAGCCCGACCCAAGGGCTACAATCAACGCCCAACGTGAAAACCGGGCGTCAAAGAAAGACTCTCGGGACCGTAGCTGGACCGAGATCAACCAGTCGCCAAGCGACGTCCTCCTTACGGACGCGCAATTCCTGCGACCGGCCCAACCAATGAAGTCCAAAAAGAACCAGGATCTCGCACTCTACTGCGAGTATCACAAGGACAATGGCCACACAACAAACAACTGCATCAGTCTTCGACTGGAGATTGAGAGAGCCCTAAAAGAGGGGAAGCTGCAACATTTGTTGCCAGCCGCGCAAAAGCAAACTAAGCGCATCACCCCCCACAACGAGGGCACCTCCACGGGTAAGAGGACCACGTACGTGGCCTTAACTCACATGATCCATGGAAGAAAAGGAAGACCGCGCAAGGCGGCAAGAAGACCGGACAATGACTGGAAAGACCAGCAAGTCGTCTTTCCAAAAGTCCGAGGCGGACCGCGCGATAGGTGCGCCGTGGTTATCACAGGCCACCTGGCTCACTACTGCACCGAGCGATTATTCATCGACCCGGGCAGTACATCTGATATTATATACGAGCAGTGATTCAACCAATTCGATCAAGATTACAAGGATCGGTTGCAGCCGGTGGACTACCCGTTGGCCGGGTTTGCGGGGGAAACCGTTTTCCCCCTCGGCCAGATTACTTTTCTTGTGCGCCTCACCAACGGAAGGCACACAAGAACGGAGGAGGTAAACTTCATGGTCTTACCTCACACCTCCAAGTACGACGTACTTCTCGGGAGGGAGTCCCAGGGCGACTTCAACATGATCACATCTGTCCCCCATTCTGCCATCGGGTTTCCAACCGAAACGGGGATCGCGATAATTTACGCCCGAAGAGAAGTTATGTCTACGGACGAGCTGCGTCCAACCAAGGTAGCAAGGCATACCCCCAACACGCAACCAGAAAAATGGGTTCTTAACGCAAGACACCCAGAGCAAACGGTCACGTTGGGCCATGCCTTGTCCCCCACCATCAGAGCGCGCCTGAAGCAACTCCTATTCAGGAACCAAGATATTTTTGCGTGGACACCCGCATACATGACAGGGGTGCCACGCGAAATCGCGCAACATTTCTTGAATACCATGCCAGGTATCAAGCCGGTGATCCAAGGCCAACGCCACCTTGGATCAGCAAAGAACGCGGCGATGGAAGAGCAGGTACAAGAACTGCTCTCCGTAGGCATCCTGCGGGAAGTCAAATACCAGACTTGGTTATCCAACCCAGTCATGGTAGAAAAACCAAGCGGGGGCTGGCGCATGTGTGTCGATTACAAAGACCTCAACAAGGCCTGCCCCAAGGATTGTTACGCACTTCCGGAGATCGACGAGAAGGTTGATAACCTTGCACCATTTCGATGGAAGTGCTTCCTCGATTGTTACAAAGGCTACCACCAGGTGCAGATGGCAATCGAGGACGAAGATAAAACGGCATTCCGTACTCCTACCGGGAACTACTGCTACACAAAAATGCCGTTCGGGTTGCGCAACGCGGGCGCAACCTATCAGAAGTTGATGAACGACACTTTTCGCGGCCAAATTAGCAAAAGTGTCGAGATCTATATGGACGATCTAGTCGTCATGAGCCTGGAAGAAGACACCATACTCAACGATATTGAAAGAACATTCCAAACTCTGCGAAGCGTTAACATGAAGCTCAAGCCATGGAAATGCTCGTTTGGAATGGAAGAAGGCAAGTTCATTGGATTCATCATAACCAAATATGGATTCAAGGTCAACCCGGAAAAAGTACAGGCGATCGAACGCATGCCATCGCCTTCTACGATGAAAGAAATGCAACGACTAGCCGGCAGGCTAGCCGCACTGAACAGATTCTTAGCCAACCATGCAGCTAAGTCTTATCCTTTCATCAAGACCCTGCAGAGCTGTTTAAAAAAGGAACAATTCCAATGGACCGCAGAAGCCGAAAAAGCTTTCCGGGAGATGAAAGAGTGTTTGATTCAACTCCCAACTTTAACCGCACCTCGCAAGGATGAACCACTTATCTTGTACCTATCTACCGCGGACAACGCAGTAGGCGCGGTACTCATAGTGGAGCGGGAAGGAGTTCAAAGACCCATCTACTACATCAGCAAAATGCTCAACGACCCAGAGACGAGGTACTCCATCATGGAAAAGTTGGTGTTAGCACTAGTGCACGCATCAAGACGGTTGCGACGTTACTTTGCAAACCACGCCATTACACTGTTAACCACCTACAGGATCGGCCCGATCCTATCAAAACCCGACATCTCTGGTAGATTAGCAAAATGGGCAATTGAGCTGGGCGCACTTACACTGACCTACAAGCCGCGCCCCGCAATCAAAGGCCAGGTCTTGGCTGATTTCGTCGCCGAAGTACCAGCAGATCGCTTTCAGGAATGCGAACAAGAACAAAACCCTACACCACCACCATCCTCCTCAGAAACATGGGCACTATTTACCGATGGTGCATCCAACGAGGATGGTGCTGGTGCGGGTTTGCGACTCGTCAGCCCCGATGGCCAAGAGCTTACCTACGCAATCCGCCTCGATTTCAAAAGCACGAATAATGAGGCAGAGTACGAGGCTCTACTGGCAGGACTGCGTCTAGCAGCCAAACTCGACGTCCAACATCTGGAAGCACACGTCGACTCACTATTGGTTGCAGGGCAGATACGCGGCGACTATGCCCAAAAGGGGATATCATGATCCTCTACCTCGAACAAGCCTTGCAACTAACATCAAAGTTCACTTCCTTCAATATCCGCCATATCAACAGAAGTGACAACAAACCCGCGGATGCATTGTCAAAACTTGCATCCACCAGCTTCCAACACCTGGCAAAGGAGGTACGCATCGAAGTTCTGAAAAATCCCTCAGTCCCCCTACGCCAAGTCAATGTCATCCAATACGGAACAACATCCTGGATGACACCAATTATTGCATACTTGCAATCAGGTGTTACTCTCGAAAGCAAAGCAGAGGCACGTAAGTTGCAACACAAAGCGTGTCATTATCAGATGGGAGACGGTATCTTATACCGTAAATCATACCTGGGGCCACTCTTGCGATGCGTCGACCCCCAAGATGCCACATACCTTATCAGAGAAATACACGAAGGAATATGTGGCATACACGCGGGCCCACGCATGGTGGTGGCCAAATCATGAATGCCGGGTACTACTGGCCCGGTGTCACACCCCGATTTACACGTGTCACCGGTGGGCCCGGTGGGGGAGTGTCGTGACGTGGTTGGCAACATAATAGTCAAACAACACAATAATCAATATGCACAGCGGAAGCAAATTTAAAAATATGATACAACCAAATTTAATATTGTAATATCAAATGTCACAATATTCGGAAGTTTATCCACAGATGGATCGAAAATAAAATAGTATTAATAGTTCAACAGACTTCAGGCATCTTAAGCTTGCGAGACTTCTAGTGATGCTAAGGAGAAATCCCAGCCAATTACGCTTAGTACCTGCATTTAATCTTTTTGGGAAAATACGTCAGTTTACACTGGTAAATACAATCAACTGACTCATTTTGGAAAATGATTGAAAATTGGTTTGGATGCACGTGGCATAAACATTTTTATTTAACTTGGGAGAATTATTTAATATTATAATCTTGTGAACGAATTACATGTTCCTTGTGCGTTCAGTAGCCCGGATCTTGTCCGGATTAAAGATCAATAGACACACCACAATATACTTTTGTGCACTGACGGGTGTACGCCTACACCCCGCGCTTAAGTCGTGGCCATTTCGTAAAATGATGCCAAGGATATCCGGGACATGGTCATTAACCCCCCAAAGGATTTAAGTAACAAGACTGTTTAAACGAGCCGATCAAATTTATTCAATTACCCACTCAACGGTGGAGGATTTGATGCCCGATCAAGCGGTATTCTATATACCGTAACCCAAGCCCGTATAGGGAAAATAAGTTAAAAGTATTTACCTGAGCAATGTATAAATCACAATAAGCAAATTTCAAGTAGCTTTTACTGGTTCTCCTAATCTGGAACGAAGGTTTATAATAACCTATTAGAATTCTAACGGGTCTTTAATTAAGCTTAAGCTTAGACCGGTTAGTTTCAAAGATACGGTTCGTACGCACGATTAAGCGAAGACCGGATAGAATGTGATTTAGACCCGACAAGTTCAGAGACTTGTTTAATATTGTTCCTTCATGCACATTCTGGATTTTGAGATAAAACCGATAAGGTTTGACCCGTTTCGGCTAATTTATGTAAACTTGTTACATAAACCGAACCGTACGCGTAATAAGCGTAACGGGTATCCGTAAGAGCCATATACAGGTTTCCTAAGTTAATATGCTTCAATATGTTGTGATATCAGTAATATATCATTTATTATGCCCGAAGTGAATTTAAACACAAACTATGCCCCGTAGGGGTAGTTTGGTCATTTAAAAGGTTGTAAAAGAGTTTAAGTAGTATCCTGAGTTACAGGTCTGATGTAATCATCAAAAATACTTAGTTTACTGATTTATAACGGTAAGGTATTGTAGGTATGTGAAATTTATCAATTATAACCAAACTATGCCCCGTAGGGGTATTTTGGTAATTTCACATAAGCCGAACAGCTCAAAACCGAAGTCTGAGTTTATCAACCTTTGCTTACTGTTAAAATATTATAATTTTCCTCAAATATCAGTAGGTATCAACCCTTGTATGTTTAATATAGTTATAGCACATACTATGCGTTAAAAACGCTTAAAAGGCGACTAAAGGCCATTTCCAGGTTCGATACTTAAATCTGATATTTTTATATTTCCAGAAGGCTTAAAATAATTTATTTATCATATGTGATCAGTAGCAAAAGGTTTGGAGTCGTTTAGATATGTAAAACTAATTTTATGGCCCGTAAGGGCAAAACTGACAATTACCAGATTAAGCCTACGACTATGAGTTATGCTCAGCCTAAAATTAATTAAAAATCTTTAAAAATCCCAAAATAATATATTACATCAGTGGGTAAAGAGATTGATATCAAAAAGTATGTTTAAGTAGGCTATACGCTAAATACGCCGTTTAATTAACATAAAGCTTTAATTTTACGCTAACGTGCATAACTCTTAACCTACACCTCAAACTGATGTCAAATTTTGTATACAATTTTATATATCAGTAATTAAAGTTTCTACTCTTTTACATTTCCAAAAATCACGTTTTAAGGTAATAAGGGCATAATGGTCAACATACGAGCAATTAACGGAATCATGCGAATTAATCGGTTAACTAATGAACCATGGTGTATAATCACAGAGGGTTATACTAGCATGTAACCTGGTCCAAATGAAGCTCTAAGGCATTTCTAAATCATGCCTAAACGGGTCAGAACTGAAAGTTAAAGTATAAGTCAAACTATGCGACTTTCGGTTCCGAACCGGGTCTAAACAGGAAATTGTCGGGTTGAACATGTTTAGACATGTTCTTACACTTATTACCAAGTTATAACAATGATCAAACAGGTTGTATATGATCTACATTGCTAATTATGCATAAATTGTAATTTAAACATTCTGTTGACTTTTTCTTAGCAAGTTTGACCCGACTTTTGACCTGGTTAGAGTGGTAATCAGGGGGAACCCTTTTAAGGTTTTATTACCCACATAATTACCAACTTATAACTACTTTTAATTCGAGATTTGACTGAGCCATTATTAATTAATCTTGAAGTCAAACCGTAATTACGATGGTTTGACTTTTAGCTAAATAACTAAGCTAAACATTATTAAAGAAGGATTAGCAAACTTACAAGAGTCCTAAGCTTGATTAGTGATCACTTGAGAGTGTCTTGGAGCTCCAGAAACGATCAGATTGCTTGAAGGAAGGTGTGAAGAATGAGTTGCAAGTTCATGGCCTTTTATAGTGTTTAATCCACCATAAGAAGTTGACACTTGGGTCTACAACTCTCCACAACTGATCAACACATGTTCCTAGTGCTTAGGGGGTGCCTAGGGGTCGTCCAAGATGAGGAAAATCGGTTAAAAGTCGAACACAAGGGCCATGGCAGACCAAGAAGCAAAGAATTCGGACCAGATAGGCCCTGGCGTGACGCGACGGACCCCCCCTTGGGCCTCGCGTCGCGCGACCCCCCTTCTGCACAAAATCCAAATTTTTGATTTTTGCGATTTGATCCTTGCCCCTTCAAGCTTCGATTAGGCACTTGTTTCTTGCATTGTGAACCCTCATAATTGATCTATAAGGGCTTTAAAACATATACCTACTTTGTTAAGTCCCCGGTTAACTTTATTGTTACCCGAAAAGTCCTAACTTCCAATGTTTACGCTTTAACCCTTCGCACACGAATTTGATCATAACTTTTCTCATACGATAACGAAACTTTACGAAATTTAAATCGTGTATTCTAGTGAGCATAATTAACCGTTACAAAGCTTCGGGTTTGTCAAAAGGTCACTCAGAGGTATAACTTAAACATGTTGACACATTTAGCCCCTGTAGTTTGTAATCTCTCACTTTTAGCTCCGTATGATCCATGATTTATTCGTTTGAAGGTATGAGCATCTTGTAGGGTTAATATACAATATATTTATTCACTGTTGACATTTAGAATACGTATATTCACATACTTTCCATGATTGTCAACTTTAGTCCTTCTATAATATCCTTTCACACGTTTAAACGTTTGACACGTGTCTACACATTATAGGACGTGAATTTTCGAGGTGTTACATCCTCACCCCTTAAAATAAATCTCGACCAGAGATTTACTGAAATAAATAAGGGTACTTTTCTTTCATCGTGGATTCCACCTCCCACGTGTATTCGGGACCTCTACGGGCATCCCATTTGACCTTTACAATAGGTACATGCTTCCTTCGAAGCTTCTTTACCTGTCGATCTTCAATCGACAAAGGTTTTTCCACAAATTTTAAGCTCTCATCTATATGCACATCTGTATGCGGTATAACCAGTGATTCATCAGCGAAGCACTTCTTCAGATTGCAGATGTGGAACACATTGTGAATTCCACTGAGCTCTTCCGGTAAGTTTAACTTATAGGCAACTGACCCGACATGTTCGATAACCTCGAAATGTCCTATATATCTCGGGCTTAGCTTGCCTTTCTTACCAAATCGCATCACCCCCTTCCAGGGTGATACTTTAAGTAGGACTTTGTCACCTACTTCGAAGTTAAAAGCTTTACGCTTTGGATCAGCGTAGCTCTTCTGCCTATCTCGGGCAGCTTTGAGACGGTCACGAATCTGGACAATCTTGTCCGTCGTTTCAAAGACTATCTCTGGTCCTGATAATTGGACATCTCCAACTTCCGCCCAACAAACGGGCGATCTACACTTTCTACCGTATAAGGCCTCGAAAGGCGCAGCCTTTATGCTGGTGTGGTAGCTATTGTTGTAGGAGAACTCAATTAATGGTAGGTGTTTATCCCAACTACCACCCAAATCGATCACACATGCACGTAGCATGTCTTCCAACGTTTGAATAGTACGCTCACTCTGACCGTCTGTCTGAGGATGATAAGCCGTACTAAAATTCAAACGTGTGCCCAAATATTGTTGGAAACTCTTCCAAAAATGTGACGTGTATCTAGTATCTTGGTCAGAGATAATAGACACAGGTATGCCATGTAAGGCTACAATCTTATCAATGTATAACTGGGCTAACATGTCGGAGCTATAAGTCTCCTTGATGGGTAAGAAATGTGCTGACTTAGTCAGTCTGTCAACTATAACCCATATTGTATCATTTCCTTTCCTGGTCTTAGGTAACTTTGTGATAAAATCCATAGTTACCATTTCCCACTTCCACGTAGGAAGTTCAGGCTGTTGTAGCAAAGCTGACGGCTTTTGATGCTCGGCTTTGACTTGCGCACATGTCAAGCATTTAGCTACATAGGTGGCTACAGACTTTTTCAAGCCTATCCACCAATAATTTGCCTTCAGATCCTGGTACATCTTATCAGCTCCAGGATGAACGGAATATTTGGAACTATGGGCTTCCTAGAGGATGACATCTCGAAGTCCTCCATATATTGGAACCCATATTCATCCATTTAATCTTAGAATTCCGTCCTTGCTAAGAGTTAACTGCTCCTCAGTTACTCCTAGCTTTTCATTAGGATAGTTAGCTTCCAACACAACTTCTTTCTGTGCAGCTAACAATCTTTCAATCAAATTATTCTTTATCTCCATGCTCTTGGCATTGATTCGGATGGGTTTCACCCTCTCCTTTCGAATCAAGGCATCGGCGACTACATTCGCCTTGTCGGGATGGTACTTGATTTCACAATCATAATCATTTAAAGTTTCCATCCAACGGCGTTGCCTCATGTTTAATTCTTTCTGATTAAACAGATGTTGCAGGCTCTTGTGATCAGAATAGATCACACACTTGATCCCGTATAGATAATGCCTCCACAGTTTTAGTGCGAATACCACGGCACCCAACTCCAAGTCGTGGGTGGTGTAATTCTTTTCATGCACCTTCAACTGTCTTGAAGCATAGGCAATAACCTTGCCTTTCTGCATAAGCACGCATCCCATGCCAGTGTGCGATGCATCGCAGTAAACTACAAAATCTTCTATTCCATCTGGCAATGTCAGTACTGGGGCGTTGCTCAACTTTTGCTTCAGAATATCGAAGGATTCTTGCTGCTTAGGGCCCCAAACGAACTTTACTTTCTTCTTAGTCAAGGAAGTTAAGGGTTCAGCAATCCTTGAAAAGTTTTCGATGAAATGCCTGTAATATCCTGCTAATCCCAGGAACCTACGAATCTCAGTAGGCGTCTTTGGCTCTTGCCAGTTCATAACTGCTTCAACCTTAGCGGGATCCACTTGGATACCACGCTCACTAACCACATGTCCAAGGAATTGGACTTCTCGAAGCCAAAACTCACACTTAGAGAATTTGGCATAGAGTTTCTCCTGATGTAGAAGTTTGAGAATACACCGAAGGTGTTTCTCGTGGTCAGCTTGATTCTTAGAATAAATGAGAATGTCGTCGATGAAAACGATGACGAATTTATCTAGGTATGGCTTGCAAACGCGATTCATGAGATCCATGAACGCGGCCGGTGCATTAGTGAGCCCAAAAGGCATCACTAGGAACTCGTAATGACCATAACGAGTCCTAAATGCAGTTTTGTGTACGTCTTCATCTCTAACCTTCAGTTGATGGTAGCCTGACCTCAAATAAATCTTCGAGAAATAACTTGCTCCTTGCAATTGATAGAATAAATCGTCGATTCTGGGCAGAGGATACCTATTCTTGATCGTGACCTTATTAAGTTCACGATAATCGATGCACAGACGCATCGATCCATCCTTCTTCTTCACAAATAGGACTAGCGCTCCCCATGGAGACGAACTAGGTTTGATGAAACCTTTGGCTAGCAGTTCATCCAGTTGCGTCCTTAATTCCTTCATTTCCGTGGGCGCCAATCTGTAAGGTGCTCTAGCAACTGGTGCTGCTCCGGGGATGATATCAATCCTGAATTCCACTTGCCTATCTGGTGGCAAACCAGGTAGTTCTTCTGGAAAAACTTCTGGGTATTCAGAAATGACAGGGATGTCTTCTATCTTTGGTTTAGGCTCATCAATAATCACCTGTGCCATGTAAATGACACAACCCTTCTTTAAACACTTGGAAGCCTTGAGCATAGTCACTTGCTCAGGCAATCCATACTGGGTATCTCCCCGAATGGTAAGTGATTCACCAGACGGAGTCTTAATCACCACTTGCTTTCTGTTGTAGACAATTTGAGCCTGGTTATGAGATAACCAGTCCATGCCCAAGACTATGTCAAAACCGGCTAATTTAAATGGAAGTAGAGACACAGGAAAAAAATGGTTCTTAATGGATATAACACATCCATCTAACACAGTTGAGACGGTTTCTAGGGTGCCATCCGCTAACTCCACCTCATAATTCACATTTAAGGTTTTGGCAGGTAATTTCAGCAATTTGCAAAATTTATGATCTACAAACGACTTATCAGCTCCTGAATCAAATAGTACTCTTGCAAAGACATCATTTACAAGGAAAGTACCTGTAATAACGTTGTCGTCTAGAATCGCTTCCTTTGCGTCCATTCTGAAGACTCTAGCATTAGTCTTCTTGGCCTCTTCAGGCTTCTTGGTGTACTTAGGGCAGTTGGTTTTAATGTGCCCCTTTTCATTGCAACGGTAGCATGTTGCGCCTTTCATCTTCTTGCAATCCAGGGTTTTGTGATCCGTGGACTTGCATATTCCACATGCATAGGTTTTCGACTGAGTCTGTGAGTTCGACTCATGTCTGCACTTTCCATAGTGCTGTTTTTTGCAAATTTTGCATTTGGGCTTCTCACCAGAATGATGCCCATCATTCCTTGACTCCGATCCTTTCTTGTTGTCACCGTTCCCGCGGTGTTTCTTGTTCGATCGCCGTGAACCATCATCTTCCCGTTTTCTCTTCTCAGCCTCCTTATTCCTCAGCGATCTCTGCCTGACCGTATCCAAAGTGAGGGACAAGGATATGTCAGCTACAGATCTAAAAGTAGCTGGCCGAGAAGCCTTCACGCTTGCCTTGATTTCCGGGGCTAAACCACCGATAAAACGAGGTATTCTTTTTGGTTCCGGGGTCACCAGATAAGGAACCAACCGGGACATTGTGTTGAAGCTCGTTAGGTAAGCTTGACAGTCAAGGTTTGTCATCACCAATGATAGAAAATCATACTCTATCTTTTCCACCTCATGTTGAGGGCAGTAATTTTCCCTGATAAGGGCAACAAATTGATCCCAATACATATTGTACAATGGGATTTTCCCAGTGGCTTGAATCAGAGATCTCTACCATGCTAAAGCTTCACCCTTAAAGGACTGCGACACAAACTTAACCACATCCCTCTCAGCGCATCCGCTGATATCCACAACCGTGTCCATCTCGTCTAACCATGTCATGCAGTCGACTGCTCCCATTTCCCCAGTAAAATCCCTGGGCTTACAAGACACGAAGTACTTATAGGAGCAACCCTTGTTACGGGGTTCTTGATTCAGCACTATCTGCTGAGATGGGACACTTTGATGGTTGGTGGACTGACGATTATCACCATCTTTCTTGGGTCCATCATTTTTGGGAGGTGGCTTGCTGTGAGCCTCAGAGTGTGTTTTGGGCTTTGAGTGCGGCGTAGATAGGGTCCTACTCCGAGTCCCACTATAATCTTCGTACTGCCGTTCCAAGGCCCTTGTAACTGCGCCATCAACTAGCGCTTTCAATTCAGCACCCGTCAAAGTAATTCGGGCGTTATCATTCTCCTCCACAGGATGGCTATTAATTTCGTCAGAATTAGCCATTTTAATTGAACTGTTACAGAAAACAAGGACAATAGTTTACTTGGGAGTTTATTATGGAATTGCCCCTTAGGGTAATTCATTAACCATGGTAACAGAGACCATATTTGGTTAATTTATTAATCAAATTTATTTAGGATTTCTATTATAATTTATCCTAATTATAAAACAATAATAGTTTTATTTGTGGCACAAAAGGCCTAGTCACATGGACATTTTTATTTAATCTATGATTTCAGAGAATCAAAACATTAAGGTATACTGGCACAATAGGCCTAGTCACAAGGACATTAACTATAGCCCGTAGGCACTTCCCTTCTAAGGGATGTTTATTATATGATCATCTTATAGGATGATATTAGCCACGATTTCAGAGAATCCAGGCATGAAGGTTTGACCCTAGTTCATTACCTTTATCTGACAGGGAGTCATCGCTACCACTGTCTTTTGGCTCATATGGAAATGAGCAAGGCCCGTAGGCACTATATTACCACGTATGGTCAAATGTGATCATCTTAATTGATGATTTAACCCTTGATTCAGAGATTATTTAATTGGGTTTGGAATCTTTAAAAAGATTCTTATATATTTGACGTGTGTGATTTTAATTAATCACATCTGCCAGGAGTGTTAACATGTTTTCAGATGTTAACAGGGATACGAATCTTTTAAACAGGTCTTACCATCTTGGCCCGGCCTTATAATGA
Organism: Helianthus tuberosus; assembly: GCA_030545235.1. Classification (NCBI taxonomy): domain Eukaryota; kingdom Viridiplantae; phylum Streptophyta; class Magnoliopsida; order Asterales; family Asteraceae; genus Helianthus; species Helianthus tuberosus. Next base: position 3,093,678 of record CM060397.1, on the reverse strand, counting down.
CCCGAAGGCTAGGTTTCACACTTTAAGATTCTTATTTAAAAATTTACATAGGCAGATATTTATTTAAAAGGAATGATTTTATTTTATTTATTTCATATAGAATTTTATCTATGCACATAATGGCAAACATGAAATTTACAAAACAAAAATTCCATTAATTTATTAAAATATTACACGCTGCCCTAAACGGGTCTTTTCAACAAACAAACTTACCCACGCAGGGGTTTAACAAGTACTTACCCACGTAGGGGCTTAATAACACAAATACCCACGCATGGGCTTGATAACATACATACCCACGCAGGGGCTTAAACAAATAACATAATAGTCCATGCAGGGACTTACACAAATAACATACCCACGTAGGGGTTTACAGAAAGATAGACCCACACAGGGGTCAAAACAAACAAGCATACCCTCGCAGGGGCTTATATAGCAAGACTAGCCCACGCAGGGGCTTAACAACAATTTGAAGGATTTAGCGGTCCTTCTTGCTCTTCCCTTTGATCAAGCTTGTCAATCCTTGGAAGAAGCTCTGTCTCTCCTGGCGGTCGCGGCGAAAGTCCCGCTCAACCTGATCCAGTCTATGAAGAATTTACTCCCGCTCTGGGGGAGAAAATCGTGGCGGCTGCGATTGCGTCCCTATAATCGGTCTGGCAGGTATCTGGTACGCATGAGTTGGGTACCCTACTTCCCAAGGAGCGCCATAGGGTCCTTCTGGGTTAAAGGCGTTGTAATTTGCCGCTACCATGTAGGGGTCAGCCTCTGCGTAACCATAATTATGGTGAGTCGGTGGTTCAAACGGGTTATATGCCATGGAACCCGTGTATGCTGGAATTGGGTTATCAAAACCCATCGGAGGTGGCCGTGGTACAGCTGGGTTAGAAGGTCCACCAATTTGTGGGTCCTCCTGATGTGGCGGATAGTGGCTGCCACTGGATTGACGAGGAGAGCTGAAATGAAAGTCTCCTGCTCGCGCAGACATACGCGCTCCGGATCTCCTACGCCTTGGCGGTTGTGGAGGTGCCGGTTGAACTGGTGGCGGTGGAGGTGGTGGCGTGACTGCCACAAATCTCGAATCCACAGAGGGATCCTGTTGCTGCTGTTGCTGCTGCTGAGGTGGTGAATGGCGAGGAGGTGCATAGTACCATTCATGCCTGGTAAACATAGCTTGAAAGCTATCTGGACTAACATAGGGTGATCCGTGGAAAGAGGATCCGTCAGAGATCTCTATCGGGTGGTTTGGTGTACCACTGGCAGGCTCGACGGGGTCCGTATCCTCGTCCATATCGTCTGCATGATCGCCAGAGAAGTGATCATCTGGCCCCAGTAGGTTAAAACCCACGGGTTCTTGGATGTAATTGGCCGGGTTAAACTGGCCCCTGAAAACAGGTGTGGGGTCACCAAAAGAATGATGCGATAAGGATCGCTGTAACGGTATGTATGAGGGTTGTTGGGCTCGTACTCCGGTTGTGGACCATAAGGGTTAGGAGGTGTTGAACTGTGTGAGACCGACCGCCTAGCCGGCTCAAAGAGGTTTCTCCGGTTCTGCCGGGGATCGTCACTCTCCGTGGTAGATGGAGCTAGCACATTCGAAGGTCCAGCTTCATTATCATTGGGGGCGGTGATTGGCCCCTTGCCTCTTCCTCTTCTCCTGAAGAATCTTGGCGGAATTTTGTTAATCCTGTCAATATGGCATGAGATAACAAAACAAAAATATATGCAAAATAAAGGACAACACAAACAAAGTGGAATTTGTCCTATGTTATATGTCTAGACTCGAAAGTTTAGAATTGTGCAATTGTGTAACTGAGATTAAACACAAAAGACTAGTGTTTAATTCACTCAGTGTTGGCTCTGATACCAACCTGTCACACCCCGATTTCCACGTGTCACCGGTGGGCCCGGTGGGGGAGTATCGTGACGTGGTTGGAAACATAATAGTCAAACAACACAATAATCAATATGCACAGCGGAAGCAAATTTAAAAATATGATACAACCGAATTTAATATTGTAATATCAAATGTCACAATATTCGGAAGTTTATCCACAGATGGATCGAAAATAAAATAGTATTAATAGTTCAACAGACTTCAGGCATCTTAAGCTTGTGAGACTTCAAGTGATGCTAAGGAGAAATCCCAGCCAATTACGCATAGTACCTGCATTTAATCTTTTTGGGAAAATACGTCAGTTTACACTGGTAAATACAATCAACTGACTCATTTTGGAAAATGATTGAAAATTGGTTTGGATGCACGTGGCATAAACTTTTTTATGTAACTTGGGAGAATTATTAAATATTATAATCTTGTGAACGAATTACATGTTCCTTGTGCGTTCAGTAGCCCGGATCTTGTCCGGGTTAAAGATCAATAGACACACCACAATATACTTTTGTGCACTGACGGGTGTACGCCTACACCCCGCACTTAAGTCATGGCCATTTCGTAAAATGATGCCAAGGATATCCGGGACATGGTCATTAACCCCCCAAAGGCTTTAAGTAACAAGACTGTTTAAACGAGCCGATCAAATTTATTCAATTACCCACTCAACGGTGAAGGATTTGATGCCCGGTCAAGCGGTATTCTATATACCGTAACCCAAGCCCGTATAGGGAAAATAAGTTAAAAGTATTTACCTGAGCAATGTATAAATCACAATAAGCAAATTGCAAGTAGCTTTTACTGGTTCTCCGAATCTGGAACGAAGGTTTATAATAACCAATTAGAATTCTAACGGGTCTTTAATTAAGCTTAATCTTAGACCGGTTAGTTTCAAAGATACGGTTCGTACGCACGATTAAGCGAAGACCGGATAGAATGTGATTTAGACCCGACAAGTTCAGAGACTTGTTTAATATGGTTCCTTCATGCACATTCTGGATTTTGAGATAAAACCGATAAGGTTTGACCCGTTTCGGCTAATTTATGTAAACTTATTACATAAACCGAACCGTACGCGTAATAAGCGTAACGGGTATCCGTAAGAGGCATATACAGGTTTCCTAAGTTAATATGCTTTAATATGTTGTGATATCAGTAATATATCATTTATTATGCCCGAAGTGAATTTAAACACAAACTATGCCCCGTAGGGGTAGTTTGGTCATTTTAAAGGTTGTAAAAGAGTTTAAGTAGTATCCTGAGTTACAGGTCTGATGTAATCATAAAAAATAATTAGTTTACTGATTTATAACGGTAAGGTATTGTAGGTATGTGAAATTTATCAATTATAACCAAACTATGCCCCGTAGGGGTATTTTGGTAATTTCACATAAGCCGAACAGCTCAAAACCAAAGTCTGAGTTTATCAACCTTTGCTTACTGTTAAAATATTATAATTTTCCTCAAATATCAGTAGGTATCAACCCTTGTATGTTTAATATAGTTATAGCACATACTATGCGTTAAAAACGCTTAAAAGGCGACTAAAGGCCATTTCCAGGTTCGATACTTAAATCTGATATTTTTATATTTCCAGAAGGCTTAAAATAATTTATTTATCATATGTGATCAGTAGCAAAAGGTTTGTAGTCGTTTAGATATGTAAAACTCATTTTATGGCCCGTGAGGGCAAAACCGACAATTACCGGATTAAGCCTACGACTATGAGTTATGCTCAGCCTAAAATTAATTAAAAATCTTTAAAAATCCCAAAATAATATATTACATCAGTGGGTAAAGAGATTGATATCAAAAAGTATGTTTAAGTATGCTATACGCTAAATACGCCGTTTAATTAACATAAAGCTTTAATTTTACGCTAACGAGCATAACTCTTAACCTACATCTCAAGCTGATGTCAAATTTTGTATACAAGTTTATATATCAGTAATTAAAGTTTCTACTCTTTTACATTTCCAAAAATCACGTTTTAAGGTAATAAGGGCATAATGGTCAACATACGAGCAATTAACGGAATCATGCGAATTAATCGGTTAACTAATGAACCATGGTGTATAATCACAGAGGGTTATACTAGCATGTAACCTGGTCCAAATGAAGCTCTAAGGCATTTCTAAATCATGCCTAAACGGGTCAGAACTGAAAGTTAAAGTATAAGTCAAACTATGCGACTTTCGGTTCCGAACCGGGTCTAAACAGGAAATTGTCGGGTTGAACATGTTTAGACATGTTCTTACACTTATTACCAAGTTATAACAATGATCAAACAGGTTGTATATGATCTACATTGCTAATTATGCATAAATTGTAATTTAAACATTCTATTGACTTTTTCTTAGCAAGTTTGACCCGACTTTTGACCTGGTTAGAGTGGTAATCAGGGGGAACCCTTTTAAGGTTTTATTACCCACATAATTACCAACTTATAACTACTTTTAATTCGAGATTTGACTGAGCCATTATTAATAAATCTTGAAGTCAAACCGTAATTACGATGGTTTGACTTTTAGCTAAATAACTAAGCTAAACATTATTAAAGAAGGATTAGCAAACTTACAAGAGTCCTAAGCTTGATTAGTGATCACTTGAGAGTGTCTTGGAGCTCCAGAAATGATCAGATTGCTTGAAGGAAGGTGTGAAGAATGAGTTGCAAGTTCATGGCCTTTTATAGTGTTTACTCCACCATAAGAAGTTGACACTTGGGTCTACAACTCTCCACAACTGATCAACACATGTTCCTAGTGCTTAGGGGGTGCCTAGGGGTCGTCCAAGATGAGGCAAATCGGTTAAAAGACGAACACAAGGTGTAAGATCCCGAAATTTCAAAACTTTATACTAGAATTTTTAAAAGTGTATAATAAACAAGAATCAATTAACCGGGATAAATAACCCAGTTAGCTAGAAGTCTTGTAGTAACACAAGAATGAGTTAAAAAGCCAAAGAAAATAAACTAAATGAAAGTGGAGGGACCTAGATTGTCAAAATTGAAACTCAATTTACTAATAATTAGTAAAACAAAAACCAAACACTCCATATTTGGGAGTTCTGGTCGACCAAGAAACCACAGGGTCGACACCCTCATCTCCACAACCCTAAATTCTACTAAAAACCCAAAATTGAAGGCTCAAATCATGTCATAATCGAAATCTGAGCATAGAATCGTGATCTCCTCGTCAAGGAGGTTATAAGGTATGTCAAATTAGGTTGTTTAGATACAACTCAAGTTCTTGCATGTGATTGAAATCAAAGGTTGAGCTTGATTACGTGTTGTAAAACATGAAATTGGAAGTAATGTGAAGTCTAGGGACAAACCCTAGATGATTTCTTGTCAAAATCTTGCATGTTAGTTGTAAGGATCAAAATCACTATAGTGAGTGATTAGTAAGTTAGTAGAACTTGATAAACACTAGGATTAAGATTCTTGTTCTAGTGTAAACAGAAATTGTGAATTAATCTCTGAAATTGTTGATGTTAAAATATGTGTATATTGACTAGTTGAAGTTAATTTGAGTGATAAATTCAAGTTATGAACTTGGTTTAGATCATGTAGAAATCTTACCCGCAAGGTGTTTGATAAAACGCCTAAATGAGGGTTAAAATGTTAAAGATTGCTAAAAACGCAGATTTGTATATGTTATGAATTTATGCGTTAAAGCTTACGAAAGAGTTCTAATCTTGTTATGAATTGAACTCTTTAGGCAAGGAATCCGGAACGTCAAGTGGACACGCCGGAGGTGATACTCGCGGAAAAGGTGTGCTTTAAAGGTACGTGACTTTAGTCTCGTTGTATTATGTAATAACATTTAGTTTTAAATGTACAAACGATGTTGGATTGTAATTGATGCGTTTGATGTATCGTTAAGTGGCGAAGTTCACTAGATCCACGAACGGGATAAAATAAACATTAGAAGTTTGGTTTGGTATAATAATAAAGTGATGGTATTCACTAGATAGCCAAACGGGTCAAAATGTTGCTTGAAAACGAATCACATGAGTAGAGACTTAAAAGTCTCATATCTTGCTAGGTGATAGATGGTAATACATCAATAAATTAGTTCTGATATTTTAAGTCTACGAACCCGGTATATCGGGTCAAACTATAGAAGTTAATAGAAGGTGTCGTTTGAAACGGAATGCTTGAATTCCGAGAAAAACAAGTGTTTAGTTCGGAGAAAACGCGAAGCCATGGTATGGCGCGTATACTCCAAGGTCATGAGCCCGGTTAATTGGGTAATTATGTCAAAAAGGTTTTAAGAATGGAAAAAGGGGTGCAATGCACTTACACTAACGGGTCGAATAATGGAAATAAGGAAATTGTGAACCACTTGACGGTATCTCGGTTTCCGTGTTGTGAAATTTACATGGTTGTATCCGTAATTTTATTACGGACTCATAGAAGGAAGAATCGGGTAAATCGGACTAATGAGTAAAAAGTTATGACATTTCAAAGTTGAAAAATAGTCTAAGGACAGATCTGCAGAACCCACCGTAAATTACGGTCTCACCGTAATTTACGGTGGACATTAAAAAGCTTTACGGCCATATGCTCCTGAGTTACGGTAGACCATGTTTGTTCAGGGTCCACCGTAACTTACGGTGACACCGTAATTTACGGTGGCACCCTGAAAACTTGAATTTAGTTTGTTATTCTGCGACGTTATAACTCGTTTATATGTAATGTATTGTTGTCAAAACTAATGATTTTAGTGTTTGACCCTAGGTATGATGAAGTTTTCCCCGGATGGTGATCAAGTATGTTGTCAAGAACCGAACACGCATTTTGAAGCTTCCGCATTGATCTTAATCTTGTCTAGATGTAGTCATGTTGTAAACACTTTTGTTAATCACGTTTTAAATCCCTTAAACTAGTGGTTAGTTTACTAGTAAGGGTTAACTTTTAAACTTGTTATGGATTATCTTGGGATGTGTTGGTATTATCCCAAGGGTGTATGGCTTAAACACGAATGTTTTTGTAAACTCTGATTTTTAATAAAGTTTCATGTAATTATTAGTTAAAATTCCGTCAAAATTATTTAGGGTGTTACACAAGGGCCATGGCAGACCAAGAAGCAAAGAATTCGGACCAGATAGGCCCTGGCGTGACGCGACGGACCCCCCCTTGGGCCTCGCGTCGCGCGACCCCCCTTCTGCACAAAATCCAAATTTTTGATTTTTGCGATTTGATCCTTGCCCCTTCAAGCTTCAATTAGGAACTTGTTTCTTGCATTGTGAACCCTCATAATTGGTTATCCCGACATCATGCAAAGGTGATATGTTTCCGCAAGGAGATACAGTTGACATCTCCAAGTGGAAAGCAAGTCACCATTTATGGCGAAAAAGGGGGCAGTCCCGTTATGTGCTCAATACTAAAAGCCCACAAACTTATGAGGCGCGGATGTAAAGCATTCATGATATACGCAAACGAACCTAATAAAGAGACGCCAAAGATGGAAGACGTACCAGTGGTACGTGAATACGCTGATGTATTTCCGGAAGATTTACCGGGAATACCGCCAGTACGGGAGGTGGAGTACGGGATTTAATTGGTTCCGGGCGCAAAACCTGTGGCCAAGGCGCCGTATCGACTCGCGATATCAGAATTGCAAGAATTGATGTCACAAATCCAAGAATTGCTTGACAAGGGATTTATTCGGCCAAGCGTGTCACCATGGGGCGCACCGGTATTATTCGTGAGAAAGAAGGACGGGAGCATGCGTATGTGCATTGATTAATTGGAGTTAAATAAACTCACGGTAAAGAATCGATATCCGCTTCCAAGAATTGATGATCTATTTGACCAATTACAAGGTGCAAGTTGGTTCTCAAAAATCGACCTCAGATCGGGGTATCATCAGTTGAAAGTCAAAGAGGAGGATGTACCGAAAACGGCTTTTCGTACACGGTACGGACATTACGAGTTTCTCGTGATGTCCTTTGGGTTAACTAATGCACCTGCGGCTTTCATGGATCTCATGAACCGGGTTTGCAAACCCATGCTAGACAAGTCAGTGATAGTGTTTATCGATGATATCTTGATATACTCCAAGAATGAAGCAGAACACGCAAGTCATTTGCGTGAAGTGTTGGAGACGCTCAGGAAAGAGAAATTGTATGCGAAATTTTCAAAATGTGCCTTCTGGTTACGAGAGGTGCAATTTCTTGGGCATATCATTAGTGCAAACGGAGTGCTAGTAGATCCTTCAAAAATAGAAGCTGTGTCAAGATGGACTCCACCGAAGAATCCTTCGGAAATTAGAAGCTTCTTGGGGCTTGCGGGTTATTATCGGAGATTCATACAAGATTTCTCCAAAATTGCTACGCCGTTGACCAAACTAACCCGTAAGGATGAAAAGTTTATTTGGGCCGAGGATCAAGAAAGGGCGTTCCAAACGCTCAAGGAAAAATTGACCCATGCGCCGGTGTTGACATTACCGGACGGAACAGAGGATATGGTAGTATACTCGGATGCATCGCATTCGGGACTTGGCTGCGTTTTGATGCAGCGGGGCAAGGTTATAGCCTATGCCTCGAGACAGCTAAAGACTCATGAGAAGAGATATCCTGCCCATGACCTCGAGTTGGCAGCAGTGGTGTTTGCCTTGAAGATATGGAGGCATTACTTGTACGGAGTGAAATGCACTATCTTTACCGACCACAAAAGCTTAAAGTATTTCTTCGATCAGAAGGAATTAAATATGAGGCAGAGGCGGTGGTTAGAAACTGTCAAAGACTTTGATTGTGAAATACATTACCACCCCGGGAAGGCTAATGTAGTGGCAGACGCATTGAGCAGAAAGACGGATTATATGCCTATTCGAGTACGATCGATGCAATTAATTGTGACATCGGGTTTGCTTGAACAAATCCGAAAATCTCAAATTGAAGCAATCAAGGAAGAAAATGTGAAGAAGGAAAGGATAGTTGGGCAACTAAAAGACCTGGAGGATGGTAATCAAGGATTGAAAACTCGATATGGGAGGATTTGGGTTCTAAATACGTGTGGGGCCAAGGCGCGTCTTCTTGACGAGGCCCATAAATCTCATTATTCAATTCATCCGGGGGCGACCAAAATGTATAATGATGTAAAACAAAACTATTGGTGGCCCGGAATGAAAAGAGATATTGTGAAGTATGTGGAGAAGTGTCTGACTTGTTTACAAGTCAAAGCGGAGCACCAAAAGCCATATGGTAGGTTGCAACCGCTTGATATCCCAGTTTGGAAATGGGAACAAATCACGATGGATTTGTTAACCAAATTGCCCAAAACCAATCGCGGATTTGATGCTATATGGGTAGTCGTAGATCGATTGACAAAAAGTGCCCACTTCATACCAATTCGAGAAACTTATACATCCGAGAAGATGTCGGAAGTGTACACCAATGAAATCATAGCACGTCACGGAGTGCCGATATCCATTGTGTCAGACAGAGATACTCGGTTCACCTCTAAATTATGGCGCGAATTCCAAAAGCAAATGGGGACTAAATTGTTCATTAGCACAGCCTATCATCCGCAAACGGATGGGCAAAGTGAGAGAACGATACAAACATTGGAAGATATGTTGCGGGCTTGCATCATCGACTTCGGGGGCAGTTGGGATGTCCATCTACCCTTGGTCGAATTTTCATATAACAATAGCTATCAGTCGAGCATTAAAATGGCCCCGTATGAAATGTTATATGGTAGAAAATGTCGAACCCCGGTGTGTTGGGGAGAAGTGGGACCACGAGGATTAGCACATACTGACATAATCCGAACTACGAATGAGAAAATTGATGTGGTTCGAGCTCACCTAAAAGCATCTCAGGATCGACAAAAGTCGTATGCGGATAAGCGAAATAGACCTATTGAATTTCAAGTTGGCGATAAAGTAATGCTAAAAGTATCGTCATGGAAGGGAATTATACGATTCAGAAAGAGAGGAAAGTTGAGTCCGAGGTTCATTGGGCCATTCAGGATCACTGAACGGGTTGGTAAGGTAGCATATCGCCTTGAACTACCCGAGGAGTTGAGTGGAATTCATAACACCTTCCATGTGTTACATCTCAGAAAATGCTTAGCGGAAGAAACTGCTCGTATCAGCTATGATGACATTGAAGTGGATAACAGCCTCAACTATGCAGTGAGGCCAATTGCAATCTTAGATCGAAAGGAGAAGAGTCTGAGGAACAAAGTAATTAACCAAGTGAAGGTTAAGTGGGAGCACAGGAAGGGTGCGGATACCACGTGGGAATCCGAAGAAGAGATGCAACGGCTCTACCCTAAACTATTAGGTACGTAATACGGTTTCGGGGACGAAACCCTTTTTAAGGGGGGTGGCCTTGTAACATCCCGAAATTTCAAAACTTTATACTATAATTTTTAAAAGTGTATAATAAACAAGAATCAATTAACCGGGATAAATAACCCAGTTAGCTAGAAGTCTTGTAGTAACACAGGAATGAGTTAAAAAGCCAAAGAAAATAAACTAAATGAAAGTGGAGGGACCTAGATTGTCAAAATTGAAACTCAATTTACTAATAATTAGTAAAACAAAAACCAAACACTCCATATTTGGGAGTTCTGGTCGACCAAGAAACCACAGGGTCGACACCCTCATCTCCACAACCCTAAATTCTACTAAAAACCCAAAATTGAAGGCTCAAATCATGTCATAATCGAAATCTGAGCATAGAATCGTGATCTCCTCGTCAAGGAGGTCATAAGGTATGTCAAATTAGGTTGTTTAGATACAACTCAAGTTCTTGCATGTGATTGAAATCGAAGGTTGAGCTTGATTACGTGTTGTAAAACATGAAATTGGAAGTAATGTGAAGTCTAGGGACAAACCCTAGATGATTTCTTGTCAAAATCTTGCATGTTAGTTGTAAGGATCAAAATCACTATAGTGAGTGATTAGTAAGTTAGTAGAACTTGATAAACACTAGGATTAAGATTCTTGTTCTAGTGTAAACAGAAATTGTGAATTAATCTCTGAAATTGTTGATGTTAAAATATGTGTATATTGACTAGTTGAAGTTAATTTGAGTGATAAATTCAAGTTATGAACTTGGTTTAGATCATGTAGAAATCTTACCCGCAAGGTGTTTGATAAAACGCCTAAATGAGGGTTAAAATGTTAAAGATTGCTAAAAACGCAGATTTGTATATGTTATGAATTTATGCGTTAAAGCTTACGAAAGAGTTCTAATCTTGTTATGAATTGAACTCTTTAGGCAAGGAATCCGGAACGTCAAGTGGACACGCCGGAGGTGATACTCGCGGAAAAGGTGTGCTTTAAAGGTACGTGACTTTAGTCTCGTTGTATTATGTAATAACATTTAGTTTTAAATGTACAAACGATGTTGGATTGTAATTGATGCGTTTGATGTATCGTTAAGTGGCGAAGTTCACTAGATCCACAAACGGGATAAAATAAACATTAGAAGTTTGGTTTGGTATAATAATAAAGTGATGGTATTCACTAGATAACCAAACGGGTCAAAATGTTGCTTGAAAACGAATCACATGAGTAGAGACTTAAAAGTCTCATATCTTGCTAGGTGATAGATGGTAATACATCAATAAATTAGTTCTGATATTTTAAGTCTACGAACCCGGTATATCGGGTCAAACTATAGAAGTTAATAGAAGGTGTCGTTTGAAACAGAATGCTTGAATTCCGAGAAAAACAAGTGTTTAGTTCGGAGAAAACGCGAAGCCATGGTATGGCGCGTATACTCCAAGGTCATGAGCCCGGTTAATTGGGTAATTATGTCAAAAAGGTTTTAAGAATGGAAAAAGGGGTGCAATGCACTTACACTAACGGGTCGAATAATGGAAATAAGGAAATTGTGAACCACTTGACGGTATCTCGGTTTCCGTGTTGTGAAATTTACATGGTTGTATCCGTAATTTTATTACGGACTCATAGAAGGAAGAATCGGGTAAATCGGACTAATGAGTAAAAAGTTATGACATTTCAAAGTTGAAAAATAGTCTAAGGACAGATCTGCAGAACCCACCGTAAATTACGGTCTCACCGTAATTTACGGTGGACATTAAAAAGCTTTACGGCAATATGCTCCTGAGTTACGGTAGACCATGTTTCTTCAGGGTCCACCGTAACTTACGGTGACACCGTAATTTACGGTGGCACCCTGAAAACTTGAATTTAGTTTGTTATTCTGCGACGTTATAACTCGTTTATATGTAATGTATTGTTGTCAAAACTAATGATTTTAGTGTTTGACCCTAGGTATGATGAAGTTTTCCCCGGATGGTGATCAAGTATGTTGTCAAGAACCGAACACGCATTTTGAAGCTTCCGCATTGATCTTAATCTTGTCTAGATGTAATCATGTTGTAAACACTTTTGTTAATCACGTTTTAAATCCCTTAAACTAGTGGTTAGTTTACTAGTAAGGGTTAACTTTTAAACTTGTTATGGATTATCTTGGGATGTGTTGGTATTATCCCAAGGGTGTATGGCTTAAACACGAATGTTTTTGTAAACTCTGATTTTTAATAAAGTTTCATGTAATTATTAGTTAAAATTCCGTCAAAATTATTTAGGGTGTTACACAAGGGCCATGGCAGACCAAGAAGCAAAGAATTCGGACCAGATAGGCCCTGGCGTGACGCGACGGACCCCCCCTTGGGCCTCGCGTCGCGCGACCCCCCTTCTGCACAAAATCCAAATTTTTGATTTTTGCGATTTGATCCTTGCCCCTTCAAGCTTCGATTAGGCACTTGTTTCTTGCATTGTGAACCCTCATAATTGATCTATAAGGGCTTTAAAACATATACCTACTTTGTTAAGTCCCCGGTTAACTTTATTGTTACCCGAAAAGTCCTAACTTCCAACGTTTACGCTTTAACCCTTCGCACACGAATTTGATCATAACTTTTCTCATACGATAACGAAACTTTACGAAATTTAAATCGTGTATTCTAGTGAGCATAATTAACCGTTACAAAGCTTCGGGTTTGTCAAAAGGTCACTCAGAGGTATAACTTAAACATGTTGACACATTTAGCCCCTGTAGTTTGTAATCTCTCACTTTTAGCTCCGTATGATCCATGATTTATTCGTTTGAAGGTATGAGCATCTTGTAGGGTTAATATACAATATATTTATTCACTGTTGACATTTAGAATACGTATATTCACATACTTTCCATGATTGTCAACTTTAGTCCTTCTATAATATCCTTTCACACGTTTAAACGTTTGACACGTGTCTACACATTATAGGAAGTGAATTTTCGAGGTGTTACACCCGGCATGCACCTAGATGCGGTCAAAGTCTTGCGCAAGTGTTTCAATTGTCAGCGGCATGCTCCCAAGACCTTGCGCCCCAAGAACAACCTAATCCCCGTCACCACTGCATGGCCATTCCAAAAATGGGCAATCGATGTGGTGGGACCATTCCCAGACGCACCAGGTGCAGTGAAGTTTATCATAGTGGTTGTCGATTACTTTACAAAGTGGGTAGAGGCAAAACCGCTCGCCTCAACCACCGCTATGATAACAAGGAAATTCGTCTGGGAACATATCATCTGCAATTTCGGTCTACCAATGTGCATCGTTACCGACAACGGTACCAACTTCGCTGCCGATGACTTTCAAAAATGGCTAAAGGAACTAAACATTGAACACATATTCTCCTCAGTGGCGCATCCGCAAGGGAATGGCCAAGTCGAGAGTATCAATAAAAGTTTAGTCGAAAGCATCAAAGCACGGTTGGGAACAGCCAGACGCGGCTGGGTCGATGAACTCCCAAGTATCTTATGGGCCCACATGACAAGCCCAAAGACAAGTAACGGTGAGACACCCTTCAGCCTGGTCTATGGCACTGAAGCAGTGATCCCCGCAGAAGTAGGTCTCCCCTCACCTAGATTGTTGGCTATCAACAAGATCGACAACAATGAGGAACGCAGGGTTGACTTGGACCTCTTGGAAGAAAGGCGTGAAAACGCTTCCATCAACGAGGCCAAGTACAAAACCAAACTTGAAAAGTACTACAATGCACGCGTCCGCATTTGTACTTTCAACCCGGGAGACTACGTCCTTCGTGACAATGAAGCATCTAACGCGGAGCGCCCAGGGAAACTTGCCCCCAAGTGGGAAGGACCCTGCCTCATCCAAGAGGTCCTGGGCAAAGGCGCGTATAAACTGCAAACATTAGAAGGCGAAACTATCGCACGCACATGGAACGCACAACAGCTTAGACACTGTTACATGTAAGCCATGCTTTTTACATTCACCATGTAACCTGTCGGGCCGCAGGCCATTTGCAAATAAATAAATGAACGATTCAATGCAATATTGTTTATTTACTTCTATCACAAATACGTGTCCCACTCTGCGGTATCTGCAAAAACAGATTGGCAAAATCTTCATTCGCGATACCCACACAGAGTGGTGACCACACGCAAGTATTGTAATAGGCCAACAATGCAAACACGGTTTTCACAAAACCTATACAATTCCTAAACCCTAACGAGATAAAAACAGGAATTGACTAACTCATACGGCAATGGTATATAGTTTACTTGCATATCATCTAGACATGCAAAAGGCAAATACAGACTTGGTGTTAATTCACATTAACATTAACTCATACAAGTTCACACATGCAAGTCGTAAAAACACTTGTATAACTTGAAACGGTTCAAACTTTATATCCAAAAAATTCCTACACCTACGCGGTGCACAAGGGATTTCCATAAGGTTTTTGACATTTACATGAGGAAACAAAAAAGGCACGCAGGCCAGCCTAGTCTTTCTTTGTCCCGCTGGAACCCGCACCATCCTTGCCCTCAACAGCAGGGTTTTCCTCGTCTTCCTCATCAGCGTATAACACCCGCAAGCGGTCTACATAATCTTCCGCTTCTAGGCACTCATTAAGCTCCTCAAGAGCAGCAATGGGCGTGTCGTTATACGCCGCAACAGCAGCAAGAAGCGCCTCAGTGTCAACACCATGGAACCCAGACCTTTCATCAGTGTATTCGCCCTGGGCCAAAACATTTATATGACCAATGCAACGGTTGTAGCCAACTTTAAAACCAGCATCCTGGGCGCGCTCCCTAATCTCATTGACACCTGCCACATTCTCAGGCGCGTCAAGGATGGTCGTAACAATCTGCGAAACAAGAATAGTATGGTTATCAAAGAGGAATCTAAAAAAGATAGCAAAAGCAACGGATACTTACATGCCCGATACCGTGCATACGCATCCATTCGCGATCGGCCTTGAGCAGATCAAGTGAAGAAGCAAGGCTATCTCTAGCCTCTTCAGCCTCTCTTGCCCGCGCTTCAGCTTCAGCCAGCACGGCCAGAAACCTCCTCAACAGCGGCCACCCGGCTCCGCACTTCAGCCTTTTTTCAAGGAGAACACAAGTATACAAATATAATCAACATACTTGTAAGACATGTACAAATTCAAAAACAAAAAACACTTATACCTGAAGGCCCAGGATAGTTTTGGATAAATTGGTGCGATCAACATTTGCCCCTTCAAGAGCCCTTGCAGCGTGGACCTCCGCCTCCTTGGCCTCTTCAAGAGCCTTGGCAAGGCGAGCTTCCGCTTCCTTGGCCTCTTGGGCAGCCGCATCTGCTGCAGCTTTCTCCTTAACCAAAGCAGCATTCGCTGCCTTGGCATTGACAAGCTCCTGGCGAACACGAAAGAGAGTTTCATTCTGTTTGGCCCAAGATTCTTTCCAAGCCTTGCGCTCATCATAAAGTGTCTTGCGCTCATTAGAAATAGTTTCTTTCCAACTCTTGCGCTCATCAGAAAGCAGTTTTGCAAGGGTACGAACCTGTTTAAGCTCAGCAGTTGCAGCCCACTCTTCAGTCTGCTTGCGCTTTTCTGCACCCTCACGTGCAGCCTTAACCAACTCTTCGGCCTCAGCCCGCAAGCGCGTATTTTCCTCCTCCTTACGCCCCAAGACCTTGTAGTTTTCCATAATGGCATTCGCCATTACGGAACTCCCCACAAGCATGGAGGAGAGTTGGTTAATCTGGACCTCACTTGACAAAGAACGGGCCCGGTTGACTTCAAAAGGGGTGCCCAAACCACCCAAAATCTCCCTACACGCAGAGGGGTCAGCAGTAATATCATCCCCTTGCATTACAGTCCATGGGGGCGGTGGTAGGTCATGGCCCGGTCTTCAGTATAGGTGTGGTAATAAAACTCCAATTCAGACTCTTCAGGCTGAATAGGAGTCCCTGTAAAACCCGCACCCCCAGAAGCTGAACCAGAAGCCTTCTCAGCAGCGGGAGATTTTTTCCCCTCAGTATAGGCAAACTTCAGGTTCAGATCATCAGTGTCCTGCGGGGAGATTAGATTATCAGCAGAGTCCACCGTGTCATAGATCTGAGCCGCAGGCCCCTTCCCAGTATCCTCCGCCCGCGCAGAGGGTTCAGACATCACTTTAACACCTGCATCCGCAGCTGTGGCATGCGGAGGAGAATGAGGAGCATCAAAAACAGAAAACCCTTCATCTTGCGGTTCTGTAATCAAAGCAAAAAGGCTTTAAACTACAAGTACAAAGACAAAATACTTGTAAAAGTTATGAATTACATACCCGGAACAACCACAGGCTTCCTAGGTCCCACAAAAGCCGCCCGTCTGGTCTGTATCTTCGGCTTCTTTTTCTCACCAGCATCAACAGGCTGGGAACCCGCAGAGGTCCCACCTGCAGCCGCACCACCACCTGGAACACCCAAACCCTCAAGGGTGTCAGATACTACCACGTAATCGGTATATCTGCGGAAATGAGAACGAGAGATACCTGCCGCCTGCGGCACCAAAGACGGAACAACAGGAGGCTCAGGTTTCTTCTTGCCGCTACCCCGCACGGGTTTATCCACTTGCTTCTTCTCTGCATGTTTTTTGGGACCACCCTTTGACTCAAATTTACCAAGAACCCCAAGAGTACCTGCACGTAGAAAATCAGTAAGATGAACCTTATAAGGCAAGTAAGAAAGTTATGGATTATACCTTTGCCTTGCGGCAGGGGTGCGATCAGTGCATCGCGTGTAGGAACGCGGAAGTTGTGGACAATGGCCAGGTTAAAACCTTCACCTTCCGCATACTTAACAATATCAACCATGCCGGTAAAGGTTGGATCAAATATCTTCCACAATTCAGCAACTTCTGATAATACACGTACAAATCAACAACAAGCAAAGGAATAAAAAAACCGCACAAGAGTAAGAACACTTACCACCAGTTTTTTCCCGCACAACGGGCCTCGCATGCCTATCAGGCCTAGTCAGGATCATCCGCAGCACCCACAACTCATTGTTGTCCAACTGCTTATGCTCAATAGTCCTCAGCCTTGGGAACCACTCCGCAGTCTCCGCACTAGGAATAGCAATATCCTCCGCTGGGATAGGCTCATTAACATTCCGCAAAGACATATTGGCAACAACCGCGACAGCCTTAACGTAGAAGAACTTTCTCTTCCACGTTGTGATACCCTTGGGTGGGGTCATCAGCTTGGTGCTTCCATACCGTTGGCTGAAAGAAAAGAACCCGGTGTTCACCGTCAACTGGTAGAACCCCCGGAAATTATCAACGGTAACCGGCAAACCAAGAGCACGAAAAGTGTACTCAAAGTTTCTAATACGAATCATCCCAAAAGGACTCATTTGGGAGATATGGACTCGGTAATACTCCAGGACCTCAGCAACAAAAACGGTTAATGGTAAACGAAGGTTACCATCAGTGAATGAATCGGCCCACATGGTGACGTGACCGGCCGGAGCACAGGCACCGGTGTCACCTTCCTGAGGATAAACAGCCCCAAACTCCTGGGGCATCTGGATGCCGGTCATCAGTCGGTTAAACAACACCTTTGACCACTTCAAAGGTGGTAGGCCACCACCGGGGGCACTACCACCGTCTTCTTCTTCTTCCCCAGCCACCGGAGAAGAAGGTTCAGGGTTTTCACCCTCCACATTGTGTGGATTGGATGGTTCAGCCATCGAGAAATATAAAGAAGAGAAGTATAGAGTTTACGAGAAAAATCAGAAAATCACCGGAAATACAGACAGATTGGTCGGAGAAGATGAAGGGAGTACTCTTTTCTTTCAACAGAATTTTCAAAAAAATTTGAACAAGTGAGGAAACCAAAAACAGTTTCCCCTTATATACTCATCGCAATTAATGCGATGCAGGAAACCGACTTATCACGTTCAAAATAGGCCAATCACGAGACGCCACGTGTCCAGCGACGTTTCTGCTGACGGTTATCACGCGCGTGTGGCCGTCCACGCGCCTGAGAGAAAAGACCTTTACACTACTTGCTACAGTGCAGTTATGACCTCGGGCAGGGCAAACGTCCTTTCAGATCATCACATGTCAGAATCCTACCAACTTTCACCAAACCACACGTGCGTTTAGCCACGTATGCAGCGCAAAAGCGACAACGTTATCCAAATATAAGCGGCACGCGGTTTCTCTGGTTTACCGCACCATAACCCATACCGCATGTCGTTTTTTACATACCCCTCAAAAAAGGCAAAAATATATTTCTCTAAATTATATAAAGGGGTATAAACAATAACCGCACATACACACGAACCCGCACAGGTGTGTCAGATACTCAGAACCAGCGTGGTTCTTTGGACTGCGAAAACTGCTTCTCAGGATGCGGCCAACCGCATTCCATACAAGCTTCTTCAGGTTTCAAATCCCTCGTGTCCGGTTCACAACCACGGAGGGAACGCAAACAGCTTCTCCTCAAGGAAAAGGACAAGTATGCTGGGCAACCGCACATCAGCAACCCTGACTCCTGATCCTTCAAGAGCCACATCCAGGCTACAAGACTTCTAGAAGCGAGTTCTTTGCTACAAACCGCAACCACTCATAGGTAGCTGCTACAAACCGCAACTATGCGAACGGTAGCTACGGAAGAGCCATAACTAAACCACCACGCGGTTGAGCAAAGCTACTTCAAGGAAAACCGCTTTCCAACTAAGCGTGAAGGAAAGTGGTTACAAAACGGATGCGGAAGAGTTTCAACCAACTTCCCAAGCATCTAAGGTGATCTCCTCCGGCGACACTACTTAAAGGAAAACTACTTCCCGCCAAAGCGTGAAGGAAAGTGGCTCCAGAACGGTGATAACAAGTCTGCTTATGACTACTTACCCACCTATGGACCGCATAGAATAAACAATGGTGGGCACCACCATGCCTATGACCATGTTTATCTGCCCATAGTACAGATTCACATTGTTCGACCAAACACGACCAAGAATGACGCAACTACCCCACGTAGCTCAAACGCACATGGCCAACAAAGTGCGGCAACGAGGTAACCGCAAAGAACGTGCGGTTACTTGAGAGCTACACCTCAAGGGACGTGCGGTAACTTGAGAGCTACACCTCAAGGGACGTGCGGTTACTTGACAGCTAAACAGCAGAGGACGTGCGGTTACTTGAGAGCTAAACTGGAAAACGAACACCCCATAAAACAGGGATCATCGTTGAATGTCCAGTTGAACATAGAGCTTGAGCAAAGTACTTACAAACATTGCATAAGCTGACACAGAGGTTACAACTAGAGTTGGGGGTAACGTACACCTTCCGTCACCATCTCAAAGGTTGGTTCGAACCCTGCGGAACACCTTCCGTCACCATCTCAAAGGTTGGTTCGAACTCTGTCAACATCTTCAGTCACCGTTACAAAGGTTGGTTCTAAACACCAACAGGTGGCTGATGACATTAGAAAAAGGTAGCCCAAGAGTTAAGTCCGTGGCTGAGAATTCCGCATCAAACGGAACTTGCTCACCAGGCATCCTTCTCAAAAGAAGAAACAATCCACTCGAAAGGCCTACCGACCAAATGGACTGTCAACCGAACGGTCAGCAACTCGATTCAATGAAAGTAGGAGCCATCCGCATGGCCCATATTCTACCTTCTAGACACCATAGTCCAGTATTCCTCCCACATGCAACTTGCATAAGGAAGAAACACTAGACTGGGGGGACTTGAAGGGGTATGGTCCCAGATCTCGAGTCAGCATGACCGTGAGTGACCATTACCCTTATCAAAAACCCCCACCAGCAATAACTTACCTGTGTCCGTGCGGGCACGCGCGAACACAACGGTCCAATCTGTCCAGTGATGAGAAGACTTACCTTAAGTACGAAAACAGATGTTACGCATAGCGATGCGGCCTGGCACCGCATCCTATGAACATTTTCGTCACGACAAGGGATCTGGACAACAGTAACAGTCACTAAGCGGAGATGCGGCATGGCACCGCATCCCGTATACATCCTGGATAGAACAAAGAACGCGGGAACAACATAAGTGACCGCAAGCAGCGATGCGGCCTGGCAGCGCATCCTGCCTACAAGACAAGTGGGTCTGACACTCAGTGCAAGTGGCACTGAGAACAGTCGCCTACTAGCCCACACGTGTGCAACATTCTGACACCACAGCAGGATGTGGCATCACCACCATAACTGATAGGTCTGACACACCTGCAAAAGACTGTGCGATGTCAAACTAGCTACTCAACTACCCTCCTTCACTTCTCGGCTATAAATACCCATCTCAAACCAGGTTTGAGGTATCACTTCTCAACTCTCTCACTACTACTACTATCACACTTTGCTTCCCAAGCAAACTACTGATTCTCACGCCGGAGAGTGGTAACAAGGAGCACCCCCACCCCATCCTCCTTGTTACGAGTCACGGCTTGTTTCCTTGTGCAGGAAACCCACCACCAGACGATCCAGCCAACGATTATCGGAAAGAAGGGATTAACCCTCTTGACGAGACCAGTGAGTTAACCCCACCCGGTTAACCATTGTTTCATCAAGCGTTGATCAACTTGATCTCACAATCATCGATATCGAATCTTGTATATATTTTTATTACGATAAGACTGACAAAATGACACGTCTTTAAAACATATTTGTAATAATCTCACATCCACTTATTGTTAGGTGTCTAGATACCAAGCCATTTGTTCCATTGGTAAAGAATCGTGCTTATTGTTATACTGTTATAATGACCCGTAAACTAAAAAAAGTGGAACTTTTATATGAAGATTACGTTGAAAAAATAGCAACGTCCTTTTATTTTATTCTGTTTTAGCTATTGTACTTTGATTGATTGATTCGATCGCTTTCAGTCAATTCCATATGGTCATTTAGAAAACAAAAAATGTGACAACACCCTTAAAATGTTTCTCCTAGGTCGTGAATAGTAATTTATTAAACCTTAAGAGTCGTTTCGTCTTTAATAGGATTGGTTTTGCAATTCAAAATGGGGTTGCGGCGTAGCTTGTTGCCCGTTTACCTGCCATTTGTTTGTAATTTGTTGTTTTGGCATTTTATAAAGAGTTGAGGTTTAATAAAAAAAATTCTTACCTAGGTCTAATTTCTAAGTACCATAATTATTTTGTACAAAAAATAGTTAAAACAGATCGTTTTAAAATACAATAACTAAAACAAAACAAATATTTTTACATTAACCCAAGAAACGAATAAGACAATATAACACAAAAGGATGATAAGGAATGAGAACATATGCATCACCATCATATTGGAGTATGTCAAACGATAAGATGCCTTTAAAAGTAGTTTTAAGAGGTTATCTTGATGTAGTAAGTGGCCAAGATAACAATACATATAACATTTGGTAGTTCAAAATGAGCAAACTCGATCCAAAGAATCTATGTATAGTCCATCTTACAAGTTGAGAATACATAAAGTTGTAAACACCTGATGCCTTTTAAAAATCACGGCCACTAATGAACGCGTGCAAGGTTCTAATATTCCCATAACATTAGACACTAAGCGTTTTTCGACTGTAAACACCTGATGCCTTTTAAAAATCATGGTCACTAATGAAGCGTGCAAGGTTCTAATATTCCCTAAACACTAGACACTAAGCGTTTTTTGATTAGTTTGGAATCTCGGGCTAGCACTATATATATCATTGCATAAGGGTGCACAAAAACCACAAGCAAAATCAGAGGTGTTTGTTTGAACTACATATTCATTTTAAGGAAATGGTTCTTCAAACCGAGCGATACAATGGTGGTTACGAGCAACAGAGCTATTCATCATACCAAGGGCCGCATGGCGGCTATAGCAACTTCCAAGGTGTGACTGAGTACACTTCCCCATATTCTGGCTCTTTTCAAGTGCCATCTTACCCGTCGAGCCATGGTCCACACCACCAATCTGGTTGGTCGAGTGGCGGTGACTACTATGGCCATGGATCCAACCACTACTCTGGTGGCGGCATGATTGCTCCAGTGAAGCCCATCACTAACGGCTATGAAAGTTCTTACTATGATAATTCATACTCCCATGGGAACTCAAACAATCATGGGGGCCCACACCACCAGGGCCATGGGAGCCCTAATTATCATGGCCATGGGAGTCTCCACAGCCAGGACCACCAGGGCCATGGGAGCCCACATCACCAAGGCCATGGTAGTAGCCCACATGGCCTCGGGAAAACACAAGGTTTTGGAGGTGCTATAACTAACCAAATTAACAAGCTAACTAATGGGTATACCAACTATGGAAGTGGTAGCCCAAACAACCATGGCCATGGGCCCAACCACCATGGCGGCCATGGGAGCCTAGACCAACACGGTCATGGAAGCCCGTATGGCTCTGGAAAACCACAAGGCTTTGGAGGCGCTATAATTAACAAGATGACACATGGGCATAACACCTATGGAAGTGGTAGCCCAAACTTTGGACATAGTCCGAGTGGGTTCAACCATGGTTACCCGCAACATCAGCCTACCTGGACTGTGAAGGCACTTGAAGATGATGATTGAACATCTAAGGTCTAAGAATCTACCATATGACAAAGACGTGTGTGCTTTGTAACTTGGTGATACTCAAGTTATCTCTCATAATAATGTGTTTGCTTTCTGTTTAAACATATGTTACAAATAATGTATGCCAATGTCTGCTTATTCATGAGAATGTTATGTTTCAGCTATTATGTTACTCTTAGACTACGTGTTGTGTAGGGGTTCTAAAGGGGCTTTAAGATGAAAGACCCGTTGTCACGTGACGTCACGTAGGCTTGGTAGAAGGGCTCTAAAGAGGGTAGAATGGGCTCTAAAGGAGGTGTCGTGAGGCTTAATGTGAAATATGGTATTTGGGGTTGAGATGGCTAGATATGATTGGTAGGACAAAATAAGCAATATGCTATCTCTTTGAACTCCAACTTAAAATTTTAGGTCAAAATAAAGGGTGGAAACATGTTTGATCAACGTAGGCAAAAGTAGAAACCACGCCGAGGGACCAAAACAACCCATGGCATGAGTATCACCGTTACATCAAATAAATG
Organism: Helianthus tuberosus; assembly: GCA_030545235.1. Lineage (NCBI taxonomy): Eukaryota > Viridiplantae > Streptophyta > Magnoliopsida > Asterales > Asteraceae > Helianthus > Helianthus tuberosus. The sequence continues at coordinate 3,070,440 of CM060397.1, read as the reverse complement.
AGGAGGTATTTACGTTCGAGTCTTTTTTTTTAACATGTAAAAAGAGAGGGAAAAAGAGACGAAATGACAATTTTATACTCATGTGTAAAGCACAAGACGAACACACAACATGAACCAAACGTCTTTAAAACAACAAGTAACTACAAAACAAAGTATTTAATTATTTAAATAAAATCACAAGTCAAAACCACTATAACGACACGTTTTTACAAATTATAAAAACTAAGTTACATTAACTGGGAATTATTATTATTATTATTATTATTATTATTATTATTATTATTTTATAAAAAAAACTATTAAGTTTACAATAAAAATACATCAAATTTATGCATGTTAAACATAATTATTCCAAAAAAACTTGAATTTCATGATAAAGACAACTCCAACAACACTTGAGTTTGTCTGAGTAAAACCCACAAATAACAGGTAGCCATCAAAGCTTTTTCATATATGTGGAAAGATCCGATGAAGTTGTCCCAGTGGCAATGGAGGTGTGAGGGTTTACTCCTTCGGAGGTTCCCGCACGGGTGGCCCGGGTTCGATTCTGCGCTAGAGTGTCAAACACATGTAGACGGTTGCAAACCCGTCATAGAGTAGTCTCGTTTGCCCGCTTATTCAAAAAAAAAAAAAAAAATATGTGGAAAGAATATGTATTTGTTAGAATATAAAATAAAGAAAAGAGTGCACCGAAACAAAGTTCATATGGTGGATTCTTTGATCAATCGCTGTTCAAAAAAGCCAGAAAGCGAATTTAATTTGTTGAAATTTGAACAAGAATACTAATTGATGTTATGCTCTATAAACTCTGCCCATGTTTTTATAGATTCTAGATAGCTTAAATATAAGAGGTAGTATCAACTAGTCAAAACATACCAAATTGTCGAGGTTTTTTTTTTTTTTTTTTTTTTTTTTTTTATTTTTATTTTTATAAAATGGTGTTGGTAGAAATAATATTTACCAAAATAGTTTATCAATATAGTGTTTTAAGAATTTAATTGTTTTCACACTCCTAGTTTTATTGGATAACTCAAGTTCATTAAATAATTATTCTTGTAATTATGGTATTATTGGATCTCTAGCCTAACTTATTTTTATTCATGAAACTTAACTTATTTTCTATAACACAATATCTACACTTATTTTCTATAAAATAATATCTATAAGGCTAAAGGGTGTGGGGTCATGGTTGAGACATGATTTGCTGCGTATAAACATGAATAGAAGGCTACACCATCCCCTTGTCTAATCCACTATGGTTTGCATGGATTAAACTATGACAACCATGGCGCTCCTTTCTATTTTCAAGAAATCCTTTCTTTTTTCTTTAGACAAAGATAAATTAAAATAATAAAAGAGATAGTGGTTTGAGTCATGACTACACACTTACGGTAGTAGTTTTGGATGATTGATTAAAGGTGGGTGATATGACACTTACATGAAGGGTCACGGTGGTCATGAGTGTCATGACTAGGGCTGCAAACGAACCGAACAAACACGAACAAGACCTTGTTCGTGTTCGTGTTCGTTTGTTAATAAATATATGTGTTCGCGAACTGTTCATGAACACTTATTGAACGAGATTTTATGTTCATGTTCGTTTGTTAAGGAAATGAACTTGTTCGTGTTTGTTTGTTAATTTTAGGTAACGAACAAAAATGAATGTTGACGAACACAAATGAGCACAACCTAATGTTAATGAACACAAATGGAAACAAATGAACACAAACAATCATTCATGCACAAAATATATAATACACTGACACTTATTAGATATTTAATTTGTCGGAATTTTAAAGCATTTAAATAAATATAAAAACTAAAAACACTAATGAAATATCGAACAGAAACGAACACGTTACCGAACGTTCACGAACATAAACGAACGAACACGACCTCTGTTCATGTTTGTTCATTTAACTAAACGAACAAAATTTCTTGTTCGTGTTCGTTTGTTTAATAAACGAACAAACACAAACGAACTTCCCGCCGAACGGTTCACGAACTGTTCGCCGAACGTTTGGTTCGTTTGCAGCCCTATTCATAACCAAACCCTATAGCCTAACTATTGTTATTTGCGTCAACTTATTTTTTTCATGAATCTTAACTTATTTTTTTATATAAATAAATAACACAATATCTATAATAATTTGTTGGAAGTCTTATGTCGTAAATATTAAATAATGAAGGAAAATTGTTTACCTTTCAAACAAATCTAGCTTAATTTTAATTTTAAGAATTAAGAAAAACTATTCTTTTATAGAACCTACTTTAAGAAAAACTATTCTTTTATAGAACCTACTTTAAAAGGCGAATTAGAAATAAATAATCACACCTAACTCAATTTGGCCGATAATAATCCCAAGTCAGTTATTGACCGATAATAATCCCAAGTCAGTTATTAGCCGATAATAATCCGATCTGTTTATTATTATTATTATTTTTTTTTTGTAAAATAGTCCATCGTTAAAATAGCTTAACGGAGTTAAGTTTTTTTCCGAATTACAAACCGATGTTTTAGGGCTTTTGATCAGAACGAGGATACGAGTCGATTGATGTAAAACTTACCTCGAAATTGTGCTCGAAATGGCTTGATTTTTGTTAATTGGAAGTTTAAACACCCAAATTGAAGCACCGTTTTCGTGGGTTGGGGCAGTATTTCGAGGTAAGTTTTACATCCATCGACTCGTATCATCGTTCTGATTAAAATCCCTAAAAATCGGTTTGTAATTCGGAAAAAAAACTTAACTCCGTTAAGCTATTTTAACGGCGGGCTATTTTACAAAAAAAAATTGACCAGCTCGGATTATTATCGGCCAATAACAGAGTTGGGATTATTATCGGCCAAATTGAGTTAGGGGGATTATTTATTTCCATTTTGCCACTTTAAAAAAGAAAAAAAAAACTATTTTAAAAAAAATCCAAAAATTTGTATTTTATAAAATAAGAAAGCCTGCTTGTGATTATAAGAACTTTAGTTATATCCTTATAAACTAGGTTATAACCCCGTGTATTATACGGGGTTGAATAAATAAATTTTATATACTAAATAATAAAACAACATATCTTTAAAAACCTCATTTATTATACGGGTTGAATAAATATAATTCTATATATTAAATAATAAAAAGCTATATCTATAAGAACCATAGTGTACGGGTTGAATAAATGTAATTTTATATACCAAATAAAAAGTTATATCTTTAAAACCACGTGTATTACGAATTGAATAAATCTAATTTTATATATCAAATAATAAAAAGTTATATCTTAAAAAACCTCATGTATTACATGGGTCGAGTAAATGTAATTTTGTACCATGAAAATAAAAATATTTAATATATTAATACAAAGTTTGGTTTTCGTGAAAAAAATAGATTATTCTGTTGTTGCAAAATTTGTTAACGAAGTCTCAATAAATTTAACCTTTATTTAAAACTCCGTAAATGTATAAATGATAAATAATATTAGTTAATTTTATTTTAAGTTTTGTAAAATCTATTTGTTACCAAACTAAACAAAACGTTCAAATATAACTAAATCAAATAAATAATATTATAAATGAGAAGAAGATTAAAATAAATAATAATTATCAATAAGATATTAAACTAATAATATTTAGTAGGAGAATTATCTATAATATAAGAAATTAAACTAAATAATATTTAGTAGAAGGGTTTTCTATAATTAATTAGAAGAGATTAAACTAAAATTATAATAATCTATAAGAGATTGCCTAACATGATGACAAGTGTCCTTAAAGTGGTTACTTTTATTATATAGTATAGATAGATATAGATATAGATATAGATTTGTATTTAAAATAAAAATGAAAATTTACCTAAATCTATATACAGCGATTTTTATATTTCCTTTGCCTTGTGTTTTTTATAGAGTGAATTTCAAGGATTGTCCTTTATCTTTATACCCATTTTCAGGCGCTGTCCTTTATGTTTAAAATTGATGAGTTTTATCCTTTATGTTTTCATATCATGCACGTTTTGTCCTCTATGCCTAACCCAGTTAGTTTTTTTAGTTAAATTTAGTCATGTGCTTTGCACATGAGGGCATTTTTGTTAATTCAAAGGTTGCAGAAGCTTTGAGCTGTAAATCTGCCGTTGAACTTACCTTTGAATTGACAAAAGCGCCCTCATGTGCAAAGCATATGAACAAATTTAACTGAAAAAAATAACTGGGTTAGGCCTAAAGGACAAAACGTGTATGATATGAAAACATAAAGGACAAAATCCGTCAATTTTGAACATAAAGGACAACGCCTGAAAATAAGTATAAAGATAAAGGACAATTCTTGAAATTCACTCTTTTTTATATAAATAACACAATGTAGTATTTTTTAACAAGTTGCGTAAGTTAAGTTTATATAAATAACACAATGTAGTATTTTTTAACAAGTTGCGTAAGTTAAAGGATAATTTGTTATATTGATTTAAAACATAATATTAATAAAACATTTATTTTACAGCTCAGATATTTTTATCACTTATTCCTTTATATATTTTAAGAAAACAATCAAGTTCTCAACATTTGTTAGAAGAGTTTTGTTCCCTTTATTAGTAAAATCAGAAAAATAAAACATATAGTTTAAGCGATAAATAAAAAAGCTTTTCTTGTTATATAAGTTGCACTCTTTTTCCCTTCACTAAGTTTTATCCTATTGGGTTTTCTTAGTAAGGTTTTTAATGAGACAACGTACATGATCCAGAAGTATAGGGGGAGACGATACACGCTGCACTCCTTTTCACTTACCTAAGGTTTTGTCTCACTGGGTTTTCCTGACAAGGTTTTTAACGAGGTAGCATCTCCAAGTGTATCAAGTTAATAACCAAGGGGGAGTATTATAAATATATTATTAATATTATGGTTATCAACACCAAAAATAGATTAACTTCTTCTCCAAGTTTTTCTTCTTTTATATATACTTCCCATTGTATCTCTTGTATGATATATATCTATCAATGAAATATCTCTTTCTCCCTACATCTCTTTCTTTTATTATTTGCTATTAGGCTAGTTTCACAACACGTTATAAGCACGAGACTCTAAGCACGAAGTATTGATAAGTCATCTCGTAGTGACCAAAGTTCGCTCAATCTAGAATCTTAAAAAGCATTCCACATATCGCCTCATCTTCATTCTTGGCCATACTACTAGAAAAAGGAACAAGTCGTATTATGAGGTCAGTGCTTCGAATTTTGTTAATTCAGAATTTATATACATGCATAAGTTGCAACTTCCATGTGAATATTCTTAATTTTTCTTTCACCACTTTGGGATAATTATTTTGTTAATACATATCAAGGATTCATAAAGGAATTTGATCCGTTCAAAACCATTCGGAAGTTAAATATTAGATATTCAATATATGAAATTATAGTTTTATTTTACTATAATCCATATTTTCTGAAGCAAAGGATTTGCTTTTAAATATTACTAGGTTATAACCCCGTGTATTACACGGGTTGAGTAAATAAATTTGTATACTAAATAATAAAACATTATATCTTTAAAAACTTCCTTTATTGCACGGGTTAAATAAATATAATTTTATATATTAAATAATAAAAAGTTATATATATAAGAACCATATTGTACAGGTTGAATTAATGTAATTTTATATACCAAATAAAAAAAATTATATCTTTAAAACCACATGTATTACACGGGTTGAATAAATGTAATATTGTTTACCAAATAATAAAACAATACATCTTTAAAAAACCTCATTTATTACACGAGTTAAATAAATGTAATTTTATATACCAAATAATAAAAAAGTTAGTAAATGTAATTTGTATAGTGAAAATAAAAATATTTAATATATTAATACAAAGTTTGGTTTTCGTGATAAATAATTTGTTTTATTTAAAATGTTTTAAATTAACAATTTACAATTTTGAATAATATTTTATTAGAAAAATAGAAGAATGGTATTCGAAATTTAAAGTAGGATAAAATTTAATATTAGCTCATTATTCATTTATTTATTTAATTAATATAAGATAAGTTTGGAAGTGATGCGGGAAAATCATAAAATAAATACCTACAATGAATGACATGTGTCACACATTAATGTTTTATTATATAGTATAGTATAGATAAAAATTTAGATTGATATAAATAGATTATTTTGTTGTAGCAAAATTTGTTAACGAAGTCTCAATAAATTTAACCCATTATTTAAAACTCTGTAAATGTATAAATGATAAATAATATTAGTTAGAGTAAATTACGATTTTAGCCCCTATGGTTATATCACTTTTACCCTTTTAGCCCAAAAAAGAATTTTTTAACATCTGAGCCCCCAACATCTTTATTTCTAACCCCATAACACTAACCTTATCCATTAAATGTTAGGGGCCAAAAGGGTTAAAAAAAAAGACGTTAGGGGCCAAAAAAATTAGAAAAAAAGACGGTGGCTCAGATGTTAAAAATTCTTTTTGGGCTAAAAGAGTAAATGTGATATAACCACATGGGCCAAAATCGTAGTTACTCTATTAGTTAAATAAATAATATTATAAATGAGAAGGAGATTAAACTAAATAATAATTATCCATAAGAAATTATACTAAATAATATTTAGTAGGAGGATTATCTATAATTAATTAGAAAAGATTAAATTAAAATAATACTTATCTGTAAAACATAACCTAATATGATGACAAGTGTCCCCAAAATGGTTTTTTTATTATATAGTATAGATAGATATATAAGTATTATTGTCTCTTTTAAATTTACCCCTTACTCAGTACGAATAAATGTGTAGCGGTATAAATAAATGTGTAGAGATGGTAAATAAAAATTCGGGTCACTGCGTGATGATATTAGGATAAATAATGAAAGATAACACATATCAAAGAAAAACTATACAATTGTTTAAAAAAATCTAAAGTGTTTCTTTCTTCTTCGTTAAGTCAAAATCTTCTAACTTTTCTGAACAATATATTTTTGTAATTAATTTTACAAGCATCAAACAAGTTCTAATGGATAATTACGTAAATAAAATATTTTACTTAAATATAACATTTGAATTTGAAGTTATTAGGTTATTTTATTTGTAAAAATGTTTGTATAGGAAGTACATGACATTTATATAGGAAGTACATATATACTATTCATGAAGTAATACATATATACGTAAAGTATTCTTTATGGATAATATATTTCATCCTCTAAAAAACGATTAGCAAATGCATGGCATTGGCATCAATTTCTCACAAACTCTAATTACAAATTTTGTAAACGAAATAGAGTTTCTTGACATATTAATTTGTGTAGAAGAGAATTTTTTTAAGCCAAAATTATAAAAATGATAGTATATTTTCCTTGGAAGAGAAATAGCTCATACATATACTATATAAGAAATTAGTAATTCTTGAGTCATTTATATTGCTTGGTATGGATATGCTTAGAGAGATTATTTCATGAAGTTTTAGTATAACTTGTATTATGTGATAACATGTTATAATTATATTATATTACACCTTTGTTATATACATATATACGTAGATGTTGAAAACGAAGGATTGTGGTCACGGCGAAAATTTATGGGCTACCTATTTAGAATTGGAATATTTTTTTAACAAGGAATGTTGTATCTAGGTCGATGTTGAAAACGAAGGAATGTGGTCACGGAAAAAATTTATAGCCTACCTATTTAGAATTGGAATATTTTTTTAACAAGGAATGTTGTATCTAGGTTCACCATGGAGGGTTTTTCTTCTTCTTCTTCTTCTTTTTTTTAATAGGAGAAAGAGATTGGTATTTTATTAATAGGACTCTTTTACAATAGAACACAATGACTATATATAGGAGAGAAAGTCTTGGAAAACAAGTTAGGTTATTTTAGGAGTTGATAACCATAATCATAATAATATATTTATAACATTTCTTTATTTATTTATTTTAACAAAAACAAAGTTGATTTAAATCACACAATAAATAACGATTTTTAAACAAGTTTTATTTTTCAAAGTGAATTTATTTAGATCAAGATTATTTTAATTTTTTTTATGAATTTGAGTTATCTAATAAAACTAGGAGTGAGATAACAATTAAATCTTCAAAACACTATATTTTTTTTTAACCGACAGAAAATATATTATTAATTGTAGCAAGATGCTACCCGCCAAATATACAAAGTACAAGAAACCAACACCACTAACCACGTAATATTACATAAAAACTAAGCACTAAAGATTGAACCGCCTCCAATCTCCCCACGTCAATGACACCATTTTTGCCCTATTTTTAACCCAAAGGAACGTCATAGCTTTGATCTCATCTAGGATCTCGTTGTGTGCGGAACCGAGTTATTAAAAACAGAGTCGTTTCTTAGCTTCCAAAGGCTCCAAATAGTTGCCAGAACCACCGCATGAATCACCTTCTTCTTTGTTGAATTTCCGGAGCATGTTTCATGTAAGGACAGTACATCATTTAATTCGAAAGCAAATATTGGCGGGACGTTGCACCAATCCGCAATGTTTTGCCATATCATTTGAGCGAACTGGCATGCTACAAATAAGTGTTCGGACGTTTCTGCATAATCACCACAAAGAACACACAAATTATTTTGGACCGAGATGTTCCGTATCGCCAGTGCACACTTTGTCGGTAACCTTTCCATCGCTGCCCTCCAAGCCACAATAGATACCTTTTTTAGGACCCAGTTATTCCACTTAAAAACCCTTGCCGGAGCTACACGGTTCGCCGAACTTAATACTTTTTAATCCCAACTACACAAAAGACACCATCTGAAGCATGCTGCCATTTCCATAGGTCCCTACCCAAACCCATATTTAGCCCATTCACCAAAGAAATCAGTTGTAATAATTGATTTTGGCAAATATCATCTAATTCTGGCTGAGCCCAGGCCCACAAAAAAACAGGCCCAAACTCCCCAGCAACCATCCGATCCGCAAACATGCACATCTTGTTTGATTCAACCTTAAATAAATTAGGGAACCTAATATATAAAGGTTGTGAATCAGCCCAGACATCTAACCAAAACTGTATATTTTCTCCATTTACAGGAACTGCAGAAATAGCTCCACTTAAATCAATACCGGCACCAAGAAGAATCGGTTTAATACTCATGATGCCCTTCCACGGACCCGCAATAGATACTTTAACCGGGAAGTCATTCCAAACTCTACTATTATGGTGGATAGCCCAGACTACTCTTCGCCATAAACTATTTTTTTCGGTTTTAAACCTCCACCACCACTTAGCCAACATGGCTAAATTAGTGTCTCTAATGGAACCGAAACCCAACCCACCAAACTCAACCGGAGCAATTGTTTTTTCCCATGCTACCCAATTCATTTTAGCTTTATCTTCCGAGCCACCCCAAAAAAACACCCTTCTAATCTTATCAAGAGCACTCAACACTTTAACCGGAGCTTTAAATAAAGATAAATAGTAGGTTGGCAAGTAATTTAAGACCGACTTTATCAAGGTTATTCTTCCACCATATGAAAGAGTTTTAGCTTTCCATAGCGAAAGCCTATTTCTAAACATATCTACCACATATTTCCAATTTCGAGGCAAATTCATGTTAGCCTCAATTGGTAGACCAAGATGAATAAAAGGAAACGTACCTTTCTTGCACCGCAAATAACTCGCCATTTGTTGAACTTCTTGGTCACTAACTCCAATCCCATAGATGCTACACTTGGATAAGTCAACCTTGAGGCCGGAAACTAGATAAAAACACCTAAGTATCCGTCTCAGGTTATTAATATGTGAAGTAGACCATTCACCAATAAACATCACATCATCCGCATAAGAAAGATGAGTCAGGAGTGGACCATCAGCGGAGACATTGATACCATTGAATAAACCAATTGAGGTTGCCTTATTCATAACACATGTAAGGGCTTCCATCAGAATTACAAATAAAAACGGAGAAAGCGGGTCGCCTTGCCTAAGACCACGGGAGCAATCAAACTCTCTAGTTGGAGATCCATTAACTAGAACCGAAGCTCTAGCTGAATAGAGAGTCGCCATCACCCAAGATCTCCATCTACTAGGAAAATTCATCTGAGCCATAATCGAGTTTAGAAATGACCAGTTCACCGAATCATACGCTTTATTGATATCAACTTTGAAGAACATTCTACATCGCTTATACTTTTTTAACCAACCGAAAAATTCATTAAGAACAAGAGGGTCATCCATGATATTTCTTCCGGTTAGAAAGGCCGATTGTTGCTCAGAAATTATCTTCCCCGTCACACTTTTAAGACGGTTAACGAGCACCTTTGAGATTACTTTATTAATCACGCCAATTAAACTAATCGGCCTGAAGTCTGTTGGGCCAACTGGGTCCTTTACCTTAGGAATCAAAGCTATAAATGAAGAAGTGCAGCACTTATTAATAGAACCCTCCTCATAGAATTTGTTGAACAACCTGACCATATCATCTCGGAGCCCAACCCAACACTTTTTAATAAACTTAAAATTGAACCCATCCGGCCCAGGAGCACGTTCACATTCACAATCCCAAACAGCTTCTTTAATTTCCTCCACCGAAAAAGGATTCTCTAGCAAAGTTGCCTCATGGTCCGAAATGGTAGCGATATTAGAACATATCATCTCTGGTCTAATAGGCATAGGTTCCGAAAACTGATGATGGAAAAATTCATACAGAGCTTCTTTAATGGCTAGAGGATTAGTATTCCATTCACCATCGATCAATAAGCCATTCAATCTATTCGTACTGATATTAGAGTTAATAATATGATGAAAAAATGCAGTGTTTTCATCACCATCAATAGCCCACTTGGACCTGGATTTCTGGCGCAAATCCAACTGTTTAATTCTTTCAAATTCAGCCACACAGTTACGACATTCTGCTCGTTCAGCCGGTTCATCTTCCTCAAGAATTTTTTCCTCCGCCAGGTTTTCAATGAATTCAAATCTCCTCTTTTTTCCACCATAGATCCCATCTCTTCTTTCTTTTTCCAATTTCAGCTATGATTTGATTTTGTTTTTAAGCCACATGAATTTAATCGCAAGAGCAAGATCCTCCGGCCCCGAGAAGTGAAACGCACCACAATTTTGGAGAACAAATTCGAGGAAGCCAGAAAATTCAAACCATGAGTTAAAGAATCTGAAAGGGATATGACCAAAATCTGATTGAACAGTAGAGAGAACAATAGGCCGATGATCTGAGACTTCCCTAGCCAAAGCAACCACACTCGCATTTGGCCAATTCTCCCTAAACCCCAAGCACACAAGAAAATGATCCAACTTACTCAACTTTTTACCATTATCTGAAATATAGGTGAAATTACCACCACCCATATTATATTCCACAAGCCCGGCTGCAAGAATAAAATCATTGAAAGCCCTCGCACTAGCTTCAACAAACTCTGAGTTCATACGCTCACTTTCATCCCGCACATCATTAAAATCCCCCATCATGACCCATAACCCTTGTAAAGAGTTCCTAAACCCCATAATTTCTGACCAAACACCACGTCTACTAATAGCATCATTGGGAGCATAAACGTTAACAGGATTAATTTTGCACCCCGACTGAACCAAGAAGCCCGACACAATAATAAAATGTCTATTATAATAAGTGTCTTCACACCTGAAAACCGTTGGGGACCAAAGACATGCAAGACCACCGGATCTGCCCTGAGAGTCCACTATAGCAACCTTGAATTCAGCACGACCCCAAAACTGATTGAACCTAAACGTCTCTGACACTTGTAATTTCGTTTCCTGAATGGCGAGAAAGTGTATACCATAACTAGTTTTAAGCCCTCTGATCCAATCTGCCTTACGACTACTACGCATCCCCTTAGATTGATTGATAAACAATTCATCGAAAACAGTTTTCATCACCTTCTTTAACAATTAACTCCTCGGTAGCCGTCAAGAACCCACTTAGATCAACACCAATCATTGCTCCAATCTGTACAATAGCTTCGACTTCATTCCTTAGACTTTCATCCTCAAACCAGACTCCATGATTCCCTAGAACTTGATCAGCGACTGCATCTGACTCAACTTCCTCCTGATTGACAGAATCAGTACCTCCAACTCCTAGATTCTCACGTCCATACTCTTCGTTTCCTGAAACTTCTCCCACCGGAGTGTTAAGATCTAAAGACACCGAACCAGACCTATTGGGCTGACCAAAATTTTTTTGAGAGGGCCCTTGTGTAGACCCAATAGATGGAGGACTACGGTCGTCTCGATTTCTTTTTCCCAAATTGATAATAGGAGTTGGGCCATCCTCACCAAATACAGAGTTGGGCTTTGGTATGTCACGGCCCCCGACCCGGTTTGACCCGTTTTAGGAGCCGCGGGACAGAAATTCCCGTGGTATTAAATTAACAGCGGAAGTTTCTTCAGGATCTTTTAAAACTGAAATATTTCCCAATTATTTTATTTCACAATTCGAGATAAGACCCGATAATTTACAATACTGAGATTTCACGAAGAAATCTTTTATTTTCAAAACATATTTCTTTATTTTATACTGAGCCACTTTCTTAAGCTGATAGTGCTTCACGGCACTTTTCCTGGATCACAACAGATCACCTGAAACATGTTTGAAAAAGGTTTTGTCAGCGGGAAATACTGAGTGAATCAATCATTTTACTAAAACGACACGTTTGTTATAATTTACAGTATTAAGAGCGATTACAATGTCTCTATCTTTTAAATTAACTGATCCAGTTGTCACTTGACCGGACGTGTGACTGTGGACATATCACTTGCTGGGTCCGTTCACCCACAAGTGATAAATAATTAGTAGCTATGTGCACACCCCCCACATACTGGCAGTAATTTCAGATTACATAGACTTAATCCCTGTAATTATAACCTTTGAAAATAAACATGCTTTTGTAAAGTAATTTGATAAAAAGAGAATGACTCACATTGCAGATTTAACAGAGCTTATTCTACTGATTAGCCTTGATAACCTAGTTTAAATAATCAAGCACACAAACTAGGTTAGTAACTTAATACAGCATTTACGACAACTCACGAGATTACAACCTTCACAACGAATGACAAAGTGCGATACTTAAACATCCATCGATTTAACGACGAATGACAAAGCATAAACCCTAATGTGGGCAGCTCTTAAACATCCATTGGATAGTTTAATCGATCGGACATTGAATCGTAGCAGCGATCGAGTTATTACCCTGAATTGTGGCAGCACTTCGTGATCAGTGTGTGTTTATTGTAGTATTCAGACACTATCTCAACGTACAATTTGAGTTTGAACGTCGAACTAACGCACAATTGCATGAAACAGACGAAGTTATTTATACTTGAAAAATGTCCCCCTCGCGCCACGCGAGGGGTTCTCCTGTTCCTGTCGCGTGGCGCGACAGGCCCTAGTCTACCCTAGGTTTGCTTCGTGTCCCAGTAGCTTAGCTGAGTTGGTTTCGTGTGATTTTAAATTTTTGACAGCAAACTGTGTGGATTTTACCGAGTAGGGTTTACCCCCCCTGAGTTTTAGGGGCCCTGATCCTGATTCTGATTGTTCTGAAAATTTTAGGGTTTGTGCAGAATCACTTGGGTTTCTCAATTAGGGTTTCCTAATCAGATAATTAAAATACTAAATAGTACTTTTTGATGAGAGTTGTTACATTCTCCCCACCTTAATAAAAATCTCGTCCTCGAGATTTACTGGAATAAGTGAGGATACTTTCGCTTCATTTCTTATTCCAGCTCCCAAGTGTATTCAGCTCCTCTCTTTGAATTCCATCTGACTTTGACTAAAACAAGTCGTTTGTGTTTGAGAAACTTCACTTTTCTGTCTTCTATCTGAAGAGGTTTCTCAACAAATTTCAACTTTTTGTTTACCTCTATATCTCGAAGAGGTACTACCAGTGATTCATCTGATAAGCATTTCTTAAGATTGGATACATGAAATACATCATGTACTCCAGATAATTCTTCTGGTAGTTGTAAACGATAAGCTACTGGTCCTATACGTTGGATCACTGAAAATGGTCCTACGTACCTTGGACTTAGCTTTCCTTTCTTCCCGAATCTAACTACTCCTTCCCAAGGAGAAACTTTCAATAGTACTTTGTCTCCCACTTGAAATTCTAACGGCTTGCATCTATTGTCTGCATAACTCTTCTGGCGATCTCGAGCCGTCTTCAGCCTTTCCTTTATTTGAGTAATCTTATTAGTCGTCTCTTGCACTATTTCAGGACCTGATAATTGACTTTCTCCTATTTCTGCCCAACAAACTGGAGTTCTGCACTTTCTTCCATATAGTGCTTCAAATGGGGCAGTTTCAATACTTGAATGATAGCTATTGTTATAGGAGAATTCAATTAATGGTAAATGATCATCCCAACTTCCACCAAAATCTATTACACATGCTCGGAGCATGTCTTCTAGAGTTTGGATTGTCCTTTCACTTTGTCCGTCTGTTTGGGGATGATATGCAGTGCTAAGATTTAATCGAGTTCCCATAGCTTGCTGGAAACCTTTCCAGAAATGAGAAGTAAAACGACTATCTCTATCCGAAACAATGGAGAGTGGAACTCCATGTAAGGATACAACTTCATCTACATACAATTTAGCCAGTCTTTCCATGCTAAAGGTTTCTTTCATTGGTAAAAAGTGAGCTGATTTGGTTAATCGATCCACAATTACCCAAATCGCATCATTACCTTTTCTGGTTTTGGGTAACTTGGTAACAAAATCCATTGTTATAAGTTCCCATTTCCATACTGGCATTTCTAATTGTTGTACTAACCCTGAAGGTTTCTGATGTTCTGCTTTAACTTGTGAACAAGTAAGACATTTAGAAACATATCTTGCTATGTCCTTTTTCATTCCTATCCACCAAAAAATTTTCCTTAAATCTTGGTACATCTTATTATTTCCTGGATGCATAGTATACCTAGATTTATGAGCTTCTTCTAAAATTTTAGGTCTTAAGTCTCCCTGCTTAGGTACCCAAATTCTACTTTTGTGGAATCTCCAAATTCCATCTGCTCCTTGTTCTAATTCCTTGATTCGTCCTTTCATTCCTTCAGCATCATCCTTGATTGCTGTGGTTTGAAAATTCTTCAATTGTTCCATTAAATCTATTTGTAGATTTAATTTGAGAGCACGAACCCGTCGTTGTTTCTCATAATACTTACGACTTAAGGCATCTGCAACTACATTTGCCTTTCCTTCGTGATACTGAATATCACAGTCGTAGTCACTTAGGATTTCCATCCATCTCCTTTGTCTCATGTTTAACTCTTTTTGCCCAAATATATATCTTAAACTTTTGTGGTCTGTGTAGACAGTAAATTTACTTCCGTAAAGATAATGTCTCCAAATCTTAAGGGCAAAAATTACGGCTCCTAATTCTAAATCATGAGTCGTATAGTTTTCTTCGTGCTTTTTCCATTGCCTTGAAGCATATGCAATCACCTTTTTGCGTTGCATAAGCACACATCCATATCCTAGTTTTGAAGCATCACAATATACTTCAAAGTTTTCAGTTCCTTCAGGTAAGGCTAAGATTGGTGCATTTGTTAATTTCTGCTTCAATATTCTAAAGGCTTCTTCTTGCTTAGGTCCCCATTCAAACTTAACCGCTTTACAGGTTAGCTTAGTTAATGGTATGGCTATCTTGGAAAAATCCTTAATAAACCGTCTATAATACCCAGCTAAACCTATAAAACTTCTTATTTCCATTGCTGTTTGTGGAACCTTCCATTTGGTAATTGCCTCTATCTTAGCAGGATCTACGTGAATACCTTCGTGATTCACCATGTGTCCTAAGAATTGCACTTCTTGCAACCAAAATTCACACTTCGAGAATTTGGCATAAATTTTTTATTTTCTTAACAAAGTTAAGAGTGCATGAAGGTGTTCACAATGCTCTGTTTGACTTTTGGAATAAATAAGTATATCGTCTATGAAAACAATTACAAATTTATCCAAATATGGTTTACAGATCCTATTCATCATGTCCATGAATGCAGCAGGTGCATTCGTTAACCCAAAGGGCATGACTGTAAACTCATAATGACCATACCTAGTTCTGAAAGCAGTTTTAGGTATGTCTTCTTCTTGTACCTTCAATTGATGATATCCGGAGCGTAAATCTATCTTAGAAAAATATCTAGCTCCCTGAAGTTGATCAAATAGATCATCAATCCTAGGTAATGGGTATCGATTCTTAATTGTAACCTTATTCAATTCTCTATAATCAATACACATTCTCATTGAACCATCCTTTTTCTTAACAAACAACACTGGCGCTCCCCAAGGGGATGAGCTAGGTTGTATGAATCCTTTACTTAGTAATTCATCTAATTGCTTTTTCAGTTCTAACATTTCTGTGGGTGCTAACCGATAAGGTGCCTTGGCTATCGGGGTAGTTCCTGGAATTAGATGGATCCTAAATTCTACTTCCCTATCTGGAGGTAATCCCGGTAAATCTTCTGGGAATACATCCGGATATTCTGAGACTACTGATATTTCCTTAAGATCTTTACCCTTAGTGCTAATGATTACCGAAATCATATACACTATTCCTTGTTTTCGTTCATAATTAGCAACTTTCATTACTGATATGAACTTCATAGGCTTACGTGGTTTGTCTCCTGTGATCCTAATAACTTCTCCGGTGGGTGATTGAATTTCTATGGAATTCTGATCACAAAGGATTCGAGCATGGTTGGCTACTAACCAATCCATTCCTAATACAACATCAAATTCAGCTAAATTCATTGTGTAACACCCCGAAAAATGCAAATTTATATTTAAATAAATATAAAGTTGATAAATAAACTAGTTAACTAACTAGGATTTTATTTAACCCAATTAGGTGAAAGTTTAGTAGTAACCTACAAGTGGGTTAAAAATGCTATAATTGAATCCAAGGCAAGTCTAGGGACCATTTGTGTTTAAAATGAAACTAGAATTTATATAATCAAAAAATAAAACACAAACATTGTCTGTGTTCTTGGTGGAGATCGACCAGGAGCGACCCCAAGTCCATTCAAACCCTAGTCAGCATAAAAACTCTAAATTGAAGGATCAAACTCAGTTCAAATCAAAATCCGAACATAGATTATTGATCCTCATTGCAAGAGGATTCTAAGGTATGTAAAATCTGATGAAATCTCTCAACTTGAATCTCTCATGATTTTGGAAAATCTGAATTTAGATGTTGCATGTGTGTTATTTGGTTAGATTAGGAATGATATGGTGTCTAGAAGTGAAACCTAGACAACTACATGTGATATCATGTCCAATTTCAGGGAATTCCATGAACACCTTGAAGGTGGGTTGTGGGTTTTACAATATGATGATGAACACTAGGATTTAGAATGAATATTTTAGTGTAATTTGATCTTAGAAAATGATTTCAGAATGCATGATGTTTAAATGATATATGAAGGCTATATTGAAGATTAAGTTAGCTAACTAGCAAGCTATAAACTTGAATAAGAAAGATATAAAATTCTGCCCTTAAAGTGTTTGTTGAAATGCCTCTATGAAGGCTTAAAATTGAAATTCTGAGCTTAAACACATAATCATGATGTTTTGGTGTATTATGCGAATTATGATTTAAAGAGAGTTCTAAAACGCATCATAAATGGACTCTATAGGAACGGACGCAGGAGCGTCAAGCGGACAAGCGAGTGGCGAACCACGTTTAAAGGGCAAACTTTGAAGGTATGTAACTTAACCCGTTACATTAAGCGAAACGTTGTTAGATTATACGTAGTTGATAAAGAGTCGTGTTGATTGGAAGTGATCATGATTATTACTTGGAGAATAAATTTAGAGTTTTCAATAAATCATTGGTAGTCATCATAATGGAGGAATTCCGCAAGATGAGCCAATGGGTCGATTAATTGCGTAAGTTGTGGCTTTGTTGATCTAGGGGTAATAATGGCGATAATACTCACAAAAGCATCAAACCAAGAGAATTGGTAATGAAATGTGAGCGACAATAAGTCCCGGATGTTGGGCATAAGTCGCCATAAACATACTAGTTAAATGGGTAGTAAATTGACTAAAGTTAGAATGGGTCAAATAAACGTATAAGGAATTATAGCCTTTCAGTCCGTGAATAGATTTTTCGGTATCATAATTGTAATAGGCGCGTCGGTAATGAATTTACAAACGCATAGGAAAAAGAATCACCTAAAACGGGCTTACGAGTCAAAAGTTATGGCTATTTAAAGTTTGAACTTGATTGCACTTGGAGCTGGGAAATAATCAGCATCAGCAAACAAACCTACTGTGAAAACAAGGGCCTCGCGTAGCGCGAGACCCCGTCGCGTCGCGCGACGCCTTCAGGCCGGAAAAATGTTATTTTTTTTATTTGTTGATGCTTGGAACTGTTAGTGCATTTATGTCTATAGCCTTCGTCAATCCGAGCCGTAGCAAGAAACAGAAGAAAACGAGTCGTTATATTAGTGATAGCTAGTCAAAAAGGCAAGGTGGCATAATTGTAATTAATGAGAAATCTCATTAATAGTCAAGGCCTATAAATAGGGTGATTATGTTTAGTTTAGAGGACTTTTGCTACATTTGTCATCTTGGAGCTTTCTAGATCTAGAGAGAGAATCTAGAGAGAGAAAGTGTTGTCATTGTGATTCAAGGTGCTGTACATTTTCAGATTTATAATAGAATCACATTTATATTACGTCACGTGTGTTAGGTCGCGTTCGTGTACGGATTCCGCACGTTTCACGTTCGTTTCGCAATCGTTTCAGAGTCAAAACCGGTCTAACAAGTGGTATCAGAGCAGGAGCTCGATTGCACTGATCCAACACACATTTCCGCTCGTGATTTCATCGATTTCAGATCCGGATTTCATCTATTTCTTCATTTTTTTCATATTTTTCACGTTTTAACTGATTTTCGTCAAATTGAACGGGTTTTTATGGTCCAAATCATCTGATTTTTTGATATGTTGTGCGTATACACCTGATCTATAACCCTACCAAGTTTCAGATCCAAATTCATAGCCGTTTAGGAGTAATCGAAGATTTTCAGTTCGATTTCGCTGTCAAAATTGCAGGTTTGCGTTTCTGGTCCGCTCCAACGTACAAGTAATTCTGGTTCGCTCAAAATGGCAGTTTTGGTTGCTGGTTCGCTCGTCCTGTTCGCTTGAACAACACATCTTTCTGGTCCGCTCCAAAGATCATTTGTAATCCGCTCATGTGATAGTATTAGGTCCGCTTTTAGTGACAAAATAGTTGAGGTCCGCTCATTTGTCACATTAACAGTAGGTTCGCTCTTGAGATTCGCTTGTGTGGTTCGCTTTTGTGACACTTCAGTGGTATCAATTTGTGTGACACATCTATCAAGGCTGTCAGTTTGCGTAAAAGAGATAGTAACGTGTATCAGTTGTCAGCTTGCATGTGATGAGTCTTGTTTCAAGTGATCATATATTAGTTGTTGGCTAGCTCTAAATTGAGGTCCAATCGAATTGTTATGAAGAATTAAACTTGTCGGTTCATTGTATATATCAAAAAGTTGTCTGCCACATTTCTCGATTTCTACATAAGGGTATTTTGAGGTCCAATGATATTTGAGTGGTAATCAAAGTTGTCTGCCATTTACACAAGTTTGAGTTTTGATTGTTGTATTTCCAAATCGATTGAAGAGCAGCCCATGTGATCAAAATTGTTTTTGTCGTCTTAGTGGATATTGAGGCCCAATCAAAGTTTTGGTATCTTAAAGTGTCTTGGTTAATTCAAAATGGACGATTCATTGTCAAGGTTAAGGTTTGGAGTTTAGTCGGTTTGCACGTTTCGATTAGTTGTTTTGTCAGTCAAGTTGCGTGATAATTGTCCAGTTCATATGGTTCGGAGTTCAAAGATTTTGAAGGGTCAGGTCAATTGAATTCATTCCGGGTCATATCAGTCCGCACAGTTGGTTATTTAGTCTGCACAGTTGATCGTTCAGTCTGCACAGAAAATCATCAGTTCGAGTACCAGTTTCTTTCAGATAATTGATAAAAGTTTAAAACTGATTGTGTGTTTGTTTGTTGTTGACAGGTTTACATCATGGCTGAAGAATTTTTCAATACGTTTTACAACGCGTTCGCAACCGAATCGTCTGAGGCTACAAATATTACACCAAAAACCATTTCTAAGGTGCTAAATGAGAACATCAAACATGATAACTTTTATGGAACTCACTCAAAGCCACCAACTTTGGATAGCATTGAAGATTATACATGGTGGAAGGAACGTTTCATCAACTGGGCAAAAACGTATGCTCATGAAAGCTGGTTCTGCCTGGAGTATGGATATGAAAAACCAAAAGATGATAAAGGCGAAGATCTTGTTTTCAAGAAGTTTTCCAGAGAAGATAAAGCTGAATACGGAGCTGAACAGAGAATGATAGCATTGATCCAGTCAGCAATCAGAAATGATATTTTTGCTTTACTAAATCATGACGGGTCATCTAAGTCTGTCTGGGAAGCTTTACGTGTTAAAGCTGAAGGGGGTAAACAGATTAAAAAGAACAAAATCGCTTTATTAAAGAAAGAATTTGATCTGTTTGATAACATAAAAGGAGAGTCAGTGAGGCAAATGATTGAGAGATTCTGTCATCTTAAAATTGAATTGGAAAGGTTAGAGATAAATAAAACAAGAGAGGAATTGATAGACAAAGTGATTGAAGCGTTACCACGAGCAGATCAGTGGCAAACGTTTGTTTTTATTTTGAAAAATGATGTTTTGTATGATACAATTACTCTTGATGCTTTGTTTGAAAAGATTGAAAGTCATGATCTGGAGCTACAAAAGCAAAACAAGATGACTGATTCTTCACATCAACAGAACGTTGGCTTGTACTACAAAGGCAGTGTGCTTTCTGATAAAGGCGTTGGTTCACCAAAAACAGCATTTAGTGGTGAAAAGATGAAAGAACCACCAACAACGTCAACAAATCATCATTCTGGATATCATTCATCTTCAAAGACAAATTCTGATGATTCTGAAGAAATTCTGTGCAACATTGCTCTTAAACTGAAGAATTCTCCTGCAATGAGCATAAATGCAGCGAAGCAGCAAATGAGTTTCCTTGCATCTGTTCTGGAGTCATATGAAGGTCTTGTAGCTGGCAAAATTGGAAACTCCGAATTGACCAAAGAAGATTACGACCACATTGATCCGGAAGAGATGGAGCTCAATGACATCCGTTGGTGTTTAGCTAGTTGTATTCGCAGAGCTCAGAGGTATATGGAGATTACCGGGAAACAATCGCTTGGAGGTGCTTCAACAAAGCTTGGATTCGATAAATCCAAAGTGACCTGCTTCAGATGCAGGCAAAAGGGTCATTTCAAAAGAGAATGCAGAAACTCTGAAGTTGCTGAAGGAAATGAACGTCCTTTCAACGATGATTATTATCAAAAGGCGATCTACCATCGAAGCAGAGAAGAGCCAAAGTTGATTGAAGATAAACCAAAAGAAAAGTCAAGAGCTTATGCAGTAATCTATCCAGATGAAGGATTTGACTGGAGCACAGTTTGTCCAGAAGAAGATCGTTTAGAGAATGTTCGTAAAACAACTCAAGGGAGAGCTATGACAGAAGAAAGAAAGTTTGTTTTTGTTGCTGAGATTCAAGATGAAAACAAAGACAAAGACACTACTGAAGTCCATGAAGAAAAAGTTGAGATCAAAGAGAAAACTCGAGAAGAGATCTTGAGTGAGAAGACCTACAGAGAAAGAAAGGTGGTCTACAACAGAATGGATGACATGCAGGAGGAGTATGAGATGGCTGTCGGTAGCAAAAGATGGGATAAAAAGAGAGAATGCTATTACAACAGAGAAGGAGAACCGGTTGTTCCCAAGAAAGACATAATCTTTGATGATGTTCTTCTCAAAGTCCCGTTGAGAGCTGAATACTATAGAAATGTATTGAAAGATGACACATACGCTAAGAGATTTGAAAAGGAGATCAGATATGCCATGTTATCATGTCTGAGAAAAAGGGATGAGGAGAGAATGAAGAAGAATGTTGAAGAAATGGTGAACAATCTGAAGAAAGCTGCTGAAGAGGTTAAAGCAGAAATTGTTGAAGTTGAAGCTGTGAAGGAAATCAAAAGTGAAGAAGTTGTTGTGAATGAAGAGGTTGAGAAAGCTGTTACTGAAGAACAGCAGATTGAAGAAGAGGTGAAGAAAGAAGAAAATGAAGAAAAGAATGAGAATGAGGAAGCTGATAATGTTGGTGATGAAGTCGGTATTGAAGAAAAGCAGAATGTTGCTAAGCAGACAGAGGTTGCTGAAAACACCGAAGTGCCAATCACTGAGGTAAATTCTGATTCTGAAAACTTGAAACTGGTTGATCAGTGCAAGAAATGCATGGAATCATGCAGAGCTTGTACTGAAAAAGATGAGCAATTTAGAACAAGAGATCTTGAGTTCACAAAAATTGAAAAGATTTTCAAAGAAAAATGCAAAGAAATGCTAGAAAAAGAAAAAGTTTTTAAAGAAAATGATGAAAAACTTTCAGAAAAATGTAACAAATTAGAGAAAGAAAATGAAGTTTTGAAAGAAAATGTTTTGAAAATGACAAATGAATGTGAACAAAAGGAAATTGCTTGTCAAGAAATGAAAAAGGAATATGACTCAATGAAATTATCATATCACATTACAAAAGAGTCATATGATAAAGTAAAAGACGAAATGAAATATGCTCAATCAAGAATGAATTATATGTCTGAAACAACCAAAGAGCTTAAACGAATGTATTCTATAAAACAAGATGTTGTTAATTCCTATATTGAGGATGTTGCTAAGTTAAAGCGACAGATTGCTGATTTAGAACAGGATAACAACAAGTTAAAAAGTTACCATGTGTCGTCATATGTGCTTGAAAGAATTTTCAATATAAAACCGGGTGAGGGTGAGTCTGAGCAGAACAAGAAAGGTATTGGTTCAGAATTTCATCAAGTTCCACCACCGGGAAAATTTGCATTTTATGATGAGGAAAAGGTTGAAAAAGCTTGCAACATGGTAGACCAATTGCCAGACAACATTGACATAACCTATTCCAAATCTGATGATTCTCATGATTCAGAGGTGGTAGGTAAAGTCGTTGAAAGTGTGTTGAAAGAAGAGTTGATTGTTACAGGTAAATCTGAATCACAGGATGAAGATGAAGGAAATCTTCATGATGGTTATCTGAAAAACACAAAATCAGAGGAAAGTTTGAATGATGATTCAAAAGGATTGGTTTATACCATGATTGGATTGGACAAATTGTTCTTAGATGTTGTATTCCCGATTCAGAATGTGATTTCAGAAAAGGTTGATAAAGTTTTCAAAATGGTTGAGATTGAGAAGTCTGAGATTTCAAAGTTTGTTGGTAAGAGTTATAAAGGTTCGTATAACAAACCTGGTTTCAAAAAGAAGAACATGAAGGCTGGTTTAGGTTATAAGAAGATACAGAATCGAAACAAAAATGAAATGCCAAATTTTCAGACAAAAATGACTTTTGTTCAAGGAGGCAGTTTAGAAAAAGAAAAAGAACTCAAAATGAGACAGTCTAATGATGAATTCTTTGCTAAAAAGAAAAAGCAACAACCACAGGTCAAAGATGTGTCCATGAGAACATGTTTCAAATGTGATCAAAAAGGACATCTTGCACGCAAGTGTCCTAATCTAAAACCTGTGGATGTTGACAAAAAGAAGTTTGATGCTGAGAAACAAAAATCTGAGAATGTGAGACAAAGGTCAACCAAATTTGATTCAAAACAAACTTGGAGGTTCAATACAAACAAGTTTGCTTCAAATCAAAACTGGAAATCAGACCAGAATAGGTTTGATTCTAGACAGATCTGGAATTCTTACACACCCAGATTCAGAACAACACAGAGTTGGAAAACTACAGTTGATATGACAAAACCTCAAGAGTTTTGGAAACCAAGAGTTGTTGTTCAAAATCAAAATGTTCAAAAAGTTTCACATTTTTAAAAACGAGGAACACCAAAAGGTCAAACATGGAGTGTTAAGAAACATGTTGAATTGGTAAACGATGAGAAAATTGAAGTTAAAATTGAGAAAGTTTTTGTGAAAAATGATACAGAATTTCCAGCATTGAATGAAAATTATTGTGTTGAAATGCCTAAGGTTCAACAGACCTGGGCTAAATTGTTCAAGTAATTGAGTAGTTTGTTTGTGCAGGTGCTCATGGAATTCAAAGATTGTGAAATTGGAGATTGGAGCAGCCTGGCACATCGAGAGGAGGCTGCTGGATCCTGTGTTGGTTGAAACAGGAAGTTTATATGTTTTCTGTAAATAAATAAACAATATTTCAAAAACCCTAAAAATTGAAAAATTTGAAAAACCAAAAATATGTTTGTTTTTATTTTTTGTCAAATATTAAAAAATTACAAAAATATGTGTTGATTGAATATGCCGAAACCCTCACGGCTGAACAAACATGATTACTTTCATCAGATTGAAAAACGGTTTTCAAACTGTTAAGATCAATGGGTTGTAAATCATGGGGGTATGTATATTTTCTGCAAATCAGAGCACTTTAAGCAGAAAATGGATGGCGAGACAAAGCTATCAGTATTGGTTGTCAAATTTTTTTTATGGTTTTGCATTTTAGGGGGAGTAATGTTGTTAGAAAATACAAAAACATTTGAAAATTTGAAAAAGTCAAAAACATGATAAAATTAAAAAAAAATTGAGTTTTTTGCGTAAAAAAGAGGAAATGATAGTACATCAGTAGACAGTTACAGTACGCTAAAGAAATGGAAGGTTTAAATGTGTTAAACGATCTCACCGTGGATGTGTCGGTAGATTTTTATACATTTAGTAAACTTTTTCGGGATATAAACCTAAATTCAAACTTGCTTATTTTGTGGGGAACACTACTTGGATATATAGGTAACCCCTGAAATCTCGTTTGAAAGGTCTTATAATCTGATATACTAGGTCTTTATACTCAATGATGTCTGGGGTATTATTCCAGGACTTCTGCTGAACGGTAGTTCTGACCTAGTCCTTGGCTAATACTTGCTGCAATGCTTGAAACACAGCATTAAACCCTCAGCATGCTGAAACAATAAAATTGATAAATGCTGCTGTTGTAAGCAAAAAGATCCTCTAAAGGGGACATACCGTAAAGTCGAAGCTGAT
This sequence comes from Helianthus tuberosus, assembly GCA_030545235.1. Classification (NCBI taxonomy): domain Eukaryota; kingdom Viridiplantae; phylum Streptophyta; class Magnoliopsida; order Asterales; family Asteraceae; genus Helianthus; species Helianthus tuberosus. Next base: position 3,045,301 of record CM060397.1, on the reverse strand, counting down.
ATCTCTCTGCGTATACGGAAGTATCGACCTGAGATCCCTCGGCCCTCGCATACCTAATTTATATACATATATCATTGTAGTATACTCACCTGTAAGACTGATTATTGGGATTCTGGATACGGGAGTATATTCAAGAGGTGGGACACATGAATAGGTTTAAGTTCTTAATACACCTAATTCGTATCCTGAATCAGTTGAAATTTGTGTGAAAATTTAAGTGGATCAGTATATCGACAATCTAAGTGAATTGTTTAATTCTTACTGTGAAATTAAGCTCATTGGTACTTGTGACTTGTCATAAACTGATATGATCCTCTGACGCATACTCAGACAAAAATATTGTCTGTAAATATGTTTGTACATATTTCTTTATTGCTTTATATTTTCAGAAAATACAAAAAGATTTTTGATTCTGCTTTATTTTCGACAACCGATGTCTGAGTGCTGAGTTTCAAAATCTAAGTAAGCTGATTGTGTTTCTGAAAATAAAACAAGTTCATTAAATTGAAACTTGAATTAAAATAAAAAAAATCAAAACAGTTTGTGATATCTCCAAGGTCATTAAGTTGGACTTGGATGATTAACTGTGGGGGATTTGGATGCTTATACTGTTATAGAGCTAGTTTCCGATTCGATTCGATGAAACTGCCAAATTCATGAAAATTGTTTGTTTAGAATGTTTGAGTGAGCCAGGTTACAATTCCTGGATAGTTGAAATTTGAAATGCTGTTACTTATAAATGTTTGAGTGATTGCAGATGAGATTTCAGACTACGATCCCGGAAGCTGAGTCTAAGGGGGAGTCTGAAGACGAGCTCAAAGCAAGGGGGAGCTTGTATACGGAAAGCAAGGTGTCGATTCCAAAGCACGGAAACTTGACGAAAGGGGGAGCCTGATGAAGAAAAGAGTTTACAAAAAGGAGAAGCTGAAGACAGATCCACCGGGATTCTGTTCAAGAAGTCTAAAAGAGAAAAAGAAGATGCTACGAGTTTGACTCAATGATCGAGATTGACTACGGCAATATCCAAGGGGGAGTCTGTTAGTGCATTTATGTCTATAGCCTTCGTCAATCCGAGCCGTAGCAAGAAACAGAAGAAAACGAGTCGTTATATTAGTGATAGCTAGTAAAAAAGGCAAGGTGGCATAATTGTAATTAATGAGAAATCTCATTAATAGTCATGGCCTATAAATAGGGTGATTATGTTTAGTTTAGAGGACTTTTGCTACATTTGTCATCTTGGAGCTTTCTAGATCTAGAGAGAGAATCTAGAGAGAGAAAGTGTTGTCATTGTGATTCAAGGTGCTGTACATTTTCAGATTTATAATAGAATCACATTTATATTACGTCACGTGTGTTAGGTCGCGTTCGTGTACGGATTCCGCACGTTTCACGTTCGTTTCGCAATCGTTTCGGAGTCAAAACCGGTCCAACAGGAACTTGTTTATAACCCTTTATACTTGATTAAAACTAACTTATGATGTGTTTTAATCCTAGGTGTTGATAGTAACTAATCGGAAGATGGTCGAGCAAACTTTTGAAGAACCGAACACTATCCTCAAGCTTCCGCAATGCTTTAAATCCTTACTAGACTTAGATTATGGGTTGTAATTGATTGTTAAACAACTTTTGAAACGTTTTGTTTAGTCTTATATGACTAAACTTTTGTTACTTATGAACCTTTTGTTTAATTTATAAGTTAATCAAGCAGTTTTTTTCTTTATAATGGTATACGTTATGATTAAAAATCAAGTTTAATTAGACGGGTGTTACAAGTTGGTAATCAGAGCCTAAGGTTGTCAACAAAGTGTTCGGTTCAAGCTTGATCGATCGTCCGGTAAGAGTTAACTTATTTTCTTAATAAATTATGTATCACGTATAGAATGAGAAATGAATAAATATGCATGAAAATGAAAAGAGTGTGTATAAGCTCACTCAAAAACAAGAAATGCATGAAACAAGAATTATTAAATCAAGTTACGAACTTGATTGAATTGAAACAAGAATGATTAAATCGGGTTATGAACTTGATTAAATCAAAACAAGTAAAGCATGTGTTATAAATGGAATGTTTAACAATCTATGTAAACATTTCAGAAATCGAGATGGCTGATGGAGGTAATGATAATGCGGTGCCAAGAGTCACCGAACAAATGAGAGAAGTGATTGCCGAAGAGGTTGGAAAGGCGATCGAAAACAGTTTGTCGGGCTTTATTGATAAAATTCAAAACACCGTTTTATCAATAGTGGATGGAAGAATCAAGAAATTGGAAGATGATTCCAATTCAACAAAGGAAAAGCATGGTGGACGAAAGCCTTGTTCATACAAGGAATTCATGGCCTGTAAACCACCAATATATAATGGGGAGGTTGATCCAATCGTGTGCCAATGATGGCTAAGTGATATCGAAGGAGTATTCGAGAGAACTCATTGTGATGAAAATGACTACGTAGCTTATGGTACGGGTCAATTGAGAGGTCAAGCGAAAGACTGGTGGGATAACAAGAAGAAGGAGATTGGAAGTGAAGCGGCTAAGGCCATGACATGGGAGGAGTTTAAGACGCCGTTTCTTAAACACCATAGTCCCAAAGCGGTCATAAATAAAATCAAGGAAGAGTTCATGCAACTCAGACACAAAGGTGAATCCATAGACAAGATCACGGGGATGTTTATGGACAAGATGAAGTTCTGTGATGATTTGATAACGAATGAAGAGCAAAAGGTCTATTATTATCATAACATGCTAAGCGCGGAGTATAGAGAGTTCATAACCCCTTCAAAGTACGAGACCCTTACCGAGATTGTCAATGCTGCTCGGGAAAGGGAGATTGAATTGAAAAAGAGTATAGAACGGGGTGAACGAAGGGCATAAGATGTGAATCCAAGCCCTACCAAGAAAGCAAGAACAAATGAAACAGCAAAGAAATCAGATGCTAAAGGTAGTACACCAGGTTGCAAAATTTGTGGGAAAAGTCATAAGGGTGAATGTCGTTACAAGGATAAGCCTTGTCCCATATGCAAGAAAACGGGACATATGGCTATGTCGTGCCCGGAGAAAGTGACGGTTTGTTACAATTGTTATCGAACGGGTCACAAAAAGTCAGAATGCCCGGAACTGGTTGGAAAGAAGGATGGGCAGGAACCGAAAGGTGAAGCCCCAAAAGCAAAGGCAAGATCTTTTCAATTAACCGCCGCAGAAGCGAAGATTGAACCTGATGTGGTCTCAGGTATATTTGCTATAAATTCAATTCCTGTACGCGTGTTATTTGATACGGGTGCGAATAAATCCTTTGTTTCATATGGATTTATTCGACATCCTTCATTTGTTCTAACAAAATTACCTGTGCCCTTAGAAGTAGAGATAGGTAATAACAAGAGTTTTATTGTTTGTGATGTATGTGAAAACTGTAAACTGAGCATTGACGATGAAGAATATTTGATAAATCTAATCCCGATGTCGATGGGAGAATTCCAAGTAGTCGTTGGGATGGATTGGCTATCTCAATACCATGCAAAGGTCGTGTGTTTTCGCAAAGAGATAAAACTAACATCTCCGAGCGGAAAACACGTCACCATTTATGGCGAAAAAGGAGGCAACCCCATAGTATGTTCGATGTTGAAAGCTCACAAGCTCATGAAGCAAGGATGCAAGGCATTTATGATATACGCTAATGAGCCCGAAAAAGAATCATGAAAGATTGGAGATGTACCGGTAATACGAGATTATGAAGATGTGTTTCCGGATGATTTACCGGGGATACCACCTGAACGGGAAATAAAGTTCGGGATCGAATTGATTCCGGGCGCAAAACCCGTAGCAAAAGCCCCGTACCGACTTGCACCGTCGGAATTACAAGAGTTGATGTCCCAAATTCAAGATTTGCTTGACAAGGGATTCATAAGGCCGAGTGTGTCTCCTTGGGGCGCACCGGTGTTGTTTGTGAGAAAGAAGGACGGGAGCATGCGCATGTGTATCGATTACCGGGAGTTAAACAAACTCACGGTAAAGAACCGATACCCGCTCCCGAGGATAGACGACTTATTTGACCAACTACAAGGCGCGAGTTGGTTTTCAAAAATTGACCTTAGATCGGGGTATCACCAACTAAAGGTCAAAGAAGAAGATGTGCCGAAGACGGCTTTCCGCACAAGATACGGACATTACGAATTTCTCGTGATGTCATTTGGGCTAACAAATGCGCCCGCGGCTTTCATGGACCTCATGAACCGGGTTTGCAAGCCAATGTTGGATAAGTCGGTCATCGTGTTTATCGATGATATCTTGGTGTATTCGAAAAGTGAAGCCGAACACGCACACCACTTACAAGAAGTGTTAGAGACACTTAGACGAGAGAAGCTTTATGCAAAATTTTCTAAATGTGCCTTTTGGTTACGAGAGGTACAATTTCTCGGTCATGTCATAAGTGCCGATGGGGTTTTGGTGGATCCGTCAAAGATAGAGGCGGTGTCAAAATGGAATCCCCCGAAGAACCCTTCAGAAATCAGAAGCTTTTTGGGGCTTGCGGGATACTATAGGAGATTCATTCAAGATTTCTCCAAGATTGCGTCACCGCTAACAAAGCTAACCCAAAAGAAAGAAAAGTTTATTTGGGGTGACGATCAAGAAAAAGCGTTTCAAACGCTAAAGGAAAGGTTAACTCAAGCTCCGGTATTGACATTGCCGGACGGCGTTGAAGACATGGTGGTTTATTCGGATGCTTCATTATCGGGGCTAGGTTGCGTGTTGATGCAACGGGGCAAGGTAATAGCCTATGCCTCGAGACAATTGAAGATACACGAGAAGAAATATCCCACGCACGATCTCGAGTTGGCTGTAGTGGTATTTGCATTAAAGATATGGAGGCACTATTTGTATGGGGTAAAGTGCACCATATTCACCGACCACAAAAGCTTGAAATACTTTTTCGATCAGAAAGAGTTAAATATGCGACAAAGGCGATGGCTAGAAACGGTGAAAGACTATGATTGTGAAATACATTATCACCCCGGAAAGGCTAATGTGGTGGCGGATGCGTTGAGCAGAAAGGCGGATTATGTCCCAATACGAGTAAGATCGATGCAACTAGTGGTGACCTCGGGTGTACTTGAACGTATTCGAGAGGCGCAGTTAGAAGCAATGAAAGAAGAGAATTGGAAGAAAGAAAGAATCATAGGCCAATTGAAAGACTTGTCGGATGGGCATAATGGGTTGAAGACTCGATCCGGTAGAATATGGGTCCCACATACTTGTGGAGTGAAGGCACTTCTACTTAATGAAGCTCACAAATCCCGTTATTCGATTCATCCGGGTGCAACCAAGATGTACAATGATTTAAAACAAAATTATTGGTGGCCCGGAATGAAGAGGGACGTGGCGAAATATGTGGAAAAATGCTTGACATGTTTGCAAGTCAAGGCGGAGCACCAGAAACCATACGGCAAACTCCAACCGTTAGACATTCCGGTTTGGAAATGGGAACATATTACAATGGACCTGTTAACCAAGTTGCCTAAGACGAATCGTGGTTTTGATGCCATATGGGTAGTGGTGGATAGGTTGACGAAAAGTGCTCACTTCATTCCGATTCGTGAGACTTATACGTCAGAAAAGATGTCAGAAGTTTATACCAATGAAATCATAGCACGTCATGGGGTGCCAGTGTCCATCGTGTCTGATAGGGATACCCGGTTTACTTCGAATTTCTGGCGAGATTTCCAAGAGCAAATGGGGACTAAATTGTTCATTAGCACTGCGTACCATCCTCAAACGGATGGACAAAGTGAAAGAACGATACAAACATTGGGGGACATGCTACGGGCGTGTATAATCGACTTTGGAGGCAGTTGGGATGTTCACTTACCGTTAGTCGAGTTTTCGTATAACAACAGTTACCAATCTAGTATTAAGATGGCACCATACGAAATGCTTTACGGTAGGAAGTGTCGAACCCCGGTGTGTTGGGGTGAAGTGGGTCCACGTGAACTCGCCCACCAGGATATAGTACGAGCCACGAATGAAAAGATCGATAAAGTTCGAGCACATTTGAAAGCAGCTCAAGACAGACAAAAGGCGTATGCTGATAAAAGGAAAAGGCCAATCGAATTCCGGGTTGGCGACATGGTCATGCTAAAAGTTTCCCCTTGGAAGGGCGTTATTAGATTCAGAAAAAGGGGGAAGCTAAGCCCGAGGTTTATTGGGCCATTTAAAATTATCGGAAGGGTTGGCGAAGTGGCTTATCGCCTTGAGTTACCGGAAGAACTAAGTGGGATACATGGGACGTTTCACGTGTCACAATTACGAAAATGCCTAGCGGACGAAACAACTTATATCCATTATGATGATATTGAAGTGGATAATAGTTTGAATTATGCGGTGAGACCGGTGGAGATTTTGGACCGAAAGGTCAAACATCTACGAAATAAACAAATTGATCAAGTCAAAGTCAAATGGGAGCATAGGAAAGGTTCGGACACTACGTGGGAGTCCGAAGAGGAGATGCGACGTCTCCACCCTACATTATTTGGTACGTACTTCGGTTTCGGGGACGAAACCCTTTTAAGGGGGGTGGACTTGTAACACCCCGAAAAATGCAAATTTATATTTAAATAAATATAAAGTTGATAAATAAACTAGTTAACTAACTAGGATTTTATTTAACCCAATTAGGTGAAAGTTTAGTAGTAACCTACAAGTGGGTTAAAAATGCTATAATTGAATCCAAGGCAAGTCTAGGGACCATTTGTGTTTAAAATGAAACTAGAATTTATATAATCAAAAAAATAAAACACAAACATTGTCTGTGTTCTTGGTGGAGATCGACCAGGAGCGACCCCAAGTCCATTCAAACCCTAGTCAGCATAAAAACTCTAAATTGAAGGATCAAACTCAGTCCAAATCAAAATCCGAACATAGATTATTGATCCTCATTGCAAGAGGATTCTAAGGTATGTAAAATCTGATGAAATCTCTCAACTTGAATCTCTCATGATTTTGGAAAATCTGAATTTAGATGTTGCATGTGTGTTATTTGGTTAGATTAGGAATGATATGGTGTCTAGAAGTGAAACCTAGACAACTACATGTGATATCATGTCCAATTTCAGGGAATTCCATGAACACCTTGAAGGTGGGTTGTGGGTTTTACAATATGATGATGAACACTAGGATTTAGAATGAATATTTTAGTGTAATTTGATCTTAGAAAATGATTTCAGAAAATGCATGATGTTTAAATGATATATGAAGGCTATATTGAAGATTAAGTTAGCTAACTAGCAAGCTATAAACTTGAATAAGAAAGATATAAAATTCTGCCCTTAAAGTGTTTGTTGAAATGCCTCTATGAAGGCTTAAAACTGAAATTCTGAGCTTAAACGCATAATCATGATGTTTTGGTGTATTATGCGAATTATGATTTAAAGAGAGTTCTAAAACGCATCATAAATGGACTCTATAGGAACGGACGCAGGAGCGTCAAGCGGACAAGCGAGTGGCGAACCACGTTTAAAGGGCAAACTTTGAAGGTATGTAACTTAACCCGTTACATTAAGCGAAACGTTGTTAGATTATACGTAGTTGATAAAGAGTCGTGTTGATTGGAAGTGATCATGATTATTACTTGGAGAATAAATTTAGAGTTGTCAATAAATCATTGGTAGTCATCATAATGGAGGAATTCCGCAAGATGAGTCAATGGGTCGATTAATTGCGTAAGTTGTGGCTTTGTTGATCTAGGGGTAATAATGGCGATAATACTCACAAAAGCATCAAACCAAGAGAATTGGTAATGAAATGTGAGCGACAATAAGTCCCGGATGTTGGGCATAAGTCGCCATAAACATACTAGTTAAATGGGTAGTAAATTGACTAAAGTTAGAATGGGTCAAATAAACGTATAAGGAATTATAGCCTTTCAGTCCGTGAATAGATTTTTCGGTATCATAATTGTAATAGGCGCATCGGTAATGAATTTACAAACGCATAGGAAAAAGAATCACCTAAATCGGGCTTACGAGTCAAAAGTTATGGCTATTTAAAGTTTGAACTTGATTGCACTTGGAGCTGGGAAATAATCAGCATCAGCAAACAAACCTACTGTGAAAACAAGGGCCTCGCGTAGCGCGAGACCCCGTCGCGTCGCGCGACGCCTTCAGGCCGGAAAAATGTTATTTTTTTATTTGTTGATGCTTGGAACTTGTTTATAACCCTTTATACTTGATTAAAACTAACTTATGATGTGTTTTAATCCTAGGTGTTGATAGTAACTAATCGGAAGATGGTCGAGCAAACTTTTGAAGAACCGAACACTATCGTCAAGCTTCCGCAATGCTTTAAATCCTTACTAGACTTAGATTATGGGTTGTAATTGATTGTTAAACAACTTTTGAAACGTTTTGTTTAGTCTTATATGACTAAACTTTTGTTACTTATGAACCTTTTGTTTAATTTATAAGTTAATCAAGCAGTTTTTTTCTTTATAATGGTATACGTTATGATTAAAAATCAAGTTTAATTAGACGGGTGTTACACATTGGCAATAGTTTTGCAGAGAATTTATGTCCTAAAAGTTCTATGTTTCCTTCTTGCAAAACTTTATCTATTTTAACTGAATTTCCGTCTGCTGTTTCAACTGTAAAAATCTGCCTAATATTGGTTAAAGGTAAATTAAGAGCTTGGCAGAATGAAGTATTTATAAAACTTTGGTTTGCACCAGAGTCAAATAATACTTTGGCGTAAATGTTGTGAACTAAGAACGTACCCGCTATCACATCTGGGATGAGTTCTGCTTCTTGAGTGGTCAGCTGAAATGCCCTAGCATTTTTCTTAGTAGTTCCGTCGGTCGCCTTGGTTTTGTTATCTGCTGGTTTGATCACTTTAGGACATTCTGTTTTGAAATGTCCTGCCTCTCCACAATTGTAACAAATTATAGATTTCTTTCTGCAATTTTCTTCACGATGCCCTACAGTTTTGCAAAAATTGCAATATACTTTGCATTTTCCAAAATGTTTCTTTTTGCAATTTTGACAAAATGGCAAAGTTGAAGATTGCCCTGTTCCTCTTTTCTTAAAACTGTTATTATTACCCATCCGAAATCCTTGGGTAATTTTCTGAGCTAATTCCTTCTTCCTATATTCATCTTGTGTGCGTACTAATTCATCGGTTAGGGTATTAGCTAATTCCACAGCATCGTCAATAGTGCGAGGTCTCGCAGCTTTAACAATATTGCAGATTTCACTAATCAGTCCCCAAATGTAGCGAGAAATGAGTACCGGTTCTGGCGAAGCCAGTGTTGGTACCACTCTAGCATATTCAAAGAATGTCGAAGTATAACCGCAACAATCTACACCCATCATCCGATGATTTAAAAACTTATTAGTCATTTGTTCCTTTTCATACTCGGGACAGAATTTCCTTTCTACTAAACCCTTAAATCCTTCCCAAGTCATAGCATAAGCTATTATTCTTCCTTTTGATTGTAACACAGTGTTCCACCATTCAAGTGCTCCTTCCTTGAAGAGATTTGAGGCATACATGACTTGATCATCTTTAGCACATTTACTTATTGCAATTACTGCTTCGGTTTTCTCTAACCAACGCAGTGATGCAGTTGCTCCTTCATTGCCTGCAAATTCAGTGGGTTTACAAGCAAGGAATTCTTTGAAAGTGCAACCAGGCGTTGCAGTTTTCATTTTCTTAGGTAATGGAGCTTGATGTGGTTCCCCATTATGATTAACATGATCATTGCCTCCGTTTACACTATTACTGAAGTTATCTTCAGTAATACGTTTACTTGGAACAATTGGTTGAGGTTCGATTGGATTCTTTATAGCAGCAACGAATGCTGGAATAACATTAGCTATCCCTTGAGCAACAATATTTTCGATATCTTGCCGAGTCATATATTGATCTCCTGGATGTTGCTCTGACTGATTAACCTCATTTACTGGTTCATTACCAATGTTTGACATCTGATAATAAATTTTATGTAAATAATTAGTATAAATACAAATATAATAAAACAGTTTGCACATAATCACATTAACATGTATAACCAAAATTATTGATTTCACAAGTTTCATTTTTATATATTATATTATGCCTCGTACACACGATTATCATACAACGTTTTATTGTTAAGTTATTTACACATACTGGTTATTATGATTATTTATTAACACATATTCCTGCAAACTCTGGTCAGCTAATTTCTTAAAAACGACGCTCCCTTTCGTCATATTTCCAAGTAACTCTTTCTCCCACATCCCTAATCCGATTTCCTGCATCAATCAACTCTTCGCCCCAGAGGCAAAGTTCAGTCAGATTCTCCGGGCTCATGGTTGGGTATAGTGGAGGTTCTGGGTCAACTTGTGGGAAAAATGTATCAGGGTTGTTTAAAAGGTTTTGGTATTGCCAATCGGTTGTCCACCATTCATCTAATTCTACTGGTAATGGTTGAGGTTGGACAATAGGATCTGGAATAGCAGGTTCCAGATTGATTGGGATTGGAGCTTCTAGTGGGTAACTGAAAAGATCTTCTTCAGTAAATATAATGTTTGGATTAGCTGCTTCAAGGTTTCCATCGGCAGGTCCGATGAGATCACTCATTATTAATTCATGATCTAACACTTCCCAAGGAGTCATTTTCTGTTTCTTCCTAGAACTCTCTCCGACTTCTCTTTCTGTTTGCTTACAACTATTCTCAGTTTCCATCTCTATTTGATTAATATTTTCCTCAATTTCTACCCCTTTTCCTTTGTCTTTTGGTTCTTCAATTTTGGTAACTTTTCTTGTTGCTGGCTTTTTCCTTCGTACACGCCTCCAGCCCACAAATCTGTTTCTTTTCTTGGGTTTAGGTTTTGCCGGTGGTTTGGATTGAAATTCCATGGGTTCTTCTTTGTCAGCGAAGTAACCGGTGAATTCCTTGGAAACTTCTATCTTAACGGGATAGAGGTTAAGATTTTCTAAACCTTCAGATATCTCATTCATGCTGTTTAGCAGATATGCAAAATACATACCAAATGTTAAAACAACATTTTATAGATAACCCGTAAATATTATTGCATACACAAAACAACTGACAATTAAATTATACTACGATTTACTGTAACTTATTTATTTACTAAATAAGGTTTCTGGAAATAAAAGTGCTAAAACTTTTGAGTACTTAGAGATTTGCATTTTCTGCTACTGTGGCTAACATATAAAGATTTGCCCATTTCTCATCTAATTTGTCCTCCCAAGGTGATTTATTGATTAAATCATGGGTTTCTTGTTTCCCTTTCTTCTCTCGGTTTTTCCTTATTTCCTCCTGACTTTTCCTAATAATCAAACTTCTTTTATTAGGGGAAAGTGGTTCCTCGTAATGTGCCTTACGGACAAATATTCCTTCTTCAGGAATTACATAAGGTTTTGTTTGGGATGAACTTCCCTTCTCGTTGGATGATCTATCTAGTTTAAGATAGATATTTGACAGCTTTTGTTTACCCATACAGTAATTAACAAATAATCAGTTAATAAAACACATAATCACATAATTGGCAATCAGTAAAATTAAGTATTTCTAAATACTTAATAGGCTTAAATCAGTGGCTCTGATACCACCTTATTTCTGTCACGGCCCCCGACCCGGTTTGACCCGTTTTAGGAGCCGCGGGATAGAAATTCCCGTGGTATTAAATTAACAGCGGAAGTTTCTTCAGGATCTTTTAAAACTGAAATATTTCCCGATTATTTTATTTCACAATTCGAGATAAGACCCGATAATTTACAATACTGAGATTTCACGAAGAAATCTTTTATTTTCAAAACATATTTCTTTATTTTATACTGAGCCACTTTCTTAAGCTGATAGTGCTTCACGGCACTTTTTCTGGATCACAACAGATCACCTGAAACATGTTTGAAAAAGGTTTTGTCAGCAGGAAATACTGAGTGAATCAATCATTTTACTAAAACGACACGTTTGTTATAATTTACAGTATTAAGAGCGATTACAATGTCTCTATCTTTTAAATTAACTGATCCAGTTGTCACTTGACCGGACGTGTGACTGTGGACATATCACTTACTGGGTCCGTTCACCCACAAGTGATAAATAATTAGTAGCTATGTGCACATCCCCCCACATACTGGCAGTAATTTCAGATTACATAGACTTAATCCCTGTAATTATAACCTTTGAAAATAAACATGCTTTTGTAAAGTAATTTGATAAAAAGAGAATGACTCACATTGCAGATTTAACAGAGCTTATTCTACTGATTAGCCTTGATAACCTAGTTTAAATAATCAAGCACACAAACTAGGTTAGTAACTTAATACAGCATTTACGACAACTCACGAGATTACAACCTTCGCAACGAATGACAAAGTGCGATACTTAAACATCCATCGATTTAACGACGAATGACAAAGCATAAACCCTAATGTGGGCAGCACTTAAACATCCATTGGATAGTTTAATCGATCGGACATTGAATCGTAGCAGCGATCGAGTTATTACCCTGAATTGTGGCAGCACTTCGTGATCAGTGTGTGTTTATTGTAGTATTCAGACACTATCTCAACGTACAATTTGAGTTTGAACGTTGAACTAACGCACAATTGCATGAAACAGATGAAGCTATTTATACTTGAAAAATGTCCCCCTCGCGCCACGCGAGGGGTTCTCCTGTTCCTGTCGCGTGGCGCGACAGGCCCTAGTCTACCCTAGGTTTGCTTCGTGTCCCAGTAGCTTAGCTGAGTTGGTTTCGTGTGATTTTAAATTTTTGACAGCAAACTGTGTGGATTTTACCGAGTAGGGTTTACCCCCCCTGAGTTTTAGGGGCCCTGATCCTGATTCTGATTGTTCTGAAAATTTTAGGGTTTGTGCAGAATCACTTGGGTTTCTCAATTAGGGTTTCCTAATCAGATAATTAAAATACTAAATAGTACTTTTTGATGAGAGTTGTTACATGGTACCCCCACATCAGGCCCAGACTCGTTGGGACCACAACACCCATCACCTTTTTTATAAGAATTGTTCCCTTTCCCTAGATCCCCCACATTATTACAATTCTCGTTAGCCGACAAAATATCTTCCCCATGCACATAATTATTCCCCATATCCACATTAAAAGTAGGGGACTCCTCATGAAGCAGCGACCTTTGGACTACCGGCGACTTATCATTACCCACCGAAGGATCAATTTTGACTCCCGTCGGACTGGTACCCCCCATCTCCGGCGCCGGAGATTGATGGACTTCCTGATTACCACCAACTGAATTAGTGGATGGCCGGATCTCTCCTTCCTCAAAATCCTCTACATCATCCAATGCTATATCCGAGTCCGAATCTGAGGCTAACTCAGAATCACTATCCTCCATCCTGAGATCACAGTTCAAATTGTTCCTATATACTGCCCAGAAGATTCCGAAACCCAAGCCACTATGCTTTTGTCATTCCACTTGATGACCACCGCTTCTTCTATTCTGGACTTTTGATTTGTTAGGACCTGTACCGTTCCCCCCGAATTATCCTCGTTTTACCAAGAGAAATCGGACTGTTGAATCACTTCACCGAATAAACCACCGATCCTATCAAATATTGAGTAATCACGAATAATAAAAGGCACCCCCACAACATTGATCGTGGCAACCTGATTAAACGGAATATCTTCACCATTCCACAAAAAACTTTGAAATTTTTTTGTTGAATAAGGCAGAATGAGAGTTCATGCACTCAAAGGCTAATGACTTATCCTTAAAAGCCAACAAGAAAGTCACCCCCTACATACGACAATCCAACGTCAGTTAAATCTTCTTCTTCCAGAGACATCCGAACCTTACCAATGCACATGACTTCCTTTGTATCCCCAATAATAGATCTGCCAATACAATGGAGGGGGTAAAGTGATCCTTTCCCCTCCACGTTAACAACCTTTGCTCCATTGTTCTGATTCCCAATATTCCTTCTTAGCAGGTCCGCAAAGGATCTTCCCTCTTGGACATACGACGGACCAGATGAGGTGTTACCAGATGCTTGTTTCTCCACTGGTGGCTGGCCCCCATCCTGGGCATTGCCTTTAGGACGCCAAACACTCCGACCCAAATTTTCTGGAGCATAATTAAACCGCTTATGGTCTTTATCATATTTGGCTAAGGATACCAACACCTTCATATCGAACATCTTGATTGTATTCAGTTTCATCATAGTCTCTTTCACATCAACTATACCCATATAGCGAACAAAACCAAAACACCTACCTCTAGCATCTCGCTTCCTCGCGACATACACATCGTAGACATAGCTAAAAGGTTGGAAGGCCCGCCATAATACATTCCTTGATACACAATCTGATAAGTTCTGCACTAAAAACGTCCATTCGATACCATCTCCCTTGCTTTTACGATTCTTCCGATACTGCACATTGGACCACGGACCACCATCATCATAACCACCCTCTCGGCCGTTCCTAGAAGCCATTAAGAAAACCACAAGAAACCGAAGCGGCGAATGGATTACACGAGACCCAGATAGGGTGAACGGTTAGGTCAAGATGACCCCAATGAGTCGATCGACTAAACCCCACACACTATTCAGAAACGAGTATTCATCGTCGAGCCTGACTTCACGAATTCCGGGCGGCAGAAGGGACGGGAGAGAGAGAGAGAGTTACTAACAACCTGAATTGTCACACGTTTGGTATAGTTTTTGCATCAACACCATTTTAGGAAAAATCTCCCAAATTGTTACACGTTTGGTATATTTATCAAATTATTGTTGGTTGGTAGATTTTGTAATTTCCAGTTCTAATTTTCAATTCAAGAAGTAACCCAATAGCAAAAGGCGAACTGATACGCCCGCGATCGCAGACAGCACTGGGTAGTCCAAACCCACCATCTCTAGTTTCAGAGAAAACCCACCGCCGAAGGCTCATTGTGAAACCCGGTTGGGATTAAATTTGAACCTGAGACCTGTGGCCTTCAGCCCAAATCTTCACCTTCCCTCTAAGGGGACTGGGGGTGGGAACAATTATTCCCGTGATAAACTTTGACAACGCGTGATGGATAACAACATACCACCGCCACCATCATCTATAACGAGTGATGGAGATGTTTACGTGATAGTTTTCACGCGTGATGGGGTGTGAGTGATAAATGGATGTGAGGGGATGTGAGGGGGTGTGAGGGTTTATTGTTAGGTGTTGTGAGTGATGACCATTGCCATTAAAAAAAGTTGTGAGTGATGAAAAAATGGTTGATGATACGACGGAACTTGATTGAGTGTTATGAGTGATGACCACCTCCACCCCTAATGTCAGTAGAGTTAAAGCTCATTAACAATATCATCGTATATTTTTATTTTTGTCAAGTAGAAATTTAAGTAGTTAGAAATTTAATCAATAGTGAAACTTGAACATTTATATTGAGGGGATGAAAATATATGTTTATTCAGCACTCTTTTTTATTAGAAGGGACTCAATGAATTGGAGATACTATTCTTTTTAAGGTAACGTGAGTTTCTAGAAAAAAAAATGCGAAACTCGCTTTTTACTCCAATGAGGTTTTATAAAAATAGTCATTTTTCTTTCAAAATATTAAAAACATATATTACATAGCATGGAAAGGGCATTCTAGGGTATTATCCTAAAGTCCCATCCAATCAGATGTTGTGATGTCATTTCTAACCCCAAATACCTTAGACTGTGGGTATGCCGTATAGGGCGGGGGTTGGGGCGTGGGTGAGTTGAAAACGCCTAAGCTACCACCCCGGGTGGGATTGGGTTTCGGCGTGGCCTAAGGGGCGGGAGTTTAAAGCCGGACGTGGGGCGGGTCTATCAGTATGACATGGCGGGTTCTCGTTGGCCAAACCAAACTAGCCGTTGGCCAACGGCTATGTTAATTTTTTTTCACTATAAAACTCACACTTCTATTCCTTTTTTTACAACATTCAACCACAATACACTCCACATCTTTTATAATCATCTCTATTCTCATTCTACAAAACGAAAAATGCATCCTCATAATCGTGGTTATGACCCGAACAACCTGTGGGCATTCCAAGAAAATCCTAACCCACCACCCAATCATCCAATGTCTCGTCCATTTTTAATACACTCCTCTATGCTCGATATGGCGAGTTATGCATCGTATCTCGGGAATCGTTTGTATACTAACTTCCCACACACCGACGATTCTATACCTAGCCCGATTCTACAAACGCCCATCAACCTTTCACCAACCTCCATCAACCTTTCCCAAACCGAAACCGTCCCCGAAACTCAACCACCCAACGATGGTCCTTCCGCATCCAAACCCATCAAAAAGAGAAGTCACAAGAAAAAAACCGAGGCGGAGAAAACACTTGAAACCGCCAAACGAAAACAACAAAGATGGGTCGTTAATGAAGAACTTGCATTGGCGAGGGCTTGGCTTCAACAATCTCTACATCCAACTTTAGGTATTTTTAAATATTTTGTAGCCCTTAAAATTTATGGTTTTTTTATATAACTTTCTAATATATTAAATTTTGTTTTGATTAAAATAGGAAATTCTCAACATAGAAGCCATTTGTGGGAAGCGATTAGTAAAGCATTCCATGAAGAAATGGAAAGGGAGGTTTATCGTGAAAACGATAGCTTATCCTCGAAGTGGACCGAGATAAGCGGTCAACTTACCAAATTTAGTGCTTTTTTAAATAATTAAAAACTAATTAATAAAAGTGAACTAAAACAGTTTACGACAAAGATTTAATACTAATAAAGGACTATCTAGGTTAGAATACCACTTGTTAATAACATGCTTTCTACCGGGTAACTGTGTGATATGAAACCGGGATCTTTAGATATTAAACCTTTAAAGACGACGTAAGATTCCCAATCATTCTCGGGAAGTCAACTATGTGACTTGAAAGGTTTATTTTGATTACCGATTTACTAGACTTCTTTACAGTTATCTAGTGTTCTAGAAAAGTGCTTGGAAAGACTGACTTCCTCTCGGTTATAAGTCTAAAGCAATTTAAGAAAAACTTGATTTGGTTTAATAGACAAATTAGCGACAATTTAGCTAAAACCTGGTTTCTCACAAAACACAATCTTAGCAATACACTAAACTCGATCTATTAATATTTTTATACCTTACAGCGCTAAAAATAGTAGAACATTAAAACCGGATTAATTCTTGATCACTAGTTCTATGGTTTATTTCACAATCCACCATAAGATTACCCAACCCGTTTAGGACTTGAATATCGACATAATTCTTTTTATGAAAATACATTCACCGGAATTTATGTGAAACAAATGATCAAAGTGTAAACCAAGTTAAAATATGCATAAACACCAAAACATATAACTCAAATTATTTACTTAACAAGAACAAACCATAATCACACAATACCCGGTAAAAATTACATATTAACAAGTGTTCATCATAACCTAGATAGTTTCAAAGTTTAGCTACACATAATATTAAACATTACAACTGGACAAAATCTGAAAGTAATTAAAAACATTATACAAGACAAGATAAAAACTGAAAACGAAAGATTACCGAACCCGGATCGCTTAAGACTCGAACCGAAAGCTTCCACGACTCCCGAGAGCTCCGAGGTGCTTCAAGATCGCTCCAAGCTGCTTAGAACTGACTGATTACAGCCTTTAGAAGTGTGTTTCCGAGTTATTGAAGGTGTATTTTCGAAGTTGCAAGTGAGGCCCTTTTATAGGCTCAAAAATTAGGCCAGATTGCTAGCTTACGGACCTCAACATTGTGAGGCTTGAGGTCCGTAAGGGTCTCCAACTAATCTTCTTCAACTGCTCCATTTCCCGACCAGAAAGTCTTTGCCGACAGGTTCTTACGGACCTCAACGTTGTGGATGTTGAGGTCCGTAAGGCTTCTTCAAAGGCAATTTCTTCTTTTTCCGTGACACGTTTCCCCAAGTATTGTTTCCTTCGTCGATCCTTTACCGTTTCCTCGCGTAATCCACAGATATTTCACTGATTCCTGCAGATTCATGATTTTATCGATTCAGTACCAAATACAAAGGAGAAACGCACACAATTGTTCTGAAATATGGATAATTTGATGCATATGATGTGTATAATTCTAAACACATCACACGTCTTCCAAAAGGTCAAGGACACCCTCGTCCCAAGCCCAATCGGATGCACGAGATCAAGAGTTGGAGGACTTTTTGGATGATTCGCCAAACTGGCCTGAATACGGAAGAGATGCCGCAAAAAGGCGCGCTCTAAAATCAAGATCGGGTACGGCATCGCCTTCAGTTGGGAGTTCGGGCTCGCGTATGGGAGTATACAACGATCAGTTGGATGACATTGCATGCAAGTTAGATACATTCAACGTATTCCAACAACAAAGGGCCGAAATTCGGAAGAGCAAAGAAGCTAGGGATGCCCTGAAACAAAGACGAGATGATATGAAATTTCTAGCCCAGCCCATTGATCACCTAGAGGGTGAAGAGTTGGAACTAATGTTGGAGACGAGAGAAGAGATAAAGAAAAAATATAAGCGTTATGAAATTTTTTATGTAATTTTTTTTATTTAAAAAATTTAAATTTTTTGTTTTAAAAAATATAAAACACCCGTTTGGGCTGGCCACGCCCCAAACCCCCGCCCCACCATACCGTCTTCAATGTGGGTCAGCCCAGCGAAGCCCCCCCAAGCCACGTGTCAACCCATGCCCCAAACCCCCGCCCCACCATACCCCACGGTCTTAGATGGGAGAAAACACTAACGGCGCCTACCACAAATATCCAAAACTACCCTAGTCCAATTTATGATCGTTCAACTTCAAAAAGTGTTGTGGACGTGTGATGTTTAAACGGCAAAGGTTTACCGCAAACCAGAACCCACGTGACAAACCGCAGAGGTGGCGGTAGTGTTGCCTAGCGGCATCCAATTTGGGTTGACAACATGACACCACGTCCACCCACAAAAGTTTCATTAGTCATTTCATTTTTATCGAGACTACAACGTTTGTTTTCCCAGTAAGTCTAACCCATGGAGAAAACAAATGTTATAGTCTCGATAAAAATGAAATGACTAATGAAACTTTTGTGGGTGAACGTGGTGTCATGTTTTCAACCTAAATCGGGTTCAATGCCGCTAGACAACACTGCCGCCACCTCTGCGGTTTGTCATGGGCCATTACCCATGTGTTGTTATGTGATAGACATCTTGTTTATGTTTTCTCTCGTTGACTAAAAGCTTTGTAGAAAATTGTAAAATCTTATAAAGTAAAATCAAATTTAATTTTAATCTTTTTTTAAATACATTTATGGTTTTTATTTGGATTTCGTTTAATTAGATTTGAACACTTTTGAATCGTATAAAAATACGTTTCCCAACATCCCTAAATCCATTCGAAATCGTCTGACTTTTTAACAAATTTTGTCATTCTTCAATAAATGTAACAAAATGTTAAAAAACATAAAAGTAATACAAAAAAAACCAGAGTTAAATTCGATTTACTTTTTGAGGTTTGACAAAAATAATCATTTTCCTGCAATGGGAGAGAAAATGATCTGTATATCCATGACATGCACATGTGTTAGACTTAACGAGGCTAATGAGATATTTTTAGACGTCTGAATAGAAATAAAACAAATGATGAGACTTGTTAAGGTAAATTGATATTTCTAATCTTTTAGAAGCAGATATTTATACAAGATAGCGATATTATATATATGTCCGTTTGAATTAGCGATATTCATGTATTCATGATATATATTTATGTTTGATTTAGCGATATTTAAAAGAAACCTTAGAATATCGCTATATCAAATAGCAATATACCTACTTTCACTCTTTTCCACCAACCTCCCCTAGAAGTGATCTTTTGGTGGTCAAACCACCTAAACATGCAAAAAAAATTCGATATTCTAGAAAGATATAAGTTAAATATTCCTTATAATTTTCAAACCTCATGAGCAAACCTTGATATTCTAGAAAGATATAAGGTAAATATTCCTAATAAACTTTCCAAAATGGCTAGCTGAATCGATTGCCAACCCAATAAAAGAAAGCCAAATAACATTATTTCAATAGAGAAACTCAAAATTGTACATTTGAGAATTGGATTCCAAGTCGTGCACCTTCCCACCCTCCACAAACTTATATAAATGCTTTTGGAGTTCAACATAACTTCATAGAACCCATCAACCGACGCTATCAACTAAAAGTCTGTTTGATGTCAACAATCCACGGTTCAACTATTCATCGACAACACCATTATCGCGCTTCTTTGAAGAAGAAACTCAAACAAATATCACACAAGTTACATGACACGCCTTCTTATTCTCACATTGGTAATGGCTTTCAGAGACTTCCAAACCTCCCGAAAGAAATTGTTAATATCTTGGACTACAATGACCACAAGCACATATCTAGGTTCTCCCAAAGCGAAGATGGTGCAAATGCGAACGTTGATGCAGAAGCTACGGATTTCATTCAGTCGATGCACAAAAAGTTTGAAATTAACCACACAATTTCTATGATTTAAGCACATATTATGGACTACAATAATATCATGCATTTCCATGCCTCTTGTGTTTGATCATTTGTATGTTGAACAACCTTTGCTATTCAAAATGTTTATATCAAATGTAACTTTAGATGGTATATTGATATTGAATAAATTTTATTACTTTTCAGATATTATTCTATAATTGTATAAGCTAGAAACAAACCTTTTTAATATAACTAAAAAGATGGATTCAAAATGTAACTAATATTATGTTATATTAAAGAAATAAAAATATACAATATAACTAGAATATGATTAATAGTAATTCTCTTTGAACGAATAACTCACACATCGACTAAACTTATGCCTAAATCTACACCAATGTTCAACATGAGGCCAAAACCCTCAACAATGGAAAAACAACTTTACTACTCTCCTTGCTTTGGTGACTAATAGTAATTAACTGAATTATCGGTATGTTTTAACGATCAATAAAAGCCAATAACACTCTTTATCTAGAGTTGATTTACATTTAAGATAACCTATAGACAATTGTGTGTAGCTTTATCAAGAGTCAGTGGTGGACCCAAGATTTTTTTTTCAATCGGGTCCATTTTTTTCGGTGTTCAAAATTTTCATAACAAAACGTTAAAATTTTCGGGTTGGTCCTCGTTCGGGTCGGGTCATAGCGAGGTTTGAAATAGATTTAAAAAAAAAGAGGAAAAACGAGCTATAAAAGGATTGAATCAATGACATCTTGTTGGTAAAGAGAGGGATTTACCACCACACCAAGTTTCCTTTTCTTTCTATGGTGTCCACCTAATTGTATTTATGGGGTCCTTATACAATTTAATATACCGAATCTACTAATTTTTTTAAAAACATTGAGGTCCGGGGACCCCGACCCACTCTATATGGGTCCGCTCCTGCCAAGAGTAACAAATAGAGACAAAGTAAAATGGCTTATACAGATAAGATGGTAAAGTTTCAGATAAAATATCAAAAGTTGTATACAAAGAAATTTTTAAAGACTTATAAATTTTATAAATCTACGTACATTCCCTTGTAAATTAACTTTGTATTTTTTTCTGTGCAATAAATGTGTAAAATCTATTTAAAATCACAAATCAATTTCAAAATTAAACCTCCAAGTCTTCAATCTATGGATGGCCCTTCAGTCGATTTTCTTGGATTGGGTCGGTAATTTGGTAACCCTTGGGTCTTCTAAGAGGCTTTAATTCAGTTGTGGAGGGCCTGGTAATGGTTAGTTATTGGGCTCCTAATGGGTTTTCACTTAGCCCGTTTGACTAGAGTAGCCTCAGCCCTTAACAGTTCTCCTTAGAGTAAACTATCATTTTCGTCGTTGTGGTCTGGCCACTTTTGCAAGCTTCGCCCTAAAGGTTTTCTTTCTGCATTTGGGTCCTTGTAGATTCAAAATCTTGTCATTTTAAAAGTTTGAGGACCCCGATGCGAAAAAAGCCATTTAAAACAAATCTCGCAAAAGTGAACAACCATAAGGACGGAATTCACAATTTACTCTTTTCCTTATCTATTGTCTTGTTTTCTTTTGTTTATGTAACTTCTTTCTTTTCTTTAAGAGTAAATTACGTTTTTGGCCCCTGTGTTTATATTACTTTTACTATATTAGCCCAAAATAAGAATTTTTAACATATCTGCCCCCATGGTCTCTATAACTAACTATTTTGGCCCCTATGTCTAGAGATTACGGGGGCCAAAATGGTTAGTTATAGAAACCATGGGGGCCAAAATGGTTAGACTTAGGGGCCAAAATGGTTAGTTATAGAGACCATGGGGGCAAATATGTTAAAAATTCTTATTTTGGGCTAATATAGTAAAAGTAATATAACCACATGGGCCAAAAACGTAATTTACTCTTTCTTTAATAATGAACCTTAATCGTATTCTTTGTATATCATTTATCAGGGGGTGTTTGGTGTTGCGTTTTCAAAATAGATTATGCGTTTTCAAAATATAATTTGCGTTTTCAAAACTGCGTTTTGAAAAAGCATGTAGGTACATGCTTCTCCAAAACTGCGTTTTGGAGGCAGATAATCATTTTTTCATCCAAACATTTTTTTAGATTATTTATGTTTTACAAACGCAATAATCAAATAATCACTTCAAAACGTAATCCCAAACACCCTCTTAATTTTAAAAAGTTTCCTTAACAAAATTAAAATTAGAATTAGCAGTTATTTCTTGAGTGAGGTATGTCCACTCCACGTTATGTTTGGTATCTTTAACACAAATAAATATATTGATACCCATAATTCGAAGCTATCAACTTGACACAATTGATACCATAGTTACTATAGAGTTTAAATATCTATTTTATCAATACATGTCAATATATTTTAGAGTTTAAATATCTATTAGATAATAAAGTATTAAGAGTAGGGTTCGCACGGAAAGTGTGTTTTTCCTAGAAAGTCTAGGAAGCGATCTGGTCCATCCGATTGGTGTGTTTAAGGGTTGAGATTAAATCAATGGCAATCTTGTAATATTCGAGTTTAATTAATTGATTGTTTTAAATGAATAGGGGCAATTTTGTCAAATGGCTTTTTTTTTAAATCAATTAGATAACTGCAATCCCTACTTTCATGGGATTTTCCCTCTCTCTCTCTCCATTATTGATTTGATTTTCTCTCTTTCTCTCTCCAATCCAACCCTAAACATAATAAAACCTGCGATCTCTACTCCCCCTTGTTGTTGGCGACGCAAAACAGGACCCCAAAAGCATTCAGATTTCGGTTCCAAGGCTTGTTGATACCCCTTTTCTTCACTAGGTATTCATATCTTGTGTTGTGATTAAAGTTCTTGAAGTGCATATACGTTTTCGGTCTTAATCTGGTTGTAACTTGGCTGTGTTTTTTCTGTTTTAATTGATGATGGTAGAGAGGCATGTAAAACACAGCGTCAAGAATCTGCTTGCTGTTAAAACACAGCGTCAAGAATCTGCTTGCTGTTAAAACACAGCGTCAAGAATCTGCTTGCTGTCAGCGTCAAGAATCTGCTTGCTGTTAAAACACATTCAGAGTGTTAAAATGCAAAATAACTGTTAAAACACAACCTGATTATATATTGACTTCAGATTGTTAAAACACACTGACTTCAACCTCTCTAACTGGTAAAACACATCACCAAGAACATGCTGATAGTTTCAGATAAACACATTGACTTGCAGATTTGAATTCGAAAAACAATAAACATTCCGAAAATCATGGAATTTTAGTTAATGAAGATACATTCCAAAAATAAAATTAAAATGTGAAATTACATGATAGCCCTTCTACTTAAAATCCCTCAATGACACATGTCCAAATCTTATTCCTTCCTAGACTTTATAGGAAAAATAGACTTTCCACCCAACTCCTACTCAAGTATTAAAATATTAAAATATTTAATCTCATTATTGTGTTAAAATATTTAAAAGAAATTACTCACACTCACATTCACAATGTATAACACATGGTTAGTTTATGTGGTGGGAGTGGGTGCCTCTCTTATGTGTTTGTTAGACCGGTGGGTGTTGCTTAGCGCTACCCGCCACCTCAGCCTCCATAGCGCTCCTGGGGCGCTATCGTCCACACCGAGCAAATGAAAGGGGGC
Source organism: Helianthus tuberosus (assembly GCA_030545235.1). Taxonomy (NCBI): domain Eukaryota; kingdom Viridiplantae; phylum Streptophyta; class Magnoliopsida; order Asterales; family Asteraceae; genus Helianthus; species Helianthus tuberosus. The sequence goes on along the minus strand of CM060397.1, from coordinate 3,021,208 downwards.
GTCATCCTTCTCCTCGCCATTGTGTTAACGGAAGAAAAGGGGGTGCAGGTGGGGCCCACCTCTTTTCAACCAATAATTTTTTTTAATTTTGTTTAATAGGGGGTTTTATATCATACCCTGCAAGTAAAAGAAAGAGGCTTTAAAGCCCCCTGTGTGACGTGGCGTGATAAAGCCCCTAAGGGCTTTATACCACACCCTCCGGCCTTAGAAACTTGGAATATAAATAAAGAAAAAGACTATTGAACCAAATTTCATTCATATAGTGGATTCTATGATCAATTGTTGTTCAAAAAATCCGAAATTGTTGAAACTTGAAAGCGATATTGTTGAAACAAAGTTCACTCATATAGTCATATGGTGGATTCTTTGATAAATAATTCTTTAAGAAAGTGAAACTATTCCATACTTGAAAGAGAATACTCATTGATGTTATGTTGTATAACCTTTGGGCCATGTTATTAGAGATTCTAGCTTAAAACTCGATACTATTTTAAGAAAGTAACAGTAGTTCAGTAGTTCAAACATACCAAAATGTCATGAGCTAGACCTTTTATCATTGTGCTTCTCTTTTTCCTATTATAGTTGGACTAGTAATACACATATGTTCTCACAATAAATTATATTATTTATCAATGTTGAAAAAAGTGTTTACATAAAATTTAAATGAAAAAAATGTTTCATTACTAATTTTGATTTTAATGTTAAGGAAATGATTATGCTTATTTAATCAAAATTGGTTTAAACTTATTTAGTTCAATCAAATTTGGTTTAAACTTATTATTACTTAGTGAATTTGAATTTAAATTAAACTCGAAAATGATTTCCTACTATATACAATTTGGTAAAAAAAAATTATAATTATTTGATAAGTTAACAAAGAAATGATTAATTACGGAATTTGAATTAGAGTCGAAACCATTTACTACTTCAAATTTTAAATTCAATCCAATTGATAATTAAGGAAAAAATTAGTTATTATATTTGCTTTTAATGTTAATAAGACTATTACCCTTTTATCACCAAATTTTAATTCATAATTAAGGAAAGATTTAAATATATATTCAAGATTCAACGAGCAAACTTTAAACCATATGTTGTGATCAAACCCATGTATTTTCCCTTCTAAACACAATGTCAATGGTTTAAGAGGTTGTCACGTGACACTTAATAGTGTAAGTGAACGCCAAGTGGCTAAAGTTTGTTTTTGCTTTATTATAATGTATAGATATAGATGATAATTTTTTTGCTTTATAATGTATAGATATAAATGATAGATTTAGTAATTTCCAGTTCTGGTTTTTCAATTAAAACAAAGGGTCAAAGGATGTAAATAAAGAGAGGTCAGAAGGGTTTGTTAACTCTTCAAGCTACACTTTCTTTTGTTGTTGTAGAGTACTTGAAACACATATAGTTAGACATGTGACAAAGTGACGATGCATAATCAATGTAACTTATACAAAACTCAAATAGAAAGAGTTAGTATTTTTTTATTCATCAATATAAAAATACGCTAGAAAATATAAGTTAAATATTTCAAATAAAAATTTTGAAAATGGCCAACCACATAGAAGAAAAGCCAAGTAAAAGTATATCATAAACGAATCCATTGCCAACCCATTGGATTCCAAGTCGTAATCCTTCCGACGCTCCACAACTCATATAAATAGGTTCAAAATTCACGAACCCATCAACCAACAATTTGCAACCAAAGGCAAATTTGATATTTTGATGTCGACAATCCATGGTTCATTTGTACATCGCCAACACCATTATCGCGCTTCCTTGAAGAAGAAACTTAAAGAAATATCACACAAGTTACATGACACGCCTCCTTATTCTCACATTGGTAGTGGCTTTCAGAGACTTCCAAATCTCCCAAAAGAAATTGTTAGTATCACAGACTGCAATGACCTCAAGCTCAGATCTAGGTTCCCACAAATTGAAGATGGTACAAATCCGAACCTTGATGCAGAATCTACGGATTTCATTGACTCAATGCATAAGAAGTTTGAACTTACCAACACAATGTCAATGATGAGTGGCTAAGTATATCATGCATTGTCAATGTTTCTAGTGTTTAATTTTTGTATGTTGAGCATCCTTTGCTATAAAAATGTTTGAATCAAATGTAACTTTTGATGGCATAGTGGTATGGATAAATATTTTACTTTTACATTTTATAATTGTAAATTGTAAATACTAGATTATATACCATTATTAAAATACAAATAATTTAAAATAATTCAAAAAGATGGATGTAGAATGTAACTAAAAATATGTAATATTAAAGAAACAAAAATATACAAATACAAGTAAAATGTGTGAGATTAAATATATTATGATTTAATATTTAATCTACTAGCCATTATAATCATTTACATTATATAGATCAAAATATATAATAACATATTAAATAATTAGTTGGTAATTGTTGATGGACCATATTACCCTTATTAACTAACTAGGTTTCCTCTTGGGTGCATATATAAGAAGACTTATGTAGAGGTTCTAAGGTTAGACACATAACCTAATTCGAATAACATCAAAATCAGCCTCCCTCTCCATAACCGAACGCCCTTTTCGGTTTTCATCATCACCATCATTAGTTTGCACCCTAAGGAGGAACCAGATCATCCTGACAAATATCGAACTCAATGGCTGTATCTCTGACTGGATTCTCCACTGCACTGTCTGCTATAATAGGTATGTTTTCATGTTTTTCATCATGCTTAAAATAGAACTGATCAACAAAATGACTAATAGTAATTAACTGAATACATATATATTTTTCTATAAATCTTAAAAATATTTTGGATTATATGAGAATTTTTTAACCATTTGATTGGCAAGAATATTTCTTTTTAAATTATATGGCTTTATCCTTTCTTAACCAATATTTTATTCATGTTATTTATACATAAATTTATATTTTGTTTTTATGTCTAACTACTTTAGTTAAATTTGTTGTGTTCATTTACAAGTAGAGGGTAGGGATCCTAAGAGAAGTCCACCCTATTTGAGAAACTTGAGAAGCAATCTGGACCACACATTTTCCCTAAGCAAAAAATGCAAAAAAAAGGTGAAAAAAATGCAAAATTTTTTTTTTTTTTTTTTGAAAAATCGCTGCTTTTCCTTTAAGAATTAAAAAAAAAAAAATTTTTTGGATTTATACACATGTGTATATTGATAATCTTTTAACTATACATATATGTATATTGTCAATTATACATATATGTATATACATGTTTAAAATTGAAAAAATGTGTATATTGTTAATTTTAAACCATAAACACTAAAGCTAAACCCTAAACTCTAAACCCTAATGCTAAACCCTAAAGCTAAACCCTAATTCTAAACCCTAAAGCTAAACCCTAATGCTAAACCCAAAAGCTAAAACTAAACACTAAAGCTAAACCCTTAATGCTAAACCCTAATACAAACCCTAAAGATAAAGCTAAACCCAAAAGTTAAAGCTAAACCCAAAAGCTAAACCCTAATGCTAAACCCAAAAGCTAAACCCTAATGCTAAACCCTAAATACTATTGCTAAACCCTAATACTAAACCCTAATGTTAAACCCTAAAACTAAACCCTAAACCATAAAGCTAAACCCTAAACCCTAATGCTAAACCCTAAATACTAATGCTAAACCCTAAATAACACTTATTTTTCAATTTTAAACATGTATATACATATATGTATAATTGACAATATACATATATGTATAGTTAAAAGATTAACAATATACACATGTGTATAAATCCAAAAAAAAAAAATTTAATTCTTAAAGAAAAAGCTGCGATTTTTCCAAAAAAAAAAAAAAACATTTTTTTTTTGCATTTTTTCACCTTTTTTTTTTTCATTTTTTTGCTTAAGGAAAATGTGTGGTCCAGAATGCTTCTCAAAAAAATTTAATTCTTAAAGAAAAAGCTGCGATTTTTCCAAAAAAAAAAAAAAAAATTTTTTTGCATTTTTTCAAGTTTTTTTTTTGCATTTTTTTGCTTAAGGAAAATGTGTGGTCCAGAATGCTTCTCAAGTTTCTCATTTAGCCTACTACTTCTCACATGATCCTTATCCTACAAGTAGATTATAACTAGTCAACATTTATATAACCCGTCAACCCATTTAATCCGTTTAGATAATTAGGTCAAGATGGTTGTGTGTGAGTTACATAGTTTATAACGGCGGCGATAATTTAAAATTTAGGTTCAACACTTTTGGTTTTGCTCCGCATTTTGTTATGGATTGGATTAGGTGGATCTCGAAAAAGGTTAACTTCTTTATGTGGAAAGTAGAAATGGATCGGATTCCAACTCTTGTGGCATTAAGGAAAAGAACATTAACATGGGCTCAGTGGCTTATAGGTTGTGTGGTGATTATGACGAGTCGAGGGACCATCTTCTTACACAGGGGCGGACCTGGCTTAATACGAGCCGTAGCATGGGACACGGCTGAACTTTATATCGGTAGTGTAAATTTTTTTTTTTTCGATTTTTATACAAAGGATACCCCTAAACAATTACGAGGACACCCCTAAAAAAAATTTGTAACCCCAAATTGTAGTTTTTATAGCCCAACCCAAATCAGTTGTTAATGAATATTGTAAATACTTAGCCCATTGTATGATTGTACGGTGAAATTTTTTTTTTGGACACCCCTGAGTAAATGTTCTGGTTCCGCCACTGTTGCTATTTCGTGTAGTTAGTATGGCACTTTGTATGTAATTGATGTGGTATTCCTCCTATATTTGCATTTTGGTCTGGGATTTGCTTTTTTGCTTTTTTTTGCATAAACATGCTAAGTTGGGTTGTCGAAAGAATAAAGTGTTTCAAGGGGTTGTTCTCACGGCTGGTTGATGTATTTGGAAAGCGAGGAATGATCAATTTTTTTCGAACAAGATGGTTCTAGTCTCCAAAACAATGGAAGGCATAAAATCGCTAGCCGATCTTTGGATTAAAAATAGATCCTCATTTAAGTCTTTGGCGTGGAAGGATTGGTATAAATTCGGTTTGTAATCTTTGTTGTTGTTTGTCTCTAGCGTCTTGCAAGTTCTTTTTAATGAAAGTTGTCAATCAAATATATATGATTTGGATATATATATATATATATATATATATATTGAAAACCATAGTGAGGTACGAATCCTACAAACTTATTACTAACCATTGATTATATCTCATCAACGGATGAGATTAAAACATCTTATACAACTTTGACCTTTAGATTTACTTTTGTTGTTTGAAGTACGAGAAGGGTATATTGAGAAAATCATGCATCCAGGGCCCTCCTCCAGAAACCTCGAAATGTATTGAGCATGGAGCGAGTAAAAATAGTGAGCCCTTATGAACATTCAACTTTTAACTTTCAATTTTCAAACATCAATAATTAAAATTTCAACTTTCAAGTATCAAATATCAATACCTAAAAGATAAAAAAATATGAAAACTAAATAAAATAAATCATTTACGGTTATAATTTATATATAAAAAATATATTAGTTATTTTTCAATTTAAACAAAGTACATGACAAAATTTAAATCGTATATTAAAAGTAAATAAAATAAATGGGACAAAACAAACAATAATCTCAATGCTTTATAAAGTTATTTTTTCTATGATGTTAACGAGATAAATTACTAAGTATTTTATATTTCAATTTATACACCTAGGGCTGTAAACGAACCGAACGAACACAAACATGGTCTTGTTCGTGTTTGTTTGTTAAGGAAATAAACGTGTTCATGAACGGTTCATGAACACTTATCGAATAAGATTTTATGTTCGTGTTCGTTCGTTAGGAAATGAGCGTGTCCATGGACGGTTCATGAACACAAATAAATTTGGCAAACGCGATGAAGGATAATTATAAAGGTATGGCCCAGAGAGTAGCACTAGAACTTGAATCCCTTATTGTGGAACGGATGTCGATCGTATTCGTCGATGTAAATAATGAGAAAGGAAAGGGAAATGGTACATAAAGAAGGTGAAATAGGGTTTCCTAGTTTAATTGATAGGGTAATAAAATAAATAAAAGTTTAACAATATAAAAACTATAGATAAAATATATGAAATTACAAAGTCTTCAATTAAAACACAAACATACGAACATAAACGAACGCAAATGAACGAATGTTCACGGACACGTTCACGAACACCTTACCTAACGTTTACGAACACAGTTGAACAAACGAGACCTCTGTTCATGTTCGTTCATTTAACTAATCAAACGAAATTTATTGTTCATGTTCGTTCGTTTATTAAACAAACGAACATAAACGAATTTCCCTCCGAACGGTACACGAACTGTTCGCTGAACGTTCGGTTCGTTTACGGCCCTGTATACACCCCATGTAGTACACGAGATTCTATCTTAGTTGGCCGGGGCGGACCTACCTTGTAACAAGGGGTAACCTCCGTTGTCCCTTGACGTTCTGACGGTAGTGTAAATTTTTGGACAAATTTGACGTTTTTCGATCTCGTTATCCCTTTTTTTTGAAACGTTGTCTCTAGAAGGAATTCTTAAACCCGCCACTACTAGTTGGCTTTTATATATGAGAAAATTGTTTAGACCATTTGATTGGCAAGATTATTGGTTGTTTTTTATTCTTCTGGAAAGTATTAATCCTAGAATGTGCATTCAAATCGTGAAGCTTCGCATGGTCTAGAAGTAGTGTATGAAAATATAATATTATTAACATATAAATAAGCAACTTGAATATGCATAAATTAGTTGTAACATGTGTTTAGGGGGTTTTTCAAAAAAAAAAAAAACTAGAATTTTCCTTTGTAACCCTAAAGTTTTTATCTTTAACAATTTAAGTTTAAAGTTTAATCTTTGTTTCCTTTTAACCCTAAAGTTTTAATATTTGACAATTTAAGTTTAAAGTTTTAATCTTTGGTAATTCAACCCTTTTGATTAATTTGATTTTTCACTTCTAATTCAAAAGTTTCTATCTTATACGATTTAACCACTTTGATTAATTTGATTTTTCACTTCTAATTCAAAAGTTTCCATCTTTTGCAATTTAACCACTTTGATTTTTTTTTTACTTATGTGTGGTAATCTTGACTTTGGGGTTTTTTAAACAAAAAATGGTTATGCATATGGTTGTTAAAACCTTGGCTTTTGGGGGTTTTTAAAAAAAAAATTAATGTTTTTACTTTTCACCCAAAAGTATTTCATAAATTACTTTTAACCCAAAACTAATTGTTTTTTTTACTTTTAACACAAAACTTTTTATCTTTTGCAATCTATCCTCACAACTTTTTTTAATTTTCAGCTTTGGTCCTTTATAGTTTTTGTTTTCCGCAAATTTTTCGCTTTATACTTCGTTCTAAATTTTGTGACTTAACACATCGGAACGTACGTCTTTGGTTTAACGTTTTTACGTTTCGTTCTAAATTTTACGAGTTAACACGACGCAACGTGCGTTTGTGGGTGAACGTTTTTACATCGTCTATTTTTTCTCGTTTGACATGTTCAACATAACATGCGCGTCTTAAATCGACTTAGTTATAACTAAAGAATCCCCGCCGCATTGCGGCGGGTCGTAATTCTAGTTTACATTTAATTAGTTGAAACATGACCATCTCATTGATATATATTTTGTTCAATATATCACTAACTATAGATCAGTTTACAAAGTATCACATTGTTATGAGTTTTGTTAACCACACCACTAAGAGACCGGTTTATAATGGGCACTTTTAGTAAAATAGAATAATGAAGTTTGTTTAAATTGAAGTTGAATCCCTACATTTTTTTTAATAGCAAACGGAATTTTATTACTCAACAAAACTTCATCGGTTCTATAGTAAGGAGCTACAGTAACCATACAATGTTTCAAAATCGATTACATTTGAAAAACGAAACAAAATACTATCTGCACCATGTAAAAAATTTCCACTCTTCCCACGATGTTATTTGCACCTTTGTTCTTTGTTTCATCCACTGTTACGACTCATCTTTTATGTCTCCGATTATCTTGTGCACTTCATCGCTTTTGTGTTTAAAAATCTTAGCATTCCGATTTTTCCATATGCACCATATTGTTAGTGTAAAGATAGCATGTACAGCCTTCTTCTTGATCTTTGGCCCTTGACATGTATGCTATCCATCAGTTCCTTTATGGTTTCTGGTTTAGCTGTTCCGTTCATTTTCACCCATCTCCGTACCTGCTCCCACACCGACTCCACATAATTACATGTTACCAAAAGATGATCCGGTGTTTCTTCCGATCGATCGCAAATCTTGCACATAGCTGATGGTATTTGAATTCCTCTTCCTCTTAATTGTGTTGCGGTTGGAATTCTCCCCTGTATTGCCCTCCATACAAACATACTGCATTTACTCGCTGCCCATTTATTCCAGACGAAGTCATATGCTGGTTCGTTTAGGTTCAGCTTGTAACAACCCGCACGTTCGTGCGTTGTTACTACTCGTAATACTCGTTACGCCTAGCACCAGAGATTCGGATCATAATGTACCTATATCGCATATATCACTATATTGCAGTATTTTCGCATAATTTCGCGTACTTTATCACTATCGCATCACATTGTACTTGCTGACAACCATGAAGATGTCGAGTGAGGACCAATTCTACCCTCCTTGATAGCCGTGATGTGTCGCAGTGCAACTCATTACTCAAAACACACATCGCATCACTCACATTAACGTTTACGATGACGTTGAGTGAGGACCTATTCTACCCTCCTCGATGACCGTGAAGCGTCGCAAAGTAACGCATATTTGAAACGAAACCTGGTTTTGTAATCGCAACTTTGAAATATGGATATGTATATACGACCCAACGTGGCTAATTATAATAAATATATGAAAATGTGGATGAGAATGTGTAACTAAACTATCGCAACGCTTAACAATCGAAACGGAACGCCAAAACTCAGCTCGCTGGAGGCGTTTGATCGAATGGCACTTCGATCGAATGGCCATCCGATCGGACAGCCATCCGATCGGACAGCCAACCGATCGGACAGCCATCCGATCCGATGCACTGCACCGCCTTTCTCCTCCTTTGCCTATAAATACCCCACTTGTCACATCAACAACAGTTGATGTGACTGCTCTCTCTCGACCAGACGCCTTCTCGCCATTTTCTCTCGATTTCTCGCAATTCTTGTAAGTTTTTACCTCAAATCTTGTACTTCTATGATCTACACGCACTCCTTCATCTTTCTCACTATCAAATCTCACTTCTTCACCGTTAAATCTTTGGATTTGAGCCGTTCTAAGGTGATGTCATCATGAAGTTCTTAGGAACAATGAAGTGTGACCTCATCTCATCAAGAACAATTCAGATCTGATGGATTCCACGGAGAATAAATAATAAACTCGCACAAATCTAAGCCGAATCAAAGTTTTCTAAGTTTTTCTTCAAACTTTCCTAACTTATCACTCGAGACCGGTAGCAACAGAGCTCGTACAGACCTTCTACTTTTCCTATAGTGAAGTGTCGGTTTGAGAACCGGTTCCTATCGACGAGATGACTGGCTTGTCGTGTTAAACACGAATAACCATCGAGAACAGTTAACTGATCGGACGGGGTGATTCCCATCTGATCCGGTGACTCGGACCTGGTGGAGTTCCATTGTTTAGCTCGTAGTCGAAACGTCTAGATCAAATCGCAAAAACTTAACAAAATAGCCAAGATGTAAAACGATAAGATTGCGGGACGGGTTACCGTCCGATCGGACTGCCACCCGATCGACCTGCAATCCGGTCGGGTTGCACTAGGGGTCAAGACTTAAACAAATTTTCAAACATTCAAGGATCTGAACAACGAACGGATTGCCATCCGATCGGATTGCCGTCCGATCGAACGACCATCCGATCGACTGACTTTTGGATCCTCAACACTTAAACGTGTTACAAATCCTCATCACACATCAGTTCCAACGGATTGTCACCCGATCGGATTTCCACCCGATCGAGCGACCAGTCTGCTGTGAACTTATCAGCAACCAAAGTGTCTTGCCAATCGGATCACCGTCCGATCGAACAGCCACCCGATTGAGTCACCACCCGATCGGCCGGCCGTTCGATCGACCGACCTGAAAGGTAGAGATACTTCTCTGTTTTCAAAATGCTACAACGAAAACTTCAAAAGTCAAACCATCATACACAAACACATCTTCACCAAACAAGGTGACAATCCAATCGAATGGCCATCCGATCGGATTACCATTTGACGCTTGGTTCACTCGCCACCGTTTAACGCACTATCCAACGCTTACGCTATCAATCTGTAATCAGGCTATTCTCAGGCGCGCTCCTTTCAATCCAACCAAGTTGTGTTTGCTTGCTGAGCACCGACTGTGAGTATACTCGAACCCCTTTTTATCGCATTTTTGGGTGTAACATACGTTCTTATTAAATCGAATTTATCAAAACGAATTATTCAATCGAACTATTTATCACTTGCGAATAACTGTTATGCATATTTATACGTGATGCTAGTTACATATGTGTTAGGACTTATACTCGCGAGGTCCCGCCTTAACTAGTATAGTACTATAGTACCCGACGGGGTCTAGTTAGGATGAATAGCAATCGCAATCACAGTTCGAGTGACTTAGCTGGTAGTATCGGTCGTAAATGCATGTATGTTGAGGTATCTCGTTTATGTATTTGGTAATTCGCAGCACTTTTTATCTATTTACGCTACTCTATCAAAACTTGTATACTTGCCAATACTTTTGTATTGACGTTGTTTTTAACGTATGTTGCAGTTTTAGTCGCAGTCTACATCAAATCAAGCTAGGAAGTCTAGAAACACACCTAAAATCTAGGTTGTCGGATTTGTATTGTTTGAGAGAACATGAAAATTCGTGACAGCTTATGTGATTGTACTTGTTTATTTGTATGGGATAATGAAAGCATTAAATACTGTCGCAATTTAGTTGTTATGGATTCTCTTGAGCAATCTGATTCGCCTAGTGATGCGTGTGAAGTGTGTATATAAGTTTAAGTATATTTTAAGCCCTCTTACACTTTTTAGCCAAGTTTTAAATTTATAAAACACGATATTTACTAACACTAAACACACATATGGGCAAGTGCACCCATCGTGAGCGTAGTATAGTGTTGGCAAGATACCGAGGTCGTCCAAGGACACAAGAGCTTTTAGTACCGGTTTATCCTCAACGTCTAATCAAATCAAAAGTTTAGAAAAAGTTTTTAAACTAAGAAAATAAAAACTAACTAAAATGCTGAAAAATAAAAATAAAATAAAAACAGATAGACAAGATGAATCACTTGGCTCCGACTCGGGTTTAGTGTAACCTTTGATTATTTCCGCACTTTTGCACTATTTAAGAGATTATCTTAGTTATTGTAGTAGGCCCCTCTTTTGGAGGTGACGTTACCCTCAACCCAGTAGTTTGAGTCAGCAAGGATACAATCCTAATGGGTTGGATTATTGAAAGATAATTAATTAAGTTAATAATGCATAATGTGGTAGGCCCCTCTTTTGAAGGCGACGTTACCCTCGGCTAAGTAGTCTGAGTCAGCAGGGATACAGTCCTAAGTAGCCGGGTTAAAGTTTTGATAGTAGCTTAACTTATGAGGGGATCAAAGAGTTTGGACCCCCGCCATCCAATACCGTTAAGTATTGAAGGAGGTCCTACTAAATTTGACCCAGGTCCTTTGCAGGATCTATACACTGAACAATGGCAAGACTCTTACCAAACCATTCCCTTAACCCCCGACCAGGTAGCCAACATACCTCCATATAGACCGTGGAGATATGAATGGTGAAAATCTTTTATTTTATATAGACAGTAAAATAATGCCAAGACACCACGGACAAACGATAAGGAAGAATCACCTTCAACATAAGAAACTAGTTATTAAAGTCATTAATACATAACCAATTAAAAAGTGCGAAAAGATTAAAAATAAAAAGTATTACACTAGACACTTTGTCTTCACTAAGTGATGTAAGAGACTTAGGCAAACATGGCCTTGATTGTCAAGAACTCTTACGATCAATCTTGGATCCCGAGACGACTCACACACTCTATGATGGATAATGGATGATGGTGGTGGATGATGGTGTTATGGTGGTGGTGGGTGGTGGGTGAAGTGTGAGAGAGGTGGTGTGCCAAGGGATGGTTTGAGCTTGAGCCAAGCACTCCTATTTATAGGCTGAACAGAAGCTCGGGCACGGCCCCGTGTCCATTGGGCACGGCTCCGTGTCCATCCTCTTCTCTGTCTTCATTAATTGCTTTTGTCTGCATTAGTTGACCACGGCCCCGTGTTCGCTGGGCACGACCCCGTGTGCAGAAGCATATCTGTACTATCAAGATTTGCCTGGATTCTGCGAATCTTATAGTTGACCACGGCCCCGTGTCCGCTGAGCACGGCCCCGTGGTGGGCGATGGAAGCTTCTACAACTTTGTCTTTTATGCTAACACTTGGGCACGCTCCCATGTTCACTGAACACGGGGCGTGTTCAGCCTTTTGTTCTCTTGTTTTGCTTGGGAAGATTCTTTCGGGGAGGTCGGGCATGCCGCGTTTGTTCCTTATCTTGTATTTGTGTTAGATTTAGCTGCCTTTTTCCTTATTTTGTTAATTTGAGCTCATTTAATCCTGAAAATACAAAAGGAAGACAAAAACACACTTTTTCCAACATTAGTACTAAAAAAGGGTTAGTTTTATGCCACAATTGATGTAATTTATATGTTGCATTTTGCACACATCAAATACGCCCACACTTGAATCTTTGCTTGTCCTCAAGCAAAACTCTTTATAATGTGGCTTCACACTCCCAAATGGAATGGGTAGAAGAGAAGGTTTTTGGGCTTGTCATAGAGTGTCGGGATTTCCAAGATTCTTTATTAAGTTTTATTTTTATTTATTTACAATCCTATTCGTCATGATTTATTTTAAAACTTTTCATAAGATAAATGACTTATTAGGGCATAACATGCCTTTTTAAAATTTTATTTATATACAAGTTCACATACCTCACGGGGGATCACTCAACACTCGGCCGAAGATGTATTTTAGTGAATCACTCGAGAGCGGCATCGAACTTACTCCTACCATAGGCTTGCCAAGCAATCAATCCTCCTCCTTTTTAACTATATACCTTTGTAAATATCAAGATGACTTTTGGGTGAAGGGTTAGGCTTGGGTTAAAGGCAGGTGGTTGGGTTAGTAGAAAAGGGCGAAAAGCGTAAAAAACATCGGTTTTTCGTAAGACTTTTTATTTTTTATTTTTTTTTATGAAGCCATAATTCAAACAAAGTTATTTTTGATGAACTTGGTTGTTTATTTCTTTTGCTTCAACATTTTTTTTTTTGAAAGTCATACGAAAAACTGAGCTTGTTACTAAAACAAAGGGTTAAAAATAAAAAGGTTTTGGTGGGTGAAAGGGTGTTTGGTTTGGGTTAAGAAATGAAAATGTTTAGGCTCAAAGGGGTTAACTAGGGGGATTTTTGGGTAGGTGGTAAAAAAAATAATGGTGTAGAAATAAAAGGGTTAGTCCTAATGCCTCCATCATTTACTTACTCGGGTTAAAGTTGGTAAGGACCGGGAATGTATCGTCGTGGCAAGTTCTAGAGTTGTAAGAACCAAGCGGCTATTCACACAAGAAACGAAAAATGAGCATTTTAGTTTAAAGATATGTATTTGTATGCTCAATAAAGGCTCAAAACTCACTTTTGTGGGAATGAGTTTTTATGTGATCAAGTATATATAATTAAATTTTAACTAAGCTTGTCATGCCTTTTCATAATTTTCTTATGTTGGTTCTTTTTATCACGACGCTATCGGTTGTAAATTTGTAAAAATATAACATTTTTAGAATTTGAAATTCCCAAATTAAACCTAGACAAGCAAAAAAAAAAAAAAAAATTTGAAAATTTTTGGGGTGATTAGAGGTTCCAATAGAGTTTTGTGTAAGGCTTGTAATTAGGACTTGCAAGATTCAAGGTTTTAGCATCCCCCCCACACTTAAATTACACATTGTCCTCAATGTGTCCCAAAAATAATTTTTTTTAGGTTGATTGAATGTGTAAAAGGTGTGAAAAAGCAAAAATTTGTGTTACTGGGCGCCTGGATACGGCCCCATGTAGTCCGGGCACGACCCCGTGTTCAGGTGCTAGTAACAAAAAGTTGAACAAAAGAAACAGAAGCCTGGACACGGGGGCGTGTTGGGTGAACACGGCCCGTGTCCAGTTTACCTGAACTGGGCGTTTTCTGCAGACTGTGCAGCACGGGACCGTGTTGGGCGGACACGACCCGTGCTGAACCTGCTGTAATGAAGAAAGTTTGTCGGATGGCTCTGTTTTCCTGCATGGGTTGCTGGTTCAAGTTTCCCTTGTATCCTTTGTCATTCCGAGTCTGTTTTATTTATTTTAACACCATCCAAACACCAAGTTAACTAAAACCATCATTCATTAAGTCATAGATATAATTACATAATAGTCCTAAAAATTAAAATACTAGATAGTTAGGTCAAAGAAACACAAGAAATCTAAACCAAGAAGTTCTAGCCTACTACTTATTCTATTAGCAAAATTTCCGAAAAGGTAAATCCTTCGGTTAGATGTGGCTTGAAAAACTTCTTTCTCCGGGCATGGGTTCCTCACACGTCGGCGAGCGATTCTTCTATCTCCCTAGGGAGAAGAAAAGCGTGCTCATCGGCATTGGTTTGAGGAGGTGCAACCTCCACTGGGACTTCTTGTAGATCTTCAAGAGGAGGTTCCGCTGGAATGTCATCCCAACCGGTATGATTGTTGATTCCAAGTGCTAGGTTCCAATCCTCTTGAGGGAGGATTGGTTCCATGGGAGGTGTTACAAGAATGTTTAACCTCTGGTGCAAGAGGTTTATTTCTTGAAAACTGTTTTCCAACCCCACCGTAAGATAATTTATACGGTCTATTAGGACCTCCTCTATCGAAGTCATATCGTCAAGAGCTTCACGTAATGCCATCACGTAACGTACGAGAGTCGCTTCGATTGATGACCTTCTCTCCCTTCGACTGTTTCTGGAGTGCGCAGAAGAGGTTCCACTGTTTTGACTAGACATTCTACGAAAACAAACCAGAAATAGTTCATTTTAAATGAAACAGTGCATCGGACACGGCCCCGTGCTCGATGAGCACGACCCCGTGTTCAACTTTCTGCAGATTTTCGGAACAAGGAATCTTGGAGTTTTAAATTATTTTTCCAACTCATGAAGCATTTTTGAACAGAAATAACTTAAAACAATGTTGCACAACTTATTTTTAACAAGATTCCTTGGACAAAAATCTAATAATCAACACAATAAAGCTTGAGAGCAAGCTTCAATGGAGGTGTTGAGACAAGAAAGATGAAGAAGAAGGTAATGGATAAAAGAGGAAAGGACAAGATGTTTGTTAGAACCTTCTTTTAGAGATTACCTAGGATGGTAGGTGAGAAGATCCTTTCAAATCTCTGTCCCTGGATGGTCCAAATGTGCAGGATTCTTGGCTGCATTTATAGAAAACAACAGCATGCTGGACACGACCCCGTGTGCAGGCAAGATCCTGACACGTTTTGTCCGTATTCCGACAAAAAAAACCAGCAGGGAATCTTTTGGTGGACACGGGGGCGTGTTGACCTGGGCACGGCCCTGTGTCGAAAGGCTGTTTTATGAAGTTTGTCTATTTTTAAGGAACTTTTCCGGATCGGGCGGTTCCTTACTAGATGGAACAACCCCAAAGTGCCTAAGATACCTTAATTGTTCTAGATTAAGACGAGAACGCAAGAGGTTATCGGTGAGGGTGATTCCTATGCTATATGTAGGTGGACAAGTCCAACCCTTTCCCGGGCTCTCGTTAAAGAAGGTGTATGCCGAATCGCTCGGGTCTATGTATGCATCGAACGAAGTCGATGGGGAGTCCTTCACGGCACAATCGGCACAGGGACGACTATCGCTCAAGTCCTCACTAGACTTAGAAGTATCGTCGGGAACAACAGAGTTGTTTGAATGCGATTCCAACACTTCTTATTGGTTATCATCTTGAGATAAACTATTGAAATCTATCCTAAGTTCCTTTAACCAATTAAGAATTAGATCTTCTAATTGAAATTGCTCATCAAGAAGCATTTCACCTAGAAAATCTGGTTAGGAGCATTCGAGGGAGAGATAGGGATTATTTTTACTTTCGCCCCTCTTAAGGATACAGGAAAACGATGGGTCTATATAGTGGGGC